>QODF01000224.1:556906-630947 GCA_024372805.1 Oostethus manadensis | reverse complement strand
GTTATGGACAAACTGTAATTCGCACAGAAGTCCAGCAACAACACACCGCACGGGTTCAGGTCAGGGAGGCCGTTCCTCCCAACCACGCCCCTCCAAGTCACACTGTCATTGCCCACATGGGCGTTGAAGTCTCCCAGTAGAACTATGGAGTCACCAGCTGGGGTGCTCTCCAGCACCCCTCTGATAGACTCCAAGAAGGCTGGGTACTCTGAACTGCCGTTCGGCGCATAGGCACAAACCACAGTCAGGACCCTTTCCCCAGCCCTAAGGCGTAGGGAAATAACCCTCTCGTTTACTGGGGATGACTCCAACACAGAGGCACCAAGCCGGGGGGCTAACAATAAGCCCACACCAGCTCGCCGCCTCTCCCCTGCGGCAACTCCAGAGAAGAACAAGGTCCAGCCCCTCTCAAGGAATTTGGTTCCAGAGCCTAAACTGTGGGTTGAGGTGAGTCCGACTATATCTAGTCGGAATCTCTCCGCCTCTTCCACAAGCTCGGGCTCCTTCCCCACCAGAGAAGTGACATTCCATGTCCCAAGAACCAGATTTGGTCGCCGAAGACCAGGTCGCCCGGACACCCGCCCTCGACCACTGCCCAAATCACACAGCACCGGACCCTTATGCTTGCCCCTGCAGGTGGTGGGTCTGCGGGGGGGGGAGTTCCCGTGCGGCTTCTTCGGGCTAGGCCCAGGCCAGGTCCCACGGGTGAAGACCTGACCACCAGGCGCTCGCCTGCAAGCCCCTCCCCCAGGCCTGGCTCCAGGGTGAGGCCCCGGTATCCCACGTCCGGGCGAGGTGCGGTCACTCATGTGTCTCTTCATATGGGTCTTCTGAATCACTCTTAGTCTGGCTCGTCACCTAGAACCTGTTTGCCTTGGGAGACCCTACCAGGGGCATAAAGCCCCCGACAAAATAGCTCCTAAGATCACTCGGGCACTCAAACCCCTCCACCGCGGTAAGGTAGTGATTCACGGATTTATATATCTGAATATAACGTTACAATTCATCCACTGCATCAATGTATGGATTTATAGTCCTATGATCCAACTACATCGATCTGTATGTAAATTGCCATTCCAGATTACATACATCAATCTAACATTGTTTAAAAGATAATCAATCGATTGAATCGATACTAGCAAATAAAGCATTGGATTTAAACACGGCAGGATTTCTATGGATGTGTGTGAGGTTTTTTTTATAGCAATTTTCATCACAATGACGTTAAACGTTACCCTTGTAACAGTTTGATCTGGTGTAAGTCGATTAGTCATGCATGTTGACTGGGGCACACGGATGACGTCATGTGACGCTGAGCGTGCACGCTCTGGTAGGAGTCAGTTGAGGAAGCCACTGTTGTCGTGCTGGTGTGTGTGCTCGTGTGCCATTGTTTCTTACAATAAAAAGCTTGTTAAACACCTCCTGGTGGTTTTAATAGCGTCTGTGCGGACGTTACAATATTTAGGATATTCATTCACTATATCTAGCTGCAGATGAAATTTCATGAAAATCTGATGGTGAGAAAAAACCTCTAACACTAGGGTTAGAGAAGTGAATGATGTATGAAATTATATTACAGTTTGTCATGTTTTATCAAATATAATTAATCACTTGATTTAATCCAACCTGTTAATTCATTCATTGGTCATTTAACCTCAAGTGTTGGTTGCACTTTATTCAATTAAAATGTGAATGCATTTGCCATGATTTCTATTTTACTTGTTTGTTCATATTACTTGTTAACTCACAAGTTCTACAACTTCCTAAAAGTTAGTGCACACAACTAAAACTTGATAAAATAATTGATCTGTCAGTGGATGACATGCAATACAATACAGCTTATTTCCCTTGGGTTTTATACACATTCAGTATTTTATTTCTTCAATCACTTTACATGCTGTGACAAGCTGACAGATTAACTATAAAACTTTGTGACAAAAACAAAAAGAAAATTCTCCAACATGTTTCACATGGCTGTGATTTACAGCAGTATCTACTGTGGCCTCGTTTGCGTCTTTGTTTGGCCAACGCACAGTATTGTGTGTGTCACTCAGGTTCCATGTGTGAACATCAGCATCATGCCAAGCCATCATTAGGCACAAACATAAGCAGATATGCACTGACATTTTTAATTTCATTCTTTTTCCCAGTCACTTGTGGCTAGGCAGACTTCATAGGGCACTATCATATTGGCCGCATAGGCCAATTAAAACGTTTTGTAGATGGCAGTCAGGGCCACCAGATTGTTTACGTGACAAATTAGGGGCTGATGGGCCTATTTATACACATTTGATTTGATTTAACAATTGAATCATTATAAATCATAAAATACATGCAAATTTAAAAAATGTGGGCTCATGTGCTGAATCTAATAAGGGGTATACGTTATTTTTCAAATTCATAATGGCCAAGGAAGCACATGCTCAAAATGACTAATTCACTCACCACTGCATATTTTGCTGCTTTCAACCCACTTTCATCTCAATAGTGACTCAAGGCTACCAGTAAAAAATACATCGCAACAATGTCTTCTTGTGAATCTGTGTGTGTATGCTAAGAAAAATGCATCTTACTCCTCGGTGAGCAAAAATTCACACAAATTTCACATCAGGACCAAATTAACACTACAGACAATCTCTAAAATAGTATAATGTTTTTTTAGCTTGCTCAAATGGCAGTATTTTTTAAATGGAAAGTATAAATGTAGTCGTTTAAAACCAGGAGGCACATAATCCTTACGCATTGTATTTAGTAAGAAATGTTCAAACAGATTATTTGATATTTAATGTCATATTTAGGCCACATCCTCATTGCAGGGTTTCCCATGCATTTATTTACTTGTGGCGTCTTGACAAAATAAAATTTGGATCGCCACAAAATAATTTAGCAATACCTTTTTTCTAGATTTAATCAGCTAGATTTAGATCTGCTTGTCCTCGCACGCAATTACATTATAATAATACTGCCTTAAAACTCTGTCCAGTACAATGACTGGCTAGAGGGTGAAAGGATCAAACCGCCAACCTTCCCATTTCTGGATGACCTGCTCTACCCCCTCAGCCTCTGCCGGCACAAATAGACACTCTTCCTCAAGGTACGGACCAAAAAATAAACAAGTATAAGACATAAAACAGGTAAGTCAATGTTCCATTTGATGTGGGTAACAACGCTTAAACTCAAACAACAAACCCGTAACTTGAACTGTTATTTACATTGCCCGCAATGCATCCTCAGCACTCATCAGTAATATATTGTATTATATCTACAATGACATATACATTATCTTTAATCTGCGCCCAGACCCGTGGGAAACACTGTGTTGTATCATTGTACATACTGCATGATGTGTCCCCCGGTTCCAGTAACATAGCCCCTCCTCTCAATATATCACGGAGTGACTCAGTCATGAGTAAGTCACTGAGTGTATCAAACAAATAGAGTTGAGGGGGGAAAAGGGATAAAAACAAAGACAAAAACAGATGGACAAATGTCAGAGGAAAGTCTGCATTCTCTGTCACTGTCTTTCAAGTCCACAAAGATGGTTTGGGTGTAAGAAAATCTACTGGCATTGCTCTGCATCTGCAACACACAGTAGTGTCAGTAGAGATCTATATTTTTTTTAAATCTGCCTTTAAAAGTAACTAAAACAGCAAGGCAGGTTGGGAAATGTCACTGAATATGGAATGCTTAACCTCTTCAAGGTCATAGGTTTGTATTTTTACTATATGTTTTGGACTGGGCCTGGTGGTTATCGCGTCAACCTCAAAGCTTGGTGACCTGTGAGCTTTTGTCTGGGTACTTTGGCCTCCTCCTACACCCCAAAATACGCAAGTTAGGTTAATCAGAGATTCTGAATTATCTATAGATGTGTGCAAGGGAGGCGTGGGTGTGCAAACAGGGCCCAGGGATGCCGCCAGGAATTATGAACACCATGATTTAAAAAAAAAAAAACATTGGGCACCACCTTTCACAAGTTCACAAGATGAGACGATACACAAGATTGGGTCTACAAGAATAACACATTAGATTTTGACATTACCATTAAAAAAAAAAAGGTACAACAAAAAAACATAAAACCAATATGACGATATATTGTAACGTGGCTATTCTACTGTTACACCTCCTCCCACGAAAACAAAGAGACTGTATGACTGACAAAAGAGCTCACTCTGTTCATGCCATTGTTCTATGGCACAAACGCGCCATAGTGTTGAAACCAATGCACATCACACTGAACTCAACAAACTAAAATTTCTTACATTTATTTTGAAACAAGCTTGTGTAGTATTTTGAAAAAAAAATGTCAAAAATACACCGAAACGCCAAATAATGAAATTATTTTAAAGTTTAGTAAACCCAAAGATACGCGTACCTTTTCATTTCATCAACTTTCAGACAAATATTTCTTCACTTTTGGCCGCCCTGGTAGAGTTCTGGCTAACTCCCTGGTAGCCTGGCTAACTTACATCTTGTTCTGTGAATATGCAGCATTTCTCTTATGCAGTTGTTCCTCAGGCTTGGGTGTATTTTTGGCATTTGCAGCATTTTTCTTTGGCATTTTTTTTTAATTTTGCAATGTTTACGTCACTGCAGCATTGCATTTGTTTTATGCATTGTATTTGGAAAGTTATCCTTTGCTGCATGTTTGTTCCAACAAGTTTGTGCAACAAGACATCTTAAAGTGGCGAAAGTGGTATTAAAAAAACATTTAAGGTAAAACTACAGAATACAATTAACAAAATACAGATTAAGAAAGGGATGTTTGAGCATTTTGAGTTGTGACAATACATTTTGACCACAGCAAGTGCAAGTATTGATGAATGAATAGGACCAAAAGTAAGCATTATGATTTTTGCACAGGCAGAATGCATTGAACGTCAATAGGTTGTGTAGGTGTTTTGTGGCCAGTGAGCGCTTACCACAGGATACCCATGGCAGAAAAGAACTGAAACCGTGCCAAAAGCGTTCAGAAACGTATACAAGACAAAAACCACGCAACATGTCTTCTGTTTTACGACTTCTCACAGCAAATTTATGGAAAGGACATTTGCATCTAAACGCTGTCACAAATTCCGCTCAGAAGCTCTGTGACGTCATCCTCGCACCCTTCCACAGTTTGAACTGAGCTCCAAATGAAGTAGCCTGTCACAAGCCTCCTTCCAGCACAACTTGGGTGGTGTTGTGAGAAGCTTACAAAGAATGGATTCCACTGCGGATCAACATACTCCTCGTCGGGAGTCCGCTTTGCTCGCCCCTTGAGACCAGCGACAATGATAGTCTTGTAAATGACTGGATAAATAAATCAAGCGTCGGTGCTGTGTTGTCACCGGCACGTCACATTTGTGACACTAATTTAGCCCAAGCTAACCAACACGTACGCCACACATCATCATTCTTCTTATCAGCTGCTGTGGGAAAGTTGCTGAGAAGCTATGTTTGTGAAAGCTCGATTTTTACTTACCGTTTTAGTCGCCGGCTTAGTCAAGTAACCAGGTTTTCCGTCCAAAGTCAGTTTAGCATCCCCATCAGCGACGCCGAGTAGCGGCATTAACATTTTCTCACGGATGATCAGCGGTGAGCAAACAATTCCAAGCAGCACGCTCGTCGAGCTACAATCGAGCTAATATACAACTTCCGGGTTGGCCTTTCGGCGTCGAAGTCGTTACGCGTGTACACGCGGCCTTGTTTTATTTTGAATGCAGTGTAAAGTGCACTTCCGTCTGCGCTCTCCGGTGGTTATTGTTGTTTTGACCCAGCATACGCTACAATTGGGCGCTCACGTGACCGGCGGTAATTTGGACAGCTAACCACTCAAACCAAACGCGAGTTGTAACTCACAGATAGCTTCTCCTATTTAAGCACACAGCTTTAAAAACGTTTGGGAGAAGAGCATGATTCGAATTGAAATGCCATTTTGTATTCTACTGTGGTGGTACGTTGGCATGCGTTGTTATGGAGTATTGTCATGCAGGTTACTAATCAAAGTCAACAACTTACCTGGCGTTACTTTATCAGTCTAGCGAACAACGCCGCAGAAATTAAAACAATGTGAATTTCCCTTGTAGTGCCTCAATGAACCAAAAGGGGGCGACAACACCTAAGATATGGATCCAGCGACATCATGGCATTGATTTATCATCACTGTATCTTTATATGTCTGTTCTACTGGACCCCTGCAGACTCAGAAAAAAACTACACGAGAACTTTAATATCTTCGATTCTTTACTGATTGAAGACTTCGACTTCTGACACCTGAGTCTATAGACTTGGCAATGATTCATTCAATTCACTGGTGGTTGTGTAGCTCTATGGGGGAAAGGAAGAGTGGACATTTTTAAAATGCAAAGGCGGCCTGCAGAATCAGTACAGACCAAAGTGCCATGATCCTGTCTGCTTTCATCTCTCTCTCTGTTGTTTTTGTCTGGAGTTCCTGGGGCACAGCCACCTATTTCACACCTGCAATCATCCCTCATTATGTCAATTTATACCCTGATTCAGCAGCAGTTTTCCTGCTCCGGCCTTCTACTCTACATCCCCGGCACTTGTCAGCTATTTTTTGTACCTGCTGTGTTTGGTTGGTGTTGGGAGTAACTATTTGCCCCTCTGCTCTTTCTTCCACTAGTGCAGTGCTTCTCAACTAGTAGGGCAGGCTCCCTGGTGGTGGTGGGATGGATTAATGGGGAGTGTGAGAGGCAGGGGTTACTCTCAATTGGTGTGATATTCAAGAACGAAGTGGTTCTTTTGAACGGCTCAGTAAAATGAACGACGGGAACCCAGTCATAGCTGGGTATCGTTCTTTTTTCCAGTTACACGGGGAGGAGCACAGTCCAGACAGTGCTTATTAAATATGCGATTAACCCAAAGACAGTTCAGAAATCCTCCTTAGGACTTCTGCACCTCAGGACATCCCACCAGTCTACTGAACAGAAAACGTAAAGCTAGTACAACCGGTATTTGCAAACAATACTGCTACGTTTTGTTCTGGAGAAAGCACAAAAAGTCTCTGAAGAAATGACAATATTAAAAACAGATGATCTCAAAACCGACGTAAAACTAAAATAATGCTATTTGGTAATAGCAGAAAGGATACTTGTGAGCAAATACAAATAGATGGTGTGGACATCAAAAGGGTGAATGAAAATGCATTTTTGGCAGTAATAATTGATGAAAAATATGGGTGAGAAATCTCATATTGAAAACATAGAACATAAAGTGGCTAGAAATACATAAAATAGAAATAAAATTTGTTCTTGACCAAAAGAATCACTCCTCTCTTTTGCTCTCTGGTATTACCATAGTGTATGTAACTTATTGTGTGGAGATTTGGGGAAATAACTACAAAAGTACACTCACTCGCTAAATGTACTGCAAAAAAGATCAGTTAGGATAATCCATAATGCCATGTATAAAGAACATACAAACCCTCTATTTCTAAAACAGCCATTATTAAAATTTGCCACTATAGGATAAACAGCTAAAATCAGGCATAAGGCAAACAATAACCTTCTACCCAAAAATGTCAGACAATTAAGGATAATTAAGCTTAAGACACTTCTATGCGAGAACAACACTAGGAACTTTCAGCATTTCCATTTGTGGAATCAAGTTATGGAATGGACTGAGAAAAGAACAGTACCAGCAGTTGATGTTTCCAAAACACAAGCAAGAAGACTCCTGAAATATTGTGCACCCAATCCCATGTCTAATGCCATGTCGTCATTCCTTGTGAGTACATTGTCTGGACTCACCCATTATCCAGCTATGTTCTCTTTTCACTATATCATTGTCTAATCACTCTTACACTTATTACTAAATATTCACTTCTTTTGAGTACACCCTTTATCCAACTATACTTTCTCTGTCTATATATTATTCATTAAGACTGTTACATAATTCATTTATTGTGGTAGGAACAGTGACCTCTACTTTTCCATAATGTTACATTATCATATCATTTTCCTATATCTTCAACTTGCAAAGACTACATTTGGAACGCAGGAAGTGAACTAATGTGTTGAAATTGATGTGACAAAGATGGGGGGTAGTATTAAATAGACTTGACTTCTTCCTACTCCTTTTGGACATGTGGAAATGTGAACTGTATTATGTGATGCATTCCGATGCATGTTCAAATAAAATTAAACCAGAACTAATGTCACTTACCTAAGATATATAGTAAGAAAATAAAATGCCAGTGGTGTACTGAACAGACTTTTTTGGGATACTGCCATAAATTGTACTAATGTAAGGGAATAATGCAGTGAAAAAGGAAACCTTGTGTGGAAAATCAAGAGAGAAATCAAACTGAGATGGACTACTAATTGGAAATGTGGGAATTAATGAGGTGGGGATGAAGAAATAGGAAAAGGGTAGAGAAATGGGGAAATAGAGGAAGCCAAAGAAAAGATGTGTGGAATGAGGACAGACAAAGGGGAGTTGGAGAAGCAGGGGAAAGGCTAGGAGGAGGTGGGTTGCTGATGAGTCATCACTCATCTATCAGCTCGGGTGGGCCAGGATACTGCAGGGGTGGCAGTATGACACATGCAGGGAAGCTGATTGTCTCAGTGGTTAGTCGTCTCCTCCTACTGCGGAGACGAATGGAAGACAACATGGGGATGCCACCACATTACACACATTCCCACATACACACACGGTGACTATGTAGGCCTGAGTAAGGGGGCCTCATTAGACTTAAGATTTATGGGTGGTTATACACAAAGTGCTGTACACACCTCATTCATACTTTATAAGGTGGTGCATATGCTGGCCACTGGAAATGTGCAAAAAATAATTTAAAGCCAGAAGCCTTTTACTTGCATTGCACTTCAGCACTTGCATGAGCAGTAAAATAATACAAATACATCATTTTCACTCAGTTGTTTCATGGTGTCAGAAATATTTTCTACAAATCACAGAGCCGTTTATGCAGAGTAAACATGCATTTACCCTGACAAACTACTTATATTGAACAGTGACATGACTGCACCCATCTCTCCACTATGGGATGCATCACTGTGTTACCGTGGTGGCAGATTGTAGTTCCCTTTATAGTTTCCTCCCTAGCAGCATACTGTTTTATTGTTAACTAATGGGTTTTTTTGAGACAACAATGGAAAAATCCAAGGAATTCATTGAAGATTTAACAGGAAATAATTACAAACACATACATTTTTGTGTTCTGTTTAAGAATGGATAAAGCAGATTAAAATTAAGTTTCTGGCTCCTTCCAGAAGCCCTAACCTCAACTGTGTTGAAAATTTGTGGACAGGTCCACACCAGGAAACAAATCAATTTAAATGAATTCAACTAATGGTGCCAAGAAGAGTGGTCAAATATCCAGCCACAATTATGAAGCAAGGTTGCTCATTCCAACAGATCGCATCAGGAGGAAGTGGAGGTTAAACTTGCTAAGGGACATTTCACCACACATTAGTGCAATGTGTAATGTCAAACCTCAGATGCTTTTGTTACCGTAAAATCTAAAATCCTTTATTTTATACACAATTGTATCATATCAGCTAGACCAAAAAAATGCTTACAGTAAGTTGAGCATGAGGGTTATTTCATTGGCCCACTGCCATTGTGACAAAACCTCCAAACATTTTGACTTGCAGTGGTTGCATTAACACCAAAGGGATGATGCATTTTGGGTGCACTGACAATTTGCGTGGTAAAGAAATGTAGTTTTGACACGATTCAAGTGTTTCGGGGGAGATAGGAGCTTTTGCAGATGAACCATGGTGTTGTCCTGAGTCATCCAATACATTTTGCCTAAAAAAACCAAAGTGTTGAGAAAGTCCAGTCTCAAAGCAATTGAGAAGGATCTTTGCATTTTGGCGGTACTGACTAGTCACACTGGAAAATAATTAACTTTGAAGTGTGAGTGAAGTGAGCTATGGTGTTGTGCTGAACTGTAAGACTGTTTAGCCAAACGATCTTAAGCGTATTGAAAATGTAGTTTCTGTTTCAAGAAATGAGCCCAAGCAATGGAGAAAAACTGTAATCGCACTGTGAGTGAGGTGGGGCTAATGACATGTGCTCACTGCCCAGCACCGTAGAGCTCAATTGGCATTTGCCATAGACCACCAGAATTGGCAACTACGCCACTAGGATCCTGTGCTCTTCACCAATGAGAGCAAGTTCAACCTGAGCACATGCAACAGACGTGAAAGGATCTGGAGAAGCCATGGAAAACGTTATGCTGCCTGCAACGTCATTCAGCATGACCGGTTTGGTGGTGGGTCAGTGATGGTCTGAGGAGGCATATCTCTGGAAGGACGCACAGACCTCTACAGGTTAGATAATGGCACCCTGACTGCTATTAGGTATCGGGATTAAATCCTTCGACCCATTGTCAGAACCTACGCTGGTGCAGTGGGACCTTGGTTCTTTCAGATCCATGACAATGCCCGACCTCATTTGGCTAGAGTATGCAGGCATTTCCTGGAGGATAAAGGAATTGATACCATTGACTGGCCCCCATGTTCACCTGACCTAAACCCAATAGAACAGCTCTGGGACATTATGTTTAGGTCCATCCGGCGCCAGGTTGTTCCTCAGACTGTCCAGGAGCTCAGTGATGCCCTGGTCCAGATCCGTCGTCTCATTAGGAACATGCCTGACAACGCCGGGGTATGCTCCTAATGTACAAGCACGTGTGGGCCACACAAACTACTAAAAATCATTTGGAGTTGTTACAATGAAATTTTGGTGAAATGGAACAGTCGGCTGCATCATTTTTTCCTTTTTCATTTTAGGGGTGTCTTTCTTTCCCCCCTCTATAGGGTGATCATTTTCATTTCTATCAAATTTTGTGACATCATTTTGTTACTAATACATCACCTACTAATTATCAGGAAGAATTTCAAGATCATTTTTCCCCCGTTTAGATCTGATGTGTGTTCTAGTGTTCCTCTAATTTTTTGTTGCAAATGTACCATTGGAATGTGAAACACACACATATATACATAAAGAAAAAATGACTCAGATCACAGTTGAGGTTTGAAAAGCTCTGTAGGAATCTGTATTAAATTCTAAACTTACATTCATACATCACTTAAGGAAAGAATATTATGTTATAGCTGCATGAGTACATATCGTTCTCTCTTTGTGAGGACTAGGGTTTAAATCTGCAACTGTGAGGATATTTCTGCATTGAAGGACTCGCTTGGCTTCCTGAATAAAAGCATAGTTGAGCATTAAGACAAATGGCAGAAATGAATTGGTTTGGTTTGTCATATCATTTAAGAGGCATTACATTGGGCTATGTGGTCATTTGATTATCTCCCTCTGTCAGGTATTGGGAAAAATGCAGGTTGAAGGCACTTCCGCATTCACTTCAACTTTCAGTCCAGAAGGCTGTCTAGTCTAAGGTTCAGATTTGTTTTAAGATTGTGGTCAAGATAAGATTAAGACAAGGCATTGAGTTGATGAGAGTCCTCACAACTATAGAATTCATGTTCCTAGGTGTTTGCTGGGATCAACAGCTGCCTGCTTTTTTGGTGTGTGCTTCCAAAAGAACTACAATGATGGTAGAAAAAAAGAAAATTTAAATTATGTGTATGCCTTTCAGAGTGCATAAATGTATTGTGTGTCATTCATGTCTTTGCAAACTTGAGCTACATTGTTTTTTGCTACACTTTGAATGAAAGGTACAGGTTAGTATGTAAACATTTGAACAGTAAATGTTGCAGAAATCATTTATTTCCAATTTGAAAATATGCTTTTAATTTGTTAATTCCTTTTTTTTATTTTTTTTTTTTATTTTTTCCCTTTTTTTTAAAAAAAAATACATACTGGGTGTGCATTTGTGTTTGCATCTTGATTACATAGAGGATGTATTTATGCATGCATTATGTAAACAAATATGGAGCCGAGTTTGACAAACGTGTGTTTGCAACTTTGCATGAATGCTTCCATATGTGTTTCGTGAGCATGGGTAGATATATTGAAAAGTACAGTGTGTCTATGCATGTATGTAATGAATCACATTTACATGTAAGTAATTATGATTGTGTATCAGGCATGCATGTATCCCTGCATCAGTGTGTGTGTGTGTGTGTGTGTGGGTGTGCGTGTGCGTGCGAGAGAAAATACATGACCCAAGTTTGACTCTATCGTGCTAGTCACTGTCATCCCTCTCATGGGTCTCAGCCAGAGAGCTTTCATCAATATTTTCCAGGCTCTCGGCATGCTGAATACTAAGATCAGACAGTGGAATGCTGGGTAATGTAGTCTGTTCAGGGTAAAGCCAAGGCTTAAACCCTGGGTTGTGTCTCTGCTTCCACTCGCAATACTTCAAACATGCTTTGTTGATCTTCTTCATTGCCTGGAAAGATAAAAATGCATATAGTACATATTAAACTAAGTTCATCAGGTTTCGATTGATAAGGTTTCATTGATGGGTGATAAAACTGACCACAATCGCATATAACATTTCCACGCATCAGAAGCACAAAGCGAGACAGGCAAAATCAAAACACCATACAAAAACAACAATAAAATATGATTCAAAGTGCAAAATGTATAATATTCAAAAGTAAGTTATCTGAAACTAATTTTGATAACGTGTTAAATTGTGATCAAGAAAGGGCTATTAAAAGATTAAACATTTTAATCAGATTAATCAGTTTTCAAATTAATCACAATCTGCAACTATGTCTGTAATATGCAAATTTTTACTGTATTTTATCATCAGACTGTGTGTCTCTTTGGGGAGTTACACTGTGATACAAAGACGTGGCTTGCCATGTTGTGTATGTCTGAATTACGTTAACATAATTAAATAAATTAGTTACCGCAGTTAATATATATATATATACTGTATACATATACTGTATGTATGTGTGTATATGCACACACACACACATTTATTTGCTTTTAATTTTTTTGTCCTTTTAAACTTTTCTTGTTTTGCACTATATAAAATAATAATAAATCTCAAATTTAGTTAGTTGTAGTTATATAGTAATCCGTCTTTTATCACCTTTAATTGGTTCCAGACACGGCCATGATAAGTGAATTTCAACAAAGTAGGATTCCTTATTTATATATTGAATATTTTCATAGTTAGACTATAGTAAACCTGTTTATAATCTTCTAAACACGGGATTTAACATTATTAGCGCCCTCTAGATGAACTAACACCCGTATGGTCTCCTTTATACTTTTGTAGCACTATACAGTAAACATTATAAGAGTAAATAAGACATTTAAGAAATAAATAATGCTCATGTGTGTTGCTATGAATGTGTTTTCTAGGGCAGTGGTCCCCAACCACCACTTGATACTGGGTCGCACAAGAGATAATTAACTATTTCTCTTTCATGTATTATCTGAGTCTGAGTGAGCTTTTACTTTGAAAAATGACCGGATTCTCTTGGTTACGTTTGGGTCACTTGAGCGCCAAAATGTAACCCGTTCTCATAAGCTAGCAGAATGAGTAAGAAACAGACATCTTTGGAAAGTTTCTCTGCAAAGGAGAAAAGGCTAAATAAAGAGACAGGGGAAGAGCCTACTACTTCCAAAAAGAGAAAGCTTTTAACAGACAATACTAGGAGTCCTACTTGAAATATGGATTTATCACGAAGGTGATACCCACATACCAAGCCCGCTCTGCATAATATTGCTGAGAAAGGCTCTCTAATGAGGCAATGAAGCCTTCAAAACTGTTTCGGTATTAGGAACCCAAGCACCCGGGAATAAAAGAAAAGCCCCTGGAGTATTTTGAAAGAAAAAACAGGACAGAAGAAATGACTGTTGGCCACTACATCAGTAATTGGAAATGCACCGACAACGTCATACTTGGTGGCAAACGATATTGATTTTGCATCATTTACAACGTACAACCTGCCATTTTTATGCTACAAAATGCTTAATTTAGCCAACAAATGTGAAATGGGTTTCAATATGCATATTTTTGACTACTACTAAGCTGTATTTCAACCATGAAAAACAATGAGTTATTAATAAATATACTTTATTTTGAAAAAAACATAATAGAGCAAGGCGGCAAAATTCTAACTATGAAGTGACGAGAAAGGGCTGTATCGTTTTCGCTTTTGATTCGTACTTTACTGTACTCGGACAGAACTAGTGAGTTTACAAAGTAGCCTGAGGCATGTTGCGTACCAGGACAAGGTTGGCATATGGAACGGCTAAGTCTGTATACTTTATTGTCGCTTCCAACAACCAACCTGACACTTTTCAGCGTGCCATTCTGTCGGCGTAGTTTACGCAGGATCAATTGTGCAATATTTCCTTCACAAAGATGTTTTAAAAAAAGAGGCCTCAAGGGAGATCAAGAGAGAGGACTGATTCTACAACTTCTAAAAGTGGTACATCAGTCCATAAAACTCTCAAATCTGTCCTACAGCGTCTGTATAAACTTGTAAATGACTTACACGAGGAGCAAAAAAGTGGGAAGACTTGTTGACAACCCACTTGGGTAACGAACCTGGAAAGAGAAAATGTGACAATCTAAGCCTACAATGTTCTATATCTTGAAAAATAATGTCAGCTTCTCATCCCTACGCCTATCAGTTTTCATGCCTGATGGAATAATTCAGCAAGCTGAACATTGCTAAAACTGAATGCAAAAATGTGTGTGTTATTTACCTCGTGGATCTACCTGTGCCATATATGTGAGGACACAGTGCTTGGGTCCCTGGCTCTGGATCATGTAGCCTGTCTGTAGGGATACTGCCCTAACCATGTCCTTTTTAGGAGGATATTTCTGTAGGAAAAACACAAACACACTTTTTGAAAATTTGTTCAAGAGCACCTGACAGAGGAGTAGGTATATTTTTTTAATCCCTGTTGCAAATACAGTACATGACCTTCACACCCTCTTCCAGCACTTGTTATTGAACAAATTGAGTGTTATGTGACCACAAGCCAAGCATTGTCACACCTTAAAATTATTATCTAATAAATACCTCCATCCAATTTTATTTATTTAACTGTGAAACACACAGTCAGTCATTCAGAGAATGGTCCAAGTCCAGGCCACACAGAACATGTAACAAGATGTTAAAGCTTGATGGAATGTATAATGCCATTGCTGCCTGCTTTAAATACTGTATATTTAATATCTCATTATACCTATGTGTCATTCGTAATGATAATGTGGAATAACAACTATTGGATCAGGCACATGGTGAGGCGAGAAGAAGCAATCAGAACCTCAGAAAGAAAAACCCCATACTTAATCTTTTTACATCTATCCTTGGTGCATTTACTTCTTATGGGTGACGTGGAAATTTATGTTTGGGAATAAGAGATCTCCCCACTTTTGGAGCTTACTAGTTAACGATACTTGCTTTTAGCTTGAGCAGCTAAACTAAACAAGTAATGTTTATCTCTCAGACAATGGAAGATCTTAGGGGTATGGCGCAGGCAAGAATACAAAAAGTCTATGAAATAATATATCTTACACATCTTACAACATGGGTAGGCAACGTTCTTTGGCTCCTTTTGGTTATGGCAAAAGAAAAAAACATTATTCATGTAATTATTATCTATTATTTTACTTTATTTTATATCTTTTAGTTCGATGCCTGTCAAAGTCAGCTGGGATAGGCTCCAGCATACCCCCACAACCCCAGTAAGGACAAGCGGGATAGAGAATGGAAAAAAAGATTTGTACCAGAACAAACTGGATCGGCAAGACTATAAAAAAATCAGACGCCAAAAAAATGTGGTTTGGGACCTTCCCTAATTAACATTGTTACGCCAAAGAATTATGTTACTGGTGTAATAACACCACACCACACCTGCTAGATACTAGCCACTAGCAACTAGCTCCACCACACACTCGCTCTGAGTGCTGCGCTCACAATGCCTTAAGCTACTACGGAAAAAAGGCAATGCTGCATACTGGAGCTGGCGCTGCTGTTGCTGTTTTTTTGAGTTTGGAAAAGTTAATTCTAGGTGTAGCATTCATTTATATCCTGCTATGTGAAATTCATTTACCCAGGAAGAAAGTGATGCTTAAAGTGACTAGAATACGGCAAAATATTGTACATATTAAATGTTATCATGATGTTCCTGTTACTACATGGTTATAAAACAAAATGTTGGAGGTTTTCGGAGGTATTTTAATAGTGGGCCTTGTAGGTTAGTTAATTAAGTGTCTTTTAGCTGTTTGTATCTTTAGAATGCACAGAAAAGAGAAAGACACGCATGTTCATTGTGGCTGATGGGCAAAATTCCCAAAAACTGAGTTTTCCTTTAAACAGATGAAAACACTGGCTTTTAAAAGATATTTCACACCCGTCAAGAAACGTTCCTAAATTTATGTTTGCCAAACTACATGTTTTTTATTACATTAAAATTGGGCTACATTTCCTTTTACACAAATTCCAACTGCACTTCTGTTATAATGGGTAAAATAAAATAAAAA
This sequence comes from Oostethus manadensis, assembly GCA_024372805.1. Taxonomy (NCBI): domain Eukaryota; kingdom Metazoa; phylum Chordata; class Actinopteri; order Syngnathiformes; family Syngnathidae; genus Oostethus; species Oostethus manadensis. Next base: position 614,545 of record QODF01000224.1, on the reverse strand, counting down.
CAATTTCATATTGTGCTACGATTGCCACTCCAGACTATTTACTTTAGTATAAGAGGAGGCAAAATGGCTCTTCTGATAGGACAGGTTACCGACCCTTGCCTCATAACATGGTGTGCTACAGTAGGTGATCACACCAAAGGAATTTAATCTCCAATTACTACATTCTAATAAGTGGAATGTATATTTAAATGTCTTATTTAATTGTCAGATTGAGGTGTTTGAAATCGCCACAAAAACTGCTAATGCCAAACTCTAGCGTGTGCATTTAGGATTTTCAATGTAAAAGTAGCATTTAGTTGTCACAGAGAAATCAAGTTTTAATTGACATGCTTTAATTTCTGTATGTTCACCTCAGTCCTTCAAAGTAAAGGCTCTGAAATGGAACTCAACTCAAAACTTTTCTTTCATTTTCTATACCGCTTATCCTANCCTTTTTCATTTTAGGGGTGTCTTTCTTTCCCCCCTCTATAGGGTGATCATTTTCATTTCTATCAAATTTTGTGACATCATTTTGTTACTAATACATCACCTACTAATTATCAGGAAGAATTTCAAGATCATTTTTCCCCCGTTTAGATCTGATGTGTGTTCTAGTGTTCCTCTAATTTTTTGTTGCAAATGTACCATTGGAATGTGAAACACACACACATATATACATAAAGAAAAAATGACTCAGATCACAGTTGAGGTTTGAAAAGCTCTGTAGGAATCTGTATTAAATTCTAAACTTACATTCATACATCACTTAAGGAAAGAATATTATGTTATAGCTGCATGAGTACATATCGTTCTCTCTTTGTGAGGACTAGGGTTTAAATCTGCAACTGTGAGGATATTTCTGCATTGAAGGACTCGCTTGGCTTCCTGAATAAAAGCATAGTTGAGCATTAAGACAAATGGCAGAAATGAATTGGTTTGGTTTGTCATATCATTTAAGAGGCATTACATTGGGCTACGTGGTCATTTGATTATCTCCCTCTGTCAGGTATTGGGAAAAATGCAGGTTGAAGGCACTTCCGCATTCACTTCAACTTTCAGACCAGAAGGCTGTCTAGTCTAAGGTTCAGATTTGTTTTAAGATTGTGGTCAAGATAAGATAAAGACAAGGCATTGAGTTGATGAGAGTCCTCACAACTATAGAATTCATGTTCCTAGGTGTTTGCTGGGATCAACAGCTGCCTGCTTTTTTGGTGTGTGCTTCCAAAAGAACTACAATGATGGTAGAAAAAAAGAAAATTTAAATTATGTGTATGCCTTTCAGAGTGCATAAATGTATTGTGTGTCATTCATGTCTTTGCAAACTTGAGCTACATTGTTTTTTGCTACACTTTGAATGAAAGGTACAGGTTAGTATGTAAACATTTGAACAGTAAATGTTGCAGAAATCATTTATTTCCAATTTGAAAATATGCTTTTAATTTGTTAATTCCTTTTTTTTATTTTTTTTTTTTATTTTTTCCCTTTTTTTTAAAAAAAAATACATACTGGGTGTGCATTTGTGTTTGCATCTTGATTACATAGAGGATGTATTTATGCATGCATTATGTAAACAAATATGGAGCCGAGTTTGACAAACGTGTGTTTGCAACTTTGCATGAATGCTTCCATATGTGTTTCGTGAGCATGGGTAGATATATTGAAAAGTACAGTGTGTCTATGCATGTATGTAATGAATCACATTTACATGTAAGTAATTATGATTGTGTATCAGGCATGCATGTATCCCTGCATCAGTGTGTGTGTGTGTGTGTGTGTGGGTGTGCGTGTGCGTGCGAGAGAAAATACATGACCCAAGTTTGACTCTATCGTGCTAGTCACTGTCATCCCTCTCATGGGTCTCAGCCAGAGAGCTTTCATCAATATTTTCCAGGCTCTCGGCATGCTGAATACTAAGATCAGACAGTGGAATGCTGGGTAATGTAGTCTGTTCAGGGTAAAGCCAAGGCTTAAACCCTGGGTTGTGTCTCTGCTTCCACTCGCAATACTTCAAACATGCTTTGTTGATCTTCTTCATTGCCTGGAAAGATAAAAATGCATATAGTACATATTAAACTAAGTTCATCAGGTTTCGATTGATAAGGTTTCATTGATGGGTGATAAAACTGACCACAATCGCATATAACATTTCCACGCATCAGAAGCACAAAGCGAGACAGGCAAAATCAAAACACCATACAAAAACAACAAGAAAATATGATTCAAAGTGCAAAATGTATAATATTCAAAAGTAAGTTATCTGAAACTAATTTTGATAACGTGTTAAATTGTGATCAAGAAAGGGCTATTAAAAGATTAAACATTTTAATCAGATTAATCAGTTTTCAAATTAATCACAATCTGCAACTATGTCTGTAATATGCAAATTTTTACTGTATTTTATCATCAGACTGTGTGTCTCTTTGGGGAGTTACACTGTGATACAAAGACGTGGCTTGCCATGTTGTGTATGTCTGAATTACGTTAACATAATTAAATAAATTAGTTACCGCAGTTAATATATATATATATACTGTATACATATACTGTATGTATGTGTGTATATGCACACACACACACATTTATTTGCTTTTAATTTTTTTGTCCTTTTAAACTTTTCTTGTTTTGCACTATATAAAATAATAATACTCAAATTTAGTTAGTTGTAGTTATATAGTAATCCGTCTTTTATCACCTTTAATTGGTTCCAGACACGGCCATGATAAGTGAATTTCAACAAAGTAGGATTCCTTATTTATATATTGAATATTTTCATAGTTAGACTATAGTAAACCTGTTTATAATCTTCTAAACACGGGATTTAACATTATTAGCGCCCTCTAGATGAACTAACACCCGTATGGTCTCCTTTATACTTTTGTAGCACTATACAGTAAACATTATAAGAGTAAATAAGACATTTAAGAAATAAATAATGCTCATGTGTGTTGCTATGAATGTGTTTTCTAGGGCAGTGGTCCCCAACCACCACTTGATACTGGGTCGCACAAGAGATAATTAACTATTTCTCTTTCATGTATTATCTGAGTCTGAGTGAGCTTTTACTTTGAAAAATGACCGGATTCTCTTGGTTACGTTTGGGTCACTTGAGCGCCAAAATGTAACCCGTTCTCATAAGCTAGCAGAATGAGTAAGAAACAGACATCTTTGGAAAGTTTCTCTGCAAAGGAGAAAAGGCTAAATAAAGAGACAGGGGAAGAGCCTACTACTTCCAAAAAGAGAAAGCTTTTAACAGACAATACTAGGAGTCCTACTTGAAATATGGATTTATCACGAAGGTGATACCCACATACCAAGCCCGCTCTGCATAATATTGCTGAGAAAGGCTCTCTAATGAGGCAATGAAGCCTTCAAAACTGTTTCGGTATTAGGAACCCAAGCACCCGGGAATAAAAGAAAAGCCCCTGGAGTATTTTGAAAGAAAAAACAGGACAGAAGAAATGACTGTTGGCCACTACATCAGTAATTGGAAATGCACCGACAACGTCATACTTGGTGGCAAACGATATTGATTTTGCATCATTTACAACGTACAACCTGCCATTTTTATGCTACAAAATGCTTAATTTAGCCAACAAATGTGAAATGGGTTTCAATATGCATATTTTTGACTACTACTAAGCTGTATTTCAACCATGAAAAACAATGAGTTATTAATAAATATACTTTATTTTGAAAAAAACATAATAGAGCAAGGCGGCAAAATTCTAACTATGAAGTGACGAGAAAGGGCTGTATCGTTTTCGCTTTTGATTCGTACTTTACTGTACTCGGACAGAACTAGTGAGTTTACAAAGTAGCCTGAGGCATGTTGCGTACCAGGACAAGGTTGGCATATGGAACGGCTAAGTCTGTATACTTTATTGTCGCTTCCAACAACCAACCTGACACTTTTCAGCGTGCCATTCTGTCGGCGTAGTTTACGCAGGATCAATTGTGCAATATTTCCTTCACAAAGATGTTTTAAAAAAAGAGGCCTCAAGGGAGATCAAGAGAGAGGACTGATTCTACAACTTCTAAAAGTGGTACATCAGTCCATAAAACTCTCAAATCTGTCCTACAGCGTCTGTATAAACTTGTAAATGACTTACACGAGGAGCAAAAAAGTGGGAAGACTTGTTGACAACCCACTTGGGTAACGAACCTGGAAAGAGAAAATGTGACAATCTAAGCCTACAATGTTCTATATCTTGAAAAATAATGTCAGCTTCTCATCCCTACGCCTATCAGTTTTCATGCCTGATGGAATAATTCAGCAAGCTGAACATTGCTAAAACTGAATGCAAAAATGTGTGTGTTATTTACCTCGTGGATCTACCTGTGCCATATATGTGAGGACACAGTGCTTGGGTCCCTGGCTCTGGATCATGTAGCCTGTCTGTAGGGATACTGCCCTAACCATGTCTTTTTTAGGAGGATATTTCTGTAGGAAAAACACAAACACACTTTTTGAAAATTTGTTCAAGAGCACCTGACAGAGGAGTAGGTACATTTTTTTAATCCCTGTTGCAAATACAGTACATGACCTTCACACCCTCTTCCAGCACTTGTTATTGAACAAATTGAGTGTTATGTGACCACAAGCCAAGCATTGTCACACCTTAAAATTATTATCTAATAAATACCTCCATCCAATTTTATTTATTTAACTGTGAAACACACAGTCAGTCATTCAGAGAATGGTCCAAGTCCAGGCCACACAGAACATGTAACAAGATGTTAAAGCTTGATGGAATGTATAATGCCATTGCTGCCTGCTTTAAATACTGTATATTTAATATCTCATTATACCTATGTGTCATTCGTAATGATAATGTGGAATAACAACTATTGGATCAGGCACATGGTGAGGCGAGAAGAAGCAATCAGAACCTCAGAAAGAAAAACCCCATACTTAATCTTTTTACATCTATCCTTGGTGCATTTACTTCTTATGGGTGACGTGGAAATTTATGTTTGGGAATAAGAGATCTCCCCACTTTTGGAGCTTACTAGTTAACGATACTTGCTTTTAGCTTGAGCAGCTAAACTAAACAAGTAATGTTTATCTCTCAGACAATGGAAGATCTTAGGGGTATGGCGCAGGCAAGAATACAAAAAGTCTATGAAATAATATATCTTACACATCTTACAACATGGGTAGGCAACGTTCTTTGGCTCCTTTTGGTTATGGCAAAAGAAAAAAACATTATTCATGTAATTATTATCTATTATTTTACTTTATTTTATATCTTTTAGTTCGATGCCTGTCAAAGTCAGCTGGGATAGGCTCCAGCATACCCCCACAACCCCAGTAAGGACAAGCGGGATAGAGAATGGAAAAAAAGATTTGTACCAGAACAAACTGGATCGGCAAGACTATAAAAAAATCAGACGCCAAAAAAATGTGGTTTGGGACCTTCCCTAATTAACATTGTTACGCCAAAGAATTATGTTACTGGTGTAATAACACCACACCACACCTGCTAGATACTAGCCACTAGCAACTAGCTCCACCACACACTCGCTCTGAGTGCTGCGCTCACAATGCCTTAAGCTACTACGGAAAAAAGGCAATGCTGCATACTGGAGCTGGCGCTGCTGTTGCTGTTTTTTTGAGTTTGGAAAAGTTAATTCTAGGTGTAGCATTCATTTATATCCTGCTATGTGAAATTCATTTACCCAGGAAGAAAGTGATGCTTAAAGTGACTAGAATACGGCAAAATATTGTACATATTAAATGTTATCATGATGTTCCTGTTACTACATGGTTATAAAACAAAATGTTGGAGGTTTTCGGAGGTATTTTAATAGTGGGCCTTGTAGGTTAGTTAATTAAGTGTCTTTTAGCTGTTTGTATCTTTAGAATGCACAGAAAAGAGAAAGACACGCATGTTCATTGTGGCTGATGGGCAAAATTCCCAAAAACTGAGTTTTCCTTTAAACAGATGAAAACACTGGCTTTTAAAAGATATTTCACACCCGTCAAGAAACGTTCCTAAATTTATGTTTGCCAAACTACATGTTTTTTATTACATTAAAATTGGGCTACATTTCCTTTTACACAAATTCCAACTGCACTTCTGTTATAATGGGTAAAATAAAATAAAAACAATTTCATATTGTGCTACGATTGCCACTCCAGACTATTTACTTTAGTATAAGAGGAGGCAAAATGGCTCTTCTGATAGGACAGGTTACCGACCCTTGCCTCATAACATGGTGTGCTACAGTAGGTGATCACACCAAAGGAATTTAATCTCCAATTACTACATTCTAATAAGTGGAATGTATATTTAAATGTCTTATTTAATTGTCAGATTGAGGTGTTTGAAATCGCCACAAAAACTGCTAATGCCAAACTCTAGCGTGTGCATTTAGGATTTTCAATGTAAAAGTAGCATTTAGTTGTCACAGAGAAATCAAGTTTTAATTGACATGCTTTAATTTCTGTATGTTCACCTCAGTCCTTCAAAGTAAAGGCTCTGAAATGGAACTCAACTCAAAACTTTTCTTTCATTTTCTATACCGCTTATCCTAATTAGGGTCACGAGTATGCTGGAGCCTATCCCAACTGACCTTGGGCGGGAGGGGGGGGGGGTACACCCTGGACTGGTCGCCACTCAATCGCAGGGCAGACATACAACCATTCACACTCACATTCAATCTCTAATGGACAATTTTGAGTCGCCAATTAACCTAACATGCATGTTTTTGGAATGAGGGAGGAAACCGGAGTACCCGCAGAAAACCCACCCACGCACGGGGAGAACATGCAAACTCCACACAGAGATGCCCAAAGGAGATTCGAAACCTGAAGTATCTGATTGTGCAGCCAAAATTCTACCCACTCAACCACCGTACGGCCCTATTTTGAAATCAAGTATAGAATTACTTCGCCAGCGTACATGCTGTTTAGCGTAATTTATTTCATGATCGTTGTTAATGAGTTCAATTGATATTTTGACACACTACTATTTGATGGCATTACTGGGCCAAAAAAGAATGCCCCCCTTATTTCACGAAGGTAAGTACTTTCGAGTCTTAGTAATGCCGGCTGTGGTGTTTGGGCGTGCCGCTCTAATTCACACATGTAGGTTTGTAAAACACTGAGTCACATTGGCTCCGATTTAAATCTCATATCGGCCATGGGATTTAGAAAAAAAAAAGGCAGATGCCAATATGTGTCATAATGCCGAAAACGATAGTCATAGGAAGGATCGATAACAGGTCGATTATCGGTCGATCCCTATTTCATCATTATCGTTTAATCCTTATATTTGATCATTAAATATGGGATATTTGACAAATGTGAAACGAAAAAACTTCTGCAATTTATGTCGCTACCTCTCGTTAAGGTGTGATTCTGGGTCCGGCAGTCAATCCAGTTGAGAATCACTGCTAAATTTAATCAAAGTTTCTTTTTTATTGTTAACATAGACACTGCACCCAAAGCTTGCCAGATCTTAACCTCTGAACAATAAATGTGACCTAAGGGTTGTTCCCAAATGAAACTCAGCTTTTGCCTCAAAATGAACAAGAAAATATGAATTGTCATTATATTGCTTCAAAACACATCAAGAAACTTATCATCTAATTCCAGATTACCTACTGTGTACAGCACCATAATGTATACTTCCCTTAAGTTCCCCAAATGTGCCTGAGGAGCTGCAGCATATGGGACCATCCGTTAAACATTCCCATTTTTCTTTTTGGGTGTTTCCCTGCGGGAATGCGGAAGTCGAGGTGGAAGTCAACAGCTAATAGTCACATGAAAGGTCTTATCCTTTTGTAAACATTACATTAATGAGTAAAACTGGATAGAAAATGGAGGGGGGAAACCAGAACAGCAAGCAAGCATAAGCAAACGGCAGCCTGGAAAAATAAAATAAAAAAGATTAAATGTGGTGGTCCAGGGATCAATGAAAATAAGGGGGAAATTAACTATTTTTTTCTTCTCTCAAATTGTGATGTATTTGTTTTTAGAGACTGCTCAACAGGGGTGAGTCTGTCACAACATCTCATTTGGAATCACAAGACCATTTTAATAATGTAGACTATTGGAATGAATTGAATTACTGCATACCGTACATGGAGACAAGGATCAAGCACTAAATAAATTACTGTCCACATCTTCTCAGACCAGAAACACAAACTAAACGGAGGCTGGATTCTTGTTTCACTTCACCTAGGTGAAGACAATCAGCCTGCTTGTTCATAAGAACATTTATTAAAAGTTGAACAATTGAAGCATTGTGGATGTTATGGAGTTGGACCTATCTTTTCTGTACAATAAAGATCCATTCAGAGTGTCTACTGTAGCAGAAATAAACAAATACATTTCTTCTTTAAAACGTTCTTCTCATAATATTATGACTTTATTCCCATAATATTTTTTATTTAATTCTGATAACTTTGTAGATTTTTACCACAACCTAATTTTCCATGAATTACTTACACCTTCTGGTCAAGGGTCACAGGTAAGCAACTTTTGGGAAGTCAATCCCAGGTCTTTTGGGGACATTGCTTTTGTACATAGTTGCACATGTGACAACCAATGCCCAAAAGCTTACTGAACTAAGCCAAACGTTAACCAGTTAATCCAATGTGCACTCGTTTGTTTCATCTCGCTGCATTTGTGTCTCTGCACACCTTTGTAGGAACACAAGATGCAAGGTGAAAGAAAACCATATTTGGACATGTGTGTTGGTGCGTAAACTTACTGCGTGTTTAACAGAGTAGTTCATGATGATGTAATCTTTCCCTATCGGCAACCAGGAGCGAAGCGTGATGACGTCTCTGTTACGGAGTGGATTTGGACACTTCCCTGTTGGCAAATACAGGCAAGAACATGCAATTAATTTTGATGTCACAAAATTGGATGAGTTAATGAGGCGGTATGTGTAAAGCCAACTTGGGAACATACATGAATAATAGCCAACGTCTGCATTGACCGTTAGTTTTCCAATATCGAAGGTCTCGATGACATTTGTGTCCCATTTCTTTCTGTATTCAATGTCATGGAGGACATCATACATGGTCTCAGCTGACACCTCCTTACAGACCATCCGACACTGCATCAAAAATAGAAAGGGAGGCAATGGCAATGAGAAATTAGGCAAGAACACATTGACATCATATATTTCAGTTCTTCATTTTCTATGCCGCTTGTATTTGTTATGGTTGGGGGTAAGCTGGAGCCTATCCCAGCTGACTTTGGCCAGGAGGTAGTCGCCAGTCAATTACAGCGCAGGTGGTTCTTGGTTTACGGAGTTCTGTTTTATGTCATTTCGTGGTCATGTACACTCTCCCAATAACCAGATTTATATGTAAAGATTGGTTTACTCCCCCCAAATGTATGAACATAAAACGTAAATGTTTTGGGGGGAGTAAAATCTCTGAATGACCGTGCATCGACTACATTATGCCAGACGTTTGTCTACCATAGGTTAGAAGACATAAACTAATCTTTAAGTTAGCATGCTGGGCCTTTTGCTGCCAAGCGACTGACCCTTAAAATCAAAATGAGAAATGTCAACATCATCCTGTTAAAAAGGTATTTGGCTTTTAAATAGACAATTGACAGACAAGTGTCTTTGGTACAATGCAATGTTTAGAGACACAAATATTTGCTCAGGGTGTGTTGGTCAGTTGAATTACTGCATGTTGCCTGTGTTTTGACACCTTTTTAGTGCGTTTCAGGGCTTCTGTCACAGCTTTGGAAATGTACCAGACTGAAGAATTCATTGAAAAAATGTGTGTTGCTTTAAACTGTATAACATGAGATGTTATAAAATGTGCACTCCGGCGATTACATAGAGTGTCAAATCACGACAGAAGATACTCTCTCTTGCACAGTTGGGACAAAATTTAAATTACCCTGTCACAAGACAGGTTTTGTACGCAAAAAAAATTACATGTTCTTTGAAATTTGTGCAAAAGGAGACTTGTCCAGCTGACCTAACTTCCAATCCAGATGTAACAGTGTGTGACCATCACAGGTTTACTTACAAAGGTCTGATGATGACCAGAGACAATGCTGTGATCCTTTTTCGAGTGACTGGAAACCTGCCAGGAGTAAGTTCTTTCCTTAAACCTTAATTCTATTGTCTTTATTATAACTTGTCAGAACAAATAATGGTCAGGCAAGCCACCTTACTGACTAGGCAAAACTTTATAATGGAACCAACGGACAAGATGGAGGCATATCCAGCACTACTATAGGCAAAGAAATTATCAACGTGACGTCAATAGGCCAATGTAAGAATGTCATTCATTCATTCTTCTCACTTGCCTTATATTTGCCATTTTGTTTCAAGGAAACTATCAATGTCCTAGTGTTATGCCTTTAACCAAATCACGGCTAAAGTTTGAGTTTAATCTGCAAAATGAAGAAAACTGAACAGTTGAGTTTTACATAACTTCAATGATGTTGCCAGGATACAATAAATTGAGTACATACTATCACATTTTATTTTTCTCCGCAATACGAAAAAAACAAACACTCTCCTAATTTTTTATTTATTATTATATCCTAGAGGTACCAAAAAAGCACAGTAGTTAAATCACAAAAAAGAAAAACCTGAGATTTTGGGGTCCAAAAATTGCCCCCCAAAATGTTTTTATATTGTATTCAAGATTGTGCATATTGTAAATAGTTGGTGAATCTAGCTCTAATAGTTTGGGAGAAAATAAAGATTATATTTAACGATAAATGGGCGTGGCCACACGATTGCTAAGAGAAACTCAAAATATTCAGTCCTTAATTACTCCCTTAATAATTGGAATTTTGAAAAAAATATTTCTGATTCTTTGTATGGTATAGAGACAATTTTATTTGAATAAGAGCAAAATCTTAGGGGGTGTGTTTCCAGCCTTTGGTTGATTTGACATTGAATGATGGCCCATATAAACCAACAACCATTCACATTCTTTCCTATGGACAATTTAGAGTCACCAATTGATGATGCTACAGTAGTCACCGCAGGAAGTATGCTGCCAACGTTGACATGTGAGCCTATTTTATGTCTAAGATGTGTTATTGTGGATTATTATGTCTACTATATTGGGTAACATGAGTGTACTGCCTATGGGGAGAAGACTCTAATAAGTGTATTTAGTAATGTATTTAGAAGGTCTTAAACAGGTTTTCTAGGCTCCAACAACAAAAACAATTCAATTAAAAAAAATAAGGATTCCTACTTCATGGAAATTTACTTTTCACATCCGGTCTGGAACTAATTAACCCTAATAAACGAGGCGTTAATCTACTTTTGCTAAAAAATAATGATAAAAACTCGTCTCTCGTCAATCTCCTGCATCGTGTCGTCTCATGAGCTAGGTGTCAAGGGACACCCCAATTACTAAAGTCAACGCCAATACATAACCTATTAACATTTTCTGACTTGAACACCAAACACCGGGTAATAGGGGTCCTAAATCCGCATTAAAAATTTATGGCTGACTTTGTACACCCATACATGTGTATTCCCAATTCTCCTGGTAAGGGTGTGTCTAAATGGATTTTAGACACACCCTTACCAGGCGATGGGGATTTCTACCTTTGTCAGGTTTAGAACATGTGTAACCAATATAAACACAAGCTAAGAAGAGTGGAGCTGTTACCCCAGTTACAAATACCAGAGGGACTCAGTGTAAATAATGGGTAAAAGAAAAGCAACGGGCATGTGTATATCAAGAGTCAAAGAAGGAAAAAGGAGTAGAAGAGGTGGCAAGTGAAACATCATAGAGCCAAAAGAAAGGTTCAAATGAAACACAAGTGCTTTAAAAGGTTTTTTGTTTCTCCCAGGTGACTTTATTATAAATCTGACCACTGTAGTTTGAAGAACACTCCCATTTGCCTCCCTGGAAGGTTAAAGTAAGAAAAAAATGGTCTCAATAATTAATTCCTACACTTTCTCCATCTCCATACATAATATGTTCACAAAATGGGTCAACTACAGTATATTGCAGACGACAATGTCAAGAAGTTGTGGGTCCATTACAGTGGGTCATAAAACACATCTTAACGTCTTATTAATGATTTGATTGAGTTAAATTGATGGAATTACATAATCTACATCAGTGGTCACCAACCATCTTGATTCCAAGATCTTTGGTCTCAAATGTTCTTAACATTACTTGAAGATTTTTTTTGTGTTCATTGTTTCTGCAGTGTGCCTAAAGCCAATGACAAATCAGTGAAAGACTGAAGCTGATCCCTGGGATGCAGTTTGGTCACATGGAATCAGCTCTGTGAGTAAACCATAACTATGTTTGGACTGATGGCTTCTTGTCGCAGGCGGGAAACGGTGGTTGGAGGCATGCAGGTGTGTTCTGGAGTCCAAATGCATGTCTGTTGGTCAGTCAGGGAGGAGGCACCGATGTGATAATGATTTTATTTTTTCTATTATTTTTGGGATTGACCGGCAAATTCCCAATGATCAATTGGTCGATCGTGATCAACAGGTTGGCAAGCCCTGAGCTACATCATGATTGGTATTCATAGGAGACAACTTAACATGTGAATCATCTTCTGAATTTATCATTTCGGATGCAAGATTATTTGTAACAATATTATTTGTACTTTTTCCTCATTAGTTCAATGAGTTGGTTCAATGCAAGAGAGGTTCGAGCGCGGTTGGCAGTTGCCTAAATTAAAAAGGGAGAGAATAACGGATATTTGTATTCACAGATAAAATGAAACAAGAAGTGCTTGAGAGAGTCCTGGTTCGAGCGCCGACGAACAACACGGCAAATACACAAGCTTAATTTGGTTACATTTTAATTGAGTTAACTCCACAGATGGAAGAGCAAGGAGATGGAACTAGAGAGGCCAGTTAAAAAGTCCAACTAAATCAAACCAAAGAGCGACCGATAGAGAATCTGCATGTGTTCAGGATTGTCAGTCTTTCTTCACCCGCTACCCACTGACCCTAAATTAATTTATATTTGACCCTTGTACATCCTCTCCAGTCTGTTCACTCTGTCACAACCACACATTCTCATTCCCCTCTCTCCAAGCTGTCAGCTCTCATCACTAGCTCCCTTGGGTGCTGATAACACGCTTGTGAGCAAAACAAAACAAGAGAATAATCCAACCGGCAGCCAGTGAGTGAATCAGAGGCTCCCCTCTGTGTCAGCGGGGTCAAACCTCGGAGTCTTCCGCCTCTGCTCATGTGGCAGGAAGGTTAAAGAAGTGACAAGTCAGTTTCCAGTTTCCTATCTACTATTAAATGTACATGCACACTATGAGTGTGGTATTTCTTGCTAAAACTATTGTACTAGGTGGAGGCTGCCAATTCAAATGCACTAATTTTTGGGAAAAAAGACGCTAAATTAATCTTGGATGTTGTGATGATTCATTACCTTATTAATTCCAGCAGTACCTATAAAAAACTACCTGGTGACAGTATCACTATAAATCTTCCTTTTACCTCTCCAATAGGCATCTTCAGATGGTGAGTATTTTTTACTAGAAATGTAGTTTTATTATAGAGTGGAGATGAAACAGTCCATTTGATAACCATCATTATTTCACAATAATAAAAATCATGTTATTTTCATTGTCACTATTCACATAACCCTGTGAATAATTGAGATCCCCATAATGTGTCTATTTCTGACACTCTAATAAAGCCTGAATTATGATGCCGCAATGAGGCCTCACGTACACTACACCGTCTAGCTCCTCCCCCTCAGCTCATCTGTATGATGGCAAAACAAACAGCAGATTGCACGATCATGAAAAATTCAAGCTTCTGTTACGCTCACATTTAGACTGTGCCAGGTCACAATAGAAGCACCGCCCAAGTGCGTTTGTTTGCACTTTTTATGTACTTTTTGCTTGCCTTTGTTTGCCGAGCCTGTCCTGTATAAAAGCATGAATAAATAGCACTTTACTGTGTGCGCGCACGCGCGCACACACACACACACACACACACACACACACGCACACACACACACAAGATACTCCTATCCTGAAGCACCATCAGGATGTGTTGTGCTGTCGCCTTTTTACTTGACTGCAAAACATATCCAGAGGTTCATCTGAGAAGTAAAAAAAGAAGAGATGTCCATATACTATGGATATTCAAAATGTTATATTTTATATTGCAAATCCCACATTCTTTTCACGTTCTGAGTGTCTTATTCAGTAAAAAAAATCCTCCGTTCTGTTTTTTGAGTGATCTGTCATAACACTTTTAGCACACAGTAATGCAAAGCAACCTCCAGATGCTCCTGAAAACTGGATGCAAGCACATGCAACATATAGTATGATGACACTTTTACAATTAAAATAAGACAATTCAGGGAGAGGGGCGGCTGGGAGGGGCGGCTTTCTGCCGTTGCTGCCTGTACATACACTTGATTTTAGAAAGTAAACAAGCTTTGCCTCACTCACCGACAAAAAAGTGCACATAGTGTTTAGCATCTACATCAGGTAAGCCAGTATGTAAATATATCACAAAGTCCTGTCTAACCTACTCATAGAGAGAATCAATCTATCTCCACCATAATAGTTTTTTTCTGCCACAGAACAATTAGAAAGCACTGGTAACAAGTGAGTTCTAAAATAATGTGTCAGATGGCACGTTACAGTTTCTCCAATAGTTTGGAATGACATCACACTTCTGATGACACCTTCACATTGCCTCCCAAGACAAACATTTACACTTGGATTTCTGTTACCAGATACCAGCGTTTACTTTTTAGGTACAGCTTGTCACATCATCTTCCTTCTCATCTTAATACAACAAAGGCTTAAGGGGAGATCGTGATCACACAACTGTGTGTGTTTTGTGACTTGGCTTACCCACCTCTATATTAAAAAGGGGTAAAGTGAAGAATGACCCAAAAGTTATGCTCCTGTTAAACATACCTTCAGCAACGACTCGAGGCAGACGGTCGCCCCACATGCAGAGCCTGGGTTCTGGTCAAGGTGTCTTCCACAGAGGGAGTTTTACCTTGCCTGCATCGCCAAGTGCTTGCTCATGTGGGGATTCAGTTGGTTCTCTGCTTTCACTTGTGACCTATATGTGTAAAGTGTCATGTGATAACTGCTGTTGTGTTTTGGTACTGTACAAATAAATGGAATTAATTTGAACGGAGAAGCAGAAGCTGACACAATGGTCAAGTGGTCATCCACATAGATCAAATAATCTACCGTTAAAACGATACCTATCATGACAGTTACTAAAGCAAAGTTATATAGTTATATTACAATGCCAATCCAGCTTTAATAATTGTCTCTAATAATGGTCATATTGTATGATAATACTGTTTGCAGATCGACGATAAAGCCACAAGAATACTAGTCACTCATTATGCACAGATGAGATAATAATAATAATAATACTTTAACTGGAATATGCTTCTGAATGTTTCTTTTTTTTAAATTACATTCTGGTGACGGTAAAGTCTTTACACTGTTTTTACACTTGGCAGGACTGATGTGATTAAAGTTAAAATATGCAAAATGAAGACGTGACTGTCCCCAAAAACACAATGTAGCAGTGACATGGACGCCCATGGACACCACCTTTGGGTTTTGTCGAGTCATTTATTAAATTCAACAGGGTTTCTCACCTTCTTTATCAAATGCTGGCATGCGCAACTTTCTCTGGGTCCATTTTGTATTATTGAGGTGAGAAAGACTATTGAATTCAAGAAATAACTCATGGCAAAACAGGAAGGTGGTGTCAGTGTGATATCTCGCTGCCACATCGTGTCTTTGGGTACAATCTAATCAAGAATCACATCTTTGATGAAGCTAAAAGTAACCCTAAAAGTTCATTTATTCCTTCCAGGCATCATCTGTAGATATTTATATGGATGACTAGATAGATACTTTACTCATCTCCAAGAGAAATGTACACTTAGTTTTTTTTGATGAAGAACAAACTGGCAGCATTGGTTAAAAAAAATGTATACAGTATGTATTTCAAAATAGTTTTATGCACGTAAAACTATAAAAACGTTAAGGTTAAAATATTTGGCTTTCTGAAACAGACTGATCAGATTGACATAGTTCTGCATGGAAAATATGGATTTGGTTAGAGTCTATTTTGGTTAGAGTCCTGCCTTCTGGAATGAATTAACTCTAACAAAGATTCCACTGTATATATATAATTATGTGCTGTGCGTGCTGGTAATTGCCAGGTACGTGACCTTTTTTTGTCGTCGTATGTGGGGTCTCTTGAGTCTAATGTTAACTGAATTAAAATATGCACGTACCGTGAAGTGAAAGCTTCATGCACCAAAAACGTCGATGACAGTATAAAGCACAAACACAAAAAAATGAACATAAAGTGCAGCATAAAGTCATGGATCAAAACTGTCGTAAATTTACCAAAAGTAAAGAAAGATCAAAGTTTGTTCCCCATCTTTACATCTAATGTGCTGAGATAAACAAACAAATTTCAAAGCCATTAAATTAAAGAAGCAAGAAAATGGATGGATGGATGTTTTATTACCGTCATTTGTCTTACCGTCTTTTGTTTGAAAACGAGCAGTAATATGCAAAAAACTAATGAAATAATTTGCATTAAACTTTGTGTGGGGTGAGGCATGGGCCAAGAAAGAACTCATTGCAGTGTAGAACATATTCAAGTGGAGGTGTAGAGCCAACAAGCTTGCACCATAATGCATAGGTTTGAATGAGATAACCTGCCATGTGCCGGATGAGAGTATTCCAAAAGGTGTACAGTCTAGTGCTGACCGGGAATTGTCAGACCTTTTTTGCTAAAATCGGATGACCACAATATAACAAACTCTCCCGATATGAGCATTTTCCCCCCTTGAAACGTCCGCCACCGTACTTCTAAAGTCTTGAAATTAGATGAATTCAATTTTCAGAGAATTGAGAGAATTTTCTCTTGGTTGAAGATTGCCATGTCCTTGCATCAGGTATCAATCACGCGCACATAGGTGAGAGTCATTCATAAACAAACGCGAGAAGCCTTGCGACCCACAGGGATACAAGTATAGTAAATGACATAATGCTCCATAGTAAGACAAATGTCACTGCTGGTGCACGCCAACGTTTGTGCTTGCAGCTGCTGCTCCTGTTTTGTGTGTTTAGGCTTTTTTATGATACAATGTTCTGGTGATTTCTGCCTGTGCTGTGCATACTCACTTTCATTTTATGGACTGACTTGCCCTCCTCCAGCGACTGGATCCACACCGAGATGTCCCCCTTGTTGTAGGTCCCACTCCAGCCCTCCTCGCACAGACACTCGGACTTGAAGCTGGCGAACGCCCGGTCGTCCGGGATGGTCACAGTCCGCCCAGACATGGCTGTGTACCGGGCAGATGGATGGGGATTCTCCCTCCTCTGCTGTTTGAACAAGTTGACAACCTAATTCAATATTGCCACGAACCTGCCGCGCGTCTCGTGGTGTGTCTTCGGGGTGGTGCAGTGGCAAACTAGCCAAACAGAGGTGTGGACGGCCCCCCGCACAGGTGGAACGGGCAACCCGTTTTTTTTAAAGCACCGGTAGATAAATAAGTCAAAGGAGAAGCTTTGTCGAAAGCAAGTTTCACTTGGATGCCAGTCCTCCGCGGCAGCCTCTTTTCACACCAAACATATGGTGCCGTTTCCGCTACACAGGCGTCCGCTCCCTCTTTCTTTTTCGTCTTTCCGCGGTCACTCGGTCTCCTGTGCCCCTTTGTAGCCCTTCTCCATCCTTACGGTCGACGGGAGGCGGCGAGGAAGTAGCGCTGGAGTGTGTGGTAGGAGGGAGGGACACGGTAGTTGGTAGACAGCAGCTCGGCGGATCATCAGACAGGCGATGCAGCCGCGGCTTCAGCGGGAACGCCTCCGAGTGATGCATTTATGTGCGCCTCCGAGTGACGCATTCACGTGCACCTCGGAAAGCCCGCAGCTGCCCCTTGGCGATGCTGGCATAACGACTTTGACACGCCAGTAAATTAAAATGTTTTTAGAATGGCAATATTTGCTACAATGGCATTGTTATAAATGACCGGCAAATAAAACAATAGCAAATATATACAGTATACATATACTGTATATGTGTGTATGTACGGTGTATATATATATATATATATACACATACTGCTCAAAAAAATTAGGGGAACATTTTGAAAACACATCAGATCTAAACCGGGGGGGTGATCTTGAATATCTTTCCCGATAATAAGTAGGTGATGTATGAGTAACAAAATGTGCCACATCATTTGATAGAAATGAAAATGATCACCCTATAGAGGGGGGAAATCAAAGACACCCCAAAAATGAAAGTGAAAAAATGATGCAGCAGACCCGTCCATTTTGCCCAAATGTCATTGTAGCAACTCAAAATGATTCCTCGGTAGTTTGTGTGGCCCCCACGTGCTTGTACGCGTGCCTGCCAACATCGGGGTATGCTCCTAATGAGACCACAGATGGTGTCCTGGGGATCTTCTCCTGGACAGTCTGAGGAGCAACCTGGCGGCGCGGATGGACCTAAACATAATGTTCCAGAGGTGTTCTATTGGGTTTAGGTCAGGTGAACGTGGGGGCCAGTCAATGGTATCAATTCCTTTATCCTCCAGGAACTGCCGGCTTATTCTAGCCACATGAGGTCGGACGTTGTCATGGACCAGGAGGAACCCAGGTCCCACTGCACAAGCATAGGTTCTGACAATGGGTCCAAGGATTTCATCCCGATACCTAATAGCAGTCAGGGTGCCATTATCTAACCTGTAGAAGTCTGTGCGTCCTTCCAGGGATATGCCTCCCCAGACCATCACTGACCCACCACCAAACTGGTCATGCTGAATGATGATGCAGGCAGCATAACGTTCTCCACAGCATCTCCAGACTCTTTCGCATCTTCTGCAAGTGCTCAGGTTGAACTTGCTCTCATCGGTGAAGAGCACAGGGCGCCAGTGGTGTAGTTGCCAAGTCTATGGCAAATGCCAATTGAGCTCTACGGCGCTGGGCAGTAAGCACAGGGCCCAGAAACATTCACACCAGTGGCCTGCTGGAGGTCATTTTGTAGGGCTCTGGCAATGCTCATCCTGTACTCCTTGCACAAAGGAGCAGATACCAATCCTGCTGAGGGTTTAAGGACCTTCTGCGGCCCTGTCCAGCTCTCCTGGAGTAACCACCTGATGCCTGGAATCTCCTCCATGCTCTTGAGATTGTGCTGGGAGACACAGCAAACCTTCTTGCAACAGTATGTATTGATGTGCCATCCTGGAGGAGTTGGACTACTTGTGCAACCTCTGTAGCGTCCAGGTAGCGCACCATGCTATCAACAGAGATGTTGATCCAAGCCAAATGAAAAACTACAGCAGTAGAAAGTCAGTCAGTAAAAAATCAGACAAAAAAGATGAGGAGTGGCCTCAACTCGGAAAAACATTCCTGTTTTGGGGTCTGTCTCATTGTATATTATATATACATATATATATTATATATATATATTTAATATATTAGAAATATTATTAAATATATATGATTTAATATATATTTTATATTTTATAGTACCTAAGTAAAATGAGTATTTCGCATAGTGACATTTCAGCGCTTGTGACCGGAAACAATGTCACTATATAACAATAACGTCACTATCATGCCATCTTGCATTAACTTTGCGCAAACACCTTACACGGTGGAGTCCATATGGAAGCTGCTGAGAGAAGCAGCTAACAGCCAGGAAGGGACTTGTCACCCGAGCAGGAGGACCCTTGCGTTTGCTTTTTGTCGCCAGCTTGAGCCATTCGGTAAAGACCATGAGAAAACACAAATGGAAAAGACAAAGATAAAATAATCAATGACATAATGGAAAATACAGCATAAAGCAATGACAAATTGGAAAAAGAACACCTTTAACTTACAAGCCTCACTTTTTTGCTATGGTTTAAGTCAGCATATTAATCTCATATCGAAATGAAAGGGAAAGTTTAACAATCATGATAAAGCAGTATCCGAAATACAAAAATACATACAACCAACGATGAAGCCTCATTTTTGCGGGAATCCCCCCCAGTGCTCTCATTGCTGTGCCATGCAGGGATTGGGACACGAACATGAACGAAATCTTGAAAATAATCATCATACTTTCGTATTTGTTCATATGATGCACGCAGACCAATGAACAACTTCAAACTCTGTCTCCTTTCTTCTCCGTTCTCCTCGTGTACCTCACTTTGGGAACCTGGGGGCTACAGTATTCCCAATTCATCATTCCCATCACCACAAATTCACAGATTCTTTAGTTTTGGCGGCCATTTCTCAGGAAACAAAAAGATAAATGTGTTGAGCTTTCACAGTTTGACGCAAGATTAGAATTTTTTGGTGGCTCCTGTAGCTCTGCCAGAGGGTTTGGAGCAGGAGCAACCAGCTAGCACTGCCATAGACTTGGTGGTGTCCAGGTATGTAGATGCTTTTCTTATAAATGCTTCACTTTCAATTTTTCACTTTCATGCTAATGCACCATGTTCTTTGTTCCGTGTGTTTGGATTAAGATAACAGGAACTATCCAGAACTGGCATTTTTATGTTATAATGTAAGATTAATGTCTGCACAAACAAACATTAACTGTAGAATCAAATTGAATCGTATTGTTTTTACACTGCATCCAATCGTTCTGTTTTTAAAATATGTCGTTTTTGAATCATATATAGATAGATAGGTAGATAGGAGGATAAATAGACTCAACCAAAGTATGAATGCAAAATTACTATTTCTCTCAAATATTGTTCACAAGTCAGTGTTTGTATTTGGCTGTACACAATAAAAGGCCACCCTGCACTGTCAGAAACTGTCTCAAGGAAGTTCATCTGCATGCGTGCCGTCCTTATCGGGGTCTCAACCTGACTGCAGTTTGCCATCGTAATTGACTTGAGTGGGCAATGGCATGTGGCACATTGGAGAGGTGCTCTCTTCTTGGATGAATCCTGAATAAACGGCAAACAGCGTGTATGATGTCGTACGTGACGTGTAAATGTTCCTTGTGGATGGAGTGTCCCCCGATGGTGGTGGGGTTATGGTATGGTCAGGTGTATGTTATGGACAACAAGCACAGGTGCTTTTTACTGATGGCATTCATCCACCACCATCACCTCATGTTGCCGCGTGATAATGCACCGCCCCATGTTGCAAGTATCTCTACACTAAACTTCAGTGAAATAATACTTTGCTATTCAGCCTTTGTTAAAAACACAGCACTAGCTGCTGAGCGTTAGTTAGAGGCGTTGACATCTCCTGTCATGTTGCATGTCCGGTCCGGATCTTATGACGGCTACCATGCTTCAAATAAAAATATACCACTGAACCAGGCGCCCAGAGCAGTGTCCCCGAACAAGGCCTCAAGAACAGGAAGTCTCTGTCAGCTCAACTTGCATTCTATTATTTCCACAATATTAGTCATTGTCATGTAATGATAGCAAATGTAAATAATGATGATGCTAAATAAACGTCCACAGTGTCAGACCACATCACAGTGACGTGATGTGTGTCCACATCACGTCCACAGTGATGGACACAGTAAACAATGTTTACTGTGTCCATCACTGCACCTCTTCTTTGTCAAATTCATCAGTTGACTAACAGTTTGTCATTATTGGATAATGTCACACTGTTTACATAGCAGATGCAGTTTCCAGTACCAACTGACTTTACTGTACATTACATGTCATTTCCAGCCAGTCAAGCTTTTCATATGCAAAGGACACCTGCTCCCTCATCACATTTACATTGTTACTGACATTTTCATGGAGCAAATTACAAGACGTGATGGGTCTGAATACCTTCAACACATGAGGGAATTGTTCAAACATGATAGAAGTTGAGCATGTTTACTGAAGCGTGTTCCCATCATGAAACTTTTTATTTTGAACCTCGTCGCGTGTACATAATATTGAATGTTCACTGCTGCCGCTTTCATATTTATTCACACGAATAACTTCACATACACATACACATACAAACACATACAATCATCAATGAATATACTGTATGTAACAGCCTAATAAGAGAATTGAAAAAGCAAAGTGCAATGTTTACATATGTTCGGTTCCACTGAGAAGAAAAGCTGTCCTTTATCAACATCCTCTATCAGGATGTGATGTGTTTGGTGAAATGTTTCACTTTGTGACATTTACCAAAGTACTGTGGTGCAGTCCTTTTGTTTAATTTAGTTTGAGAGCTCACCATATTTTCCCGCTTCAGATTAGCACAATTGGTTGTCTGACATTTTTTAATCCCAGTCAAATTCAAGCAACCTGATATGAATTGTTCTCCGGATTAATAACTCAGCACACCAGTATATTCTTGTGCAGGGTGACAAACAATAACCTCTCTGGACAAGTTTGAAAAAGACAATTCAAGGTGTTGGGTGTTAAATAAAAACAGTCAAATTAAAAGTGCAGTCTGGGGGAAATTACCATGTTGCAAATTTCAGTACAACCGGAGGATGCTTTGGAGGAAACGTAAATTGAATTTGCATGTGCAAAATGAACACCACTGAGAAGAATCTGGAATGCCGTTTTAGTCGTTGAACTTCTTTTAGGTTTGTTAGTCTTTCCTTTCCATGTGTTGTGTGTGTGGTGTCCAAATAGATTAGTTGGTGAGAAGAACTCTTTATTTGTGCAGGTGCCTACAATGACACACGCACACCCCTCTGGCATTCTAATGAATATGTGGGAAGGTGCAAGTGGATTTATAATGACGGAGCTTGATGTCCTCAGTGATTCATGCCTGGTGCGGCACAGTAATTCGCCGACCACATAAAAATATCCACTTAATAGATTAAAGCTCCATGCAGCTGTGGGAGCCACCATCATTTTAGTGCGGAGTGAGTACGTCCCAAAATTCTATCTTTACAATTATCACAGTCACACACTTAGGCTGGCACAAAACATGTTCTCCATTCATACACTACAAAGTTTATTCTGCATTTTCGCACTCACAATATCCCAATGACACGATTTTTTTTAGTTTGTGAGAGAAATGACGAATAAATGACTGTTCTTTAACATTTCACAATACACTACAGTACTGTGCAACCACGTCAGCTTTACTGCTACTTGACGACATCTAGCGGTCGCAATGTGTAATAGCAAGTAAAAGCAGGCGAAGCAATACAGCATTACAATATCTTATTTAAGCCTTTTATAAATGACTTCTCCTTCCCTTTAAAAAGTCAAAATTGTGGAGGCCTTGCGTATTTACGAAGGGGGTTTAATGTAGCTTCCTTGAAAAAATCTCACCAACATTTGTGTCTTTGTGACCACCATATGTAAAATACATGTATTTTCTCACTTTTGAACGTAACTTCGCGCGGGCAGCCTACGCTTAGTGGTTTAGTGTGTGTTTGTCACCATAAACACGGCGAAAGCAAAACACCATGTTAAAAACAACATTTCCCAGCCTGCACCGCGCCTTCGAGCACCATCCATGCTAGGATGAGGCAAAACGTTTGCGTACGTGTGGCTGTTGAAAATAGCTGCGCGTAAAGACGCTCGAGCTGCATCATTTGACAAAACATGCTGGTTCCTTTGTGAGGTTTATCCACTCGCTTCTGATAACCAAGGGGTTTTATTCCTAGCTTCTTTTCCGGGTGAGTTTTTCGCCATGTTATCGTCTCTCCCCACCAGGCTGTTGGCACGAAGGTCACGGAGCCTGTCACCGTGCAGCCGCGTCCTCCAGACTAGTGCCGGCGCTACTGCTTGTCAGGCCATCCGAGAGCCGCCGGCAGGAAACAACCGCAACCCCATCGTATCCACGTCTCGGGTATCAGGACGGGGTTTTTTGGCTGATGACACTGCGGCTAACAGTGTGAACCAGTCGGTGCAGTACCACCATCTCGCCCATAGGTGGCTGTCAAGCCTGGAGAACCGTCGCAGCTCCTGGGCCGCGCTGGCCAGCAGAGGGCGCCACAACAATCTTTACTGGGAGGATGGTGGTCAGAAAGATGGAGGTGAGGGACGAGGCACAGGTGGAGGAGCCAACGGGGCACAAGTGGCCTCTGCCGGCCTGCTATCTGCTGCAGCCATGGCATTCTGCCTGAAGAAAGACTCTGATAACAAAGGTATGTTGCACTTCATTACTTACTCTATTTACATTTTAAAGGCGACCTATTACACACACCCTTTGTGTGTTTTGGATTCCTAAAGAGCAGCTACACAAGGTAACCTGCACAGAAAGCAAGATCTTCCAAACTCTTTTCTTTTCCAGTAGTGTTTTCTTGGGTTTCGTGCCTCGCGCTCAAACGATCTGTGTAATTTACTCCACCCCCTGCCATCCTCCAGGTACGCCTCCCACCGAGCCCACTCCACTGTGATTGGTCACACTCCCAAACGCTCCTGAGGACTTCGGGCAGTATATGAGTTGATAGTAAACTGCGATTTATAATTTTTGCTCAATGTTGCCCATATGAGGAAGTCCGGGTTGCGTGGTGTCAGTGAAACTCTGTGTTGAAAAAAGTGTTAATGTAACAACATTTATAGGTCAGGAAAGACGGAAAAGCATAATAGGTCCCCTTTAAGTTTTATACATACTGTATGTCACCCACGCTGAAGGCACTGTTGCTCTCGGTGGTGCAGGTCTCCTGAGAAATGTGTTGGCTGTTCTTCTTTTGGTTTAATGACGGACTGCATCCATGACTTTAAAGGGATGCAATGGAACGGCAAGTACTGTATAGTAGCCAGCCCAGAGCTGTGCTAACAAAGTGTGGATTCGTAGCTCGCTTGGTTATGACACACTAGGCGGCAACTGTGGTACCTGCTGCAGCGTGCAACAAAATCAGTCCAACGGCTCGTCTTTGATGCAACTTCACCCATTTATTCATCCACGACAAGATGAATGTGCAAAACGTGCCAAAGCTTCACACATATGGCTTTTTTGCAGATAATCAATATGCCAACATTGTCCAACCCTTAATTTCCGATTTTGATATCAATCGATACCTATATGTGCAACATTATATATCTCCTGTTGTGGAATTTACACATTGTGGTGACCCACAATATTGTTTTAGGCATTCATCAATTGTACTTCCGGTTCCTGGTCATGAGGTTCTTGTAGCC
Source organism: Oostethus manadensis (assembly GCA_024372805.1). NCBI lineage: Eukaryota > Metazoa > Chordata > Actinopteri > Syngnathiformes > Syngnathidae > Oostethus > Oostethus manadensis. The sequence goes on along the minus strand of QODF01000224.1, from coordinate 589,534 downwards.
TCTATGGTTGTAGTCACTCATCTGTTGCTCAAGAGTTGTTGCTTGTTGTTAAGTGGAGCGAAAACATATTGGTGCCACCTAGCTCAACTCCTGTCTCGTGACAACAACAAGGCTGTACCAGTGAGTTGGCTAACATCTGTGCTATCAGTGTCAGCACACCCATGCCCGTGGCTTCAACACATAATGATAGTAAGTGAATAACGCAGGACGTGTGCTGGATGCCTTGACGACAGCCAGTACAGGAGCCCATAGGCCTATAATACGGGCCAAAGGATGTAGAACACCCCCATTTTTCCAGGTATTTATTGAAAGTCAAGTCGTTGAAGTCCAATGAATAGCTTGAAATGTTAGAGCAATAAGTGGTGAAGTGCCAGAGGTTAAAAAAAGGTTAAGGTTACCTTAACTCCTGAAGCAATACCCCATTTTCGTCTACATGTGGCTCGACCCACATGTATATTTAGTAGCACGTGTCTGTCTGAGAAGCTTTTCTTAGTAATGAAGATGAACAAAACAGCACACAAGAGTCGTCTCACCTTTAGGAATCTCCACAACATCAACCTGAATGAACTTGTTGCCAAGAAAAGATGCCAAGCATCCAGCTCTAAGAGAATGCATAAGAGCTAAGAAAACTGATTTGTTTTTGCCAAAACATGCTGAAAAGCACGAATTTAATAAATTTTGTCCGGGTTTTTTGCAGCATGATCATATGTTTATTATATAAAGGCATAAGCACGAAGAAAAGTGAATGTTTTCATTTGTTGCTGAATGAATGTTTGCTTAAAAGAACTACCTTTTATGTATTTTTCAGGGTTTTTGGCCTCAGTGAATTTTTCTTAATAGTGCAATTTTGGCAGGAGATATTTTTATGGAGCGCAAAATAATTTTTGTTTCTATTTATTTATTCTGGATTATTTCCTTTTTTGCTTTATTTATGTTCATGTTAAAAATATAGTAGATTTCATTGTGTTTAATAAAAGTTTCAAGTTTCGCCCATAACCCTAAGTGTTCTTTGAGTTTCAGCCCCAACGTGCAATGGAGGTTGACACCCCTGGTTTACAGGGTCACTGCAATTTAAGTTGTATATTAACGTATAGGTGCTAATATTGAAAACGTAAGAAATAATGTAATCTAGAATTTAGTTTCTAATTTCTGTACTTGTCTTTTTTTAGTTATGTTGTAATATATATTTTGTCTGGTTTTATCTCAAAAGGCGATGCCCTTTTGGAGGCAGCAAGGACCAACAACGCCCAAGATGTGACCAGGTAATAAGTTGTTATGGATGTTTTGTTACTACATTGCTATATGCTGTGTGCCTGTGCTCTTCTATCACCATGCATATCTGCTTATTTTGATTTGGCTTTAGCTTTTATGACATGCAGTGATGAAATGCAGAACTGTAGAAGTACTTTCAGCCAACTAATTTAGCACTGAGGGACACAGTGGTGTGTAAATCAACACTTATTATCACTAGTGTACCATCTGATGCTATAACAGAATGTCCTGGTCTCCAAGACAGATATAAATCATACATAATCTGTAACTGGTTGGAAGATGATTTGGGATTATAAAAGCAGAGTGGTAGCATGTTGTTGCAGCACCATTTACAACCATTAGGGGGGAGAAGAGAGCTTCACGGTCCCAACTTGAACTTTGGCTCAGAGCTTTTCATCTCATTGCATTACTTTATTTACTGCTATATGTCTTCCACTAGACATATTTTTATTTCTTTTTATACGTAAAGTGAGGGGAAAAACAATTTGAACCCCATCTGATTTTGTAAGTTTGCCCACTAACAAAAAAGTGATCAGTCTATAATTTCAATGGTAGGTTTATTTGAACACTGAGAGACAACAATGACAAAAAAATCCAGAAAAATGCGTTTCAAAAAGAGTTGCCAAGGCAACCAAAGATTGGCTCAAGAAAAAGCATATTAAGGTCATGGAGTGGCCTAGTCAGTCTCCAGACCTTAATCCTATAGAAAATCTGTGGAGGGAGCTGAAGGTTTGAGTTGCCAAACATCAGCCACGAAACATTAATGACTTGGAAAGGATCTGCAAAGAGGAGTGGGCCAAAATCCCCCCTGAGATGTGTGCAAACCTTGTGGCCAACTACAAGAAACGGCTGACCTCGGTGATTTCCAACAAAGGTTTTGCCACCAAGTACTGAAGCATGTTTTTCAAAGGGATCAAATACTTATTTTCTTCATGGAAATGCCAATTAATTTATAACTCTTTTTGAAACGCATTTTTCTGGATTTTTTTTTGTCATTGTCTCTCAGTGTTCAAATAAACCTACCATTGAAATTATAGACTGATCATTTCTTTGTTAGTGGGCAAACGTACAAAATCAGCTGGGGTTCAAATAGTTTTTTTCCCTCACTGTATGTGTATACTGGGTAATATGATAAATATGAGATATCAGGCTGAAGCAGATTTGCTGCTTCAAAAGCATTATTTTTGCCAAGTGTAACAGTACATATACTCTGCATTTGATCTGTAACTTTTCCTGCTGTTGTTTTTGGACTCGGAGTTAGTCAGCCAAAAAAGGAAAAACAAGGAGGCTATAGCATTCTTGCCCCCATCTGTCTGGGTGATAATATTGCATAATAAACGTAACACGCTACAATACAGTCTTTTGCTTATTGCTCATTGAGCCATGAACGCTGACTGTGAGTTGAACTCTCGACATGACAGCAAAATAGTAAATAGTGTATGAAATAATATTTGTAGAGTTGTAAAATACCTCACCTACAGTGTGCATGTCTTAATCCATGCGTTTTTGTCTGCATGCTTGAGTTACCTGTGCGCAGGTGACAGATGGTTTAGGTGAGAGTGCAGGGAGTCGGTTAGTAAGTCACAGATGTGTTAAGTGCTGTGAAGAGTGTCAGGGCATGTCTCAGATGAACACAATTTGGACAAAGTTATTTGAACATGTGGTCCTTAGACCCACAGGAGTGGAAAAAGGGAAGAAAACAAGCATTCAATTAATGCATTTAATTCAATTAAACAGTAATAAAAACAGAAACAACAAATCCTTACCTTTATACCTGTGGCTTATTGGGGAAGAAGGAAGTGGAAGAGTCAGAAAAAAACGTTGATTTTAGTTTTTTCAGCCAGAGCATTAGCAACCTTTCAATCTCAATAATACGACCACAATGCTGCTTAGTTATTATTGCCACTTTTACAGAAGCAGATCCTTTAACATGCTCAAGGATACTGAGCTCTTTGACCTGGCAATCATTTGTAGTGTTTTGGGATTTAGCCTGTTTTTTTGACAAGAGATTGTTAATTAATTGATGATTTTTAATATTTGTCGGTTATTCTCTTCTGACCTTTTTTATGAATTTTGTTCATTTTGACTTTACACTTTTTGGCACAGAAAAGCCTGCTTTATACTAGGAGGCATAATTGAGTGCAAAAAGGTATTTCATAATCGATGTTACTCTCCTGTGCATAGGTCTCGAGCGGGTCTTATGTTAGGGACAAAAATATTGTTTTTAATTATTTGACTGTGTTCATTACCACGCAACTTTGAAACACAGAATGACGATCACCTCTAATACTGAAGTTTGTGAGGTAAAAGGTCACTGATGTTGAGCGAGAGGGCCTGGTTAACAATCTTTATAATCTAGTTAATTCCAAAGGTGTTTGATGGGGTTAAGGTCATGGCTCTCTGGCTCTTTGACACCAAACCCTTCCAGTCAAGCTTGTATGGACGTTGCTTTGTGTACTGGGGCACAGTCAGGCTGGAACAGAAAAGGACCTTCTTCAGATAGTTCCACAACACAGTTATTCAAAAATATTACAAGCTGTTTCACTTTTGTGTCCTTTTGTAAACTTTTAAAATACAATCAGCGTTTGTTAATGTGATCCTCAGGGTAAGGCAGTCCTCCCAAATAGTGGGGCCAACTCTGAGAGGCAGGGTGGACTTTCAATATTCATGCAGACCTGGCAAAATGTATGATTTTGCTGTTTTCAGCATCAGGTTTCAGTTACACCACAGATAAATTTCCCCAGTGGGACATGACCAAAAAGAATTGAGAACTACTGGGGTGAGGGCAGAGAGCGTAATAATTTCTCCTTGCCCAAATGCTGCCAGAGAGGGTATCAGACCGAGCCAGTAGAGTACTGATCAGACATCACCGTGTTGACTGTAAACAGGCACGCTATCTGCCTGCACGACAAGAGAGACGACAGATGGATACACACACTCGCACCACTTAACACGCTGCCACAAAGTAGCTGATGGCGTACCCTCAAGCAGAGAACTTAACACGCACCTGGTCTATACATACAAACTGGTCACAGGGCTGCAGATATCATGAATGTCTTATACAGTCGTCTTTAACAAGCTAGAGCTCGTGTTGCCTTCTGTCTTTATTATTATTATATAAGATTTCTGTTTTCTGGTTCTCTACCCCCACTAGACTGTTACGGGAAGGAGTAGATCCAAACCACCGTCATCGTCTTGGCTGGACCGCTCTCATGGTGGCTGCCATGAACCGACAGCACAGGTGTGTGTGTGTCTGCGTGTGCTTAGTCAATGACTCAATAACATCATGAGCCAGAAAATGTGTAAATTGCAGGAGCTGATGTAATTAGCCTAACAACACAGAGGTAGACACTCGGAACCCCATAACCTGCGAGTGGATATAAATGTTATTGTTAAATCAATTACAGTGAAACCTCTGCAACAGAACACAATCCAATCAGGTTGCTGGTCGACCTCCAATTCACATTTCAAAAACATTTTACTGTAAGAAATAAGATAAATAGTGAAGGTCCAGGTGAAAACAGTCAACATTATCAAACCTTTATCAAAAATTGTACAGACAATTTTAAGTAATACAATACCACCTACCTATCACTCAAGAGTAAAATAATTTAACCACTGTTAACAACAGCAAAAACAGTCTTCAAAGAACATCCACAGTTCAGACATGAACATTTTTTTTTCTGTGCGCTCTAAAGATGTAAAAAGAGAAAGGTAATGAATGCATGCAATGCAACACACCTAGCTATCTGCAATTAAAACATTTTATGTTTTTTAGGTTTTATATCCATACTGTAACTACATAGGAACAGGCACATCCATGATAACATGTAATACTTGCTGTATTTTGGTCATTTTAAGCATTACCAGAACTTCCCTTGTGGGCGCATTGATTTCACATAGCAACATAAAGAACACCTACACCTAGCGTTAATTTTTCCATACTCAAAAACAACAACATAGCAACAGTAGCTGCATAGTCCAATACGTACCCAATGTTACCACTCGGTAGCGGCCCGAGGCATTGTGAGCATTCCGCTCTGAGCAAGTGTGTGGTGATGCTATTCGCTAGTAGCTAGTTGGTGTGTTGTGGCGAGGTGTCACTACGCCAGTAACCTAGTTCTTCTGTGTAAGAATGGTAATAATAATGATGTTGCTATAGCTTGGTTGATATGCACATTGCATTATATGTAAATAGAGTGTTGTTGGCAGTTTTTGGAGTTTTTTTCAAAACGCTTTGTTGGCGGAATAGTTTCATCTCATTTCATGCATTCTTAGCTGCTGCTTTTCAGCTTTTTTTAAATCTATAGAACGCACAAAAAAAGAGAGCCATGTGTTCATGTCTCACATAAAAAGGATTGTGGATGATGGGCAAAATTTTAGTGCATAACTCACACAGTGAAACACTTGCTTTGTGTTTTTCCTTTTTGGTGTAAGCAAAAGTTCTGTGACAGGTGAATTTCCACAAACTAGGATTCCTTGTTTATGATTTTAATACTTTTGTAGTTGGGGCATAGAAAACCTGTTTACGACCCTCTGACTTTGTTTTCAACATTATTAAAGCCCTGCAAACCTGAACTAGCACCCCCATAGTCACCTTTACACTTGTATTACTCAATATAGTAATAATAAATAATAACTGTTAATAAGCCATTTAAGACATAAATAACACTTTTTTGTGTGTTTGTTGTTATAAATGTGTTCTCTAGGGGGGCAGCGTGAGTGGCAGACAGAAAGTGATGTTTGGGGTTCACAGTTTCAACTTGGTTATGGCCACAACAGTAGCTTGTGTTTTTATTATGAACAACGGGGCCAATCATGAGATACTTCAAACCTGTGATAAAAGCCTTTTGTTCCACTGAAGTCTGGTGGTTGTGCGTCTCACTGAACATTACAGTAGCATTATACCATGTCAACATCATTGAATGCAGTATATTTGTATATTAGTTCATTTATCAATTTTTCTGGTTAAAAATGCTTAACTTTGGCAAAAATGCATACTTTAAATATCTTTTGACTAACAATAGGCCGTATTTAACTACAAAACAAATTATTTTTTAAGGCGATAGCGTGAAGCAATGAAATTCGTATGGCAAAATGACGAGGGACAGCTGTCACAGTTTGCATAAGAGCAGTTTAAAATTTTAGAACTAGATTTTTCCAAAAAGCTGCTGCCAAATTCTCAATTGTACAGCTTCAGGGGTACCACTGTAATAAAAATACAACATCAGAACCTGTGGCACAACCAAATGGTCAAACAGTGTTGATTTAACAAATGACCAAACTCTGCTAAATAAATGGCAGTGTTCTAGTAAAAAACAAAAAAAGGACCTTGAAATTGGTAACAAGAAAAAACTAATGTTAATTAAGTACAAGAATGAAAATGTAAATAGTTGGATTCATGTCTAGGCAAATTTCAATATCAAGCAAATTGTATATAGAACACTAATATACAGTATATTGAACAAACACTTGAATTTGGATTCCATGTTTTTTTACACATTCTGTAAAAGTGAATATCATATCAATTTTTTTATTTAATAATAATTTATGGCATGCAAGACAAAGGCACTACTTCCATGATAGAGCTGCTACCATTACGGTGTAGGCTTTTACTATGCCATGAAAAATGAATCCACAGTATAACTAAAATGGAAGTGGAGGGAGGGAGGGTGAAACCCAACAGAAACTGGAGGGTTAAATGATGCCATTCATGACTCGGTGTCCCATCTCGGCGGCATGCAGCTGTCTGCATGAGTTATTGTGTGCTATGTCTCTGCATGCGTTGTTACAGCAGGTCTGCAGAAGTGCAACTTTTAGAGTAACAGAAGGTCTTTACCCGGTCCCCCGTCTCTCGGTCCAACAAATTAAATTAGCCTCCTGGCCCCCAGAACACACACAACACAGAGAGGGGCTGAGGTTAAGACCGGGCCAAATCCAATTTCATCAGATTTTTTCCCCCCGCCATCAGGAGTCCGTGGTCATTTTTTGTATTCAAGGGCCTCCACCTGCTTGTGAGAAGCATAATGTGTCATTTAAATGTGAACACGCTAGTGTAACAAATGTTGTTGCGTGGTCCCCACTTTCTGCTGTATATTTATCTTATTGTTGGATTACTGATTTTCTCCATTGCTATTATTACTGTGTTTAAATATTCATAAGGAGTTTCTCTATTGACAATTACATGCAGGTCGTATTACTTTAATGTTTCAGCACGTAAGCAGCTTACGACCGCAGTGATGACTAGTGTGTGTGACTTCTGCGACATGTTTACTGATGTGGTGTGTGTCAAGTGTTTGGTTCCCGCTTCAAACAGGATGTTTATGTTCGTACTCATGTCACTGTGTGCGTTATGAGTGCTATAACTCAGCCAAGAGGTGACACTCGTCTGTTTTTAATCCTGTCCTCCAACCCCCCAGTGAGCCGTCACTGCTGCAGGGAAGACAAAGCTTTGCTTCACACGCATCCCTCATGCAACGCTGGTGCTCACAGTGCACACATACACGAGTCACAGTCGGGGTGCGAATGCGGTGCGTAGGCACTCAGTTTTCACAGGGCAACTGCCTATTACTCAGCCGCACGCAACTTTATTTACTGCAGTTAAGTGAAAAGCCAGTGTGCATTACTCATGAACGTGGTCTAGCCTGAAGCCAGTGTCGGCTTAGACTGGCAACAAAATGATCCCCCCCCTCTCATGCGCAGTGCTAAAGTGAGCATGCATAGACTGGAGTGTCATTTCTTGGCAAGCAGAGTATGTTCACTGTCCAATTAGAGTCGTATCAACAACCAGGCAGTGTGTTTAGATGTTGAGATCAAGAAAAGCAACATGGAGAAGGGTGTGTGTGTGTGTGTTTCGTGTGTGTGTAAGAATGAAGGGTCAGACATTTGGTGGGTGGGCGTGTATTTGCTTAGCTTTGATGTAAGGCTAAATCGGGAAGGCACAGGGCCTGGCCCACTGTTTGCACTCTTTAACACACAATGTCCTTCTCCATCTCTTTCTCTTCATGCATCCCTCCCTCACCGTATTCACGTGCACAATGAGCGCTTAGCCGAGTGTAACGCCTGACCTGTCTAACGGGTGACACAGTGGGGTGAAGAGGGAGGCGTAGAGGGCTGGTAGGGACAGGAGAAAGGGATGCTGGGTGGGATTTAGGTTTAGTACTGGACTAGTTGTGGAAAAAACACACCAAGGAAACCCTATTAAAATATCAAATTATTGTCATCATAAATTATTGATGATTAGGTCCAATTTATGACAGCACTGTAGTCATGGGGTGTTTTTCCAACTTGTAGAATATCAGTGAACCGAGCTGTTTCCACACATGCAGTGCAGAACACGCACAAGCTTAGCCTGAGGCGTGTACGTCTTCACAAAACTCTGACATTAACATCGCACATAACGCACGTAATGCCAGGCCACTGCATTACACAACAATAATGTTGATTTTTATATGAGACTGTAAAAACCTCTTCTCTACTGGAAAATATGTTATTGTAGCGACTAGAACATTAGACTGTAGCGACTAGACTGTTGTGTGGCCGTGAAAGCGGCAGCGGGGAGCTTATGAAGAGGACGTCTGCAGAGCATGTGTGGAGACCGCTACGTTTGCTGATATTCTTCTAGCTATATTTGCTGACAACATTAAAGCATAGATGTGGCTCATGGATCAGAAAACTGTAGAGCAGGGGTCTCAAACTGGTGCCATGAAGGGCCAGGACATTGCAGGTTTTCTTTCCAACCGGTCGCTTAACCAGGTGCTTTAATTGATGAGCTCCTTCCCTCATATTGAAGGAGGTGTTGAACATTAAAATCACCTGCTGTAGTGACCGGCTGGAAAGAAAACTCGCAGGGTCTCCGCCCTCCACGGCACAAGTTTGAGACCCCCTTGAGACGTCAATTTACGATACGTTAAGTGTGCTGGTAATGGAACACCATACCGATACACCGGATTGGCCGCTCTTGAATAATGATGCTTTGTAGTGACCGGTGCCTCGTTAGGGTTTAGGTACAATAGCACATGTATGGCCAAGGCCATGGATGTGGTTGACACTGTTTGGTACCATGATTATTGACCAACAGGAGAGAACGAGAACCTCTACTCCTGGCACCTAGTTGACCCCAGATGTGCACCCGGGTGAGATGGGGTCAAGTGAGGTCCAACGTCTGGGCCAGGTGGTCAGAGACATGGATGGTCAGTTCGACTCAGGTGTCTATTATTGTGCAAGCGGGGCGGAAGTGTCTGTTTCCTGTCTTCCCTTCAGGGCAGGATGGAAAACAAACACCAGTTGGGTGCCACGATGCCTGTTGGAATATAGCAACCTCAGCACCACCATGTTGCGTTAGCATCATTACTATATTTTACCTTGTGATACAGATCTCTGAAAGTTGAGTGGCATAATAGGAAGCACTTTTTCACACCATCTCATTAAGGTAAATCTCAAACCTTTATGTGATGCCCAATGCGACTCCTTCTGTAAATACACTGTTTGTGTGTTGCATCTCTGAATTATTGGAATCAAACTAGAATACAAATGCATGCATGCAGGAAAATGAAGGAAAGCAAATGGTTTTATAATTGAGAATTAATTGTGTCTTTATGCTATGTGTTTCGCAGCCACGAGGCCCTCTCCTGTGAGTTTTATTATCTCGTCGCCGACACTGCAATTTGAAACTTTTCCTTGTAAATGGGGCGTTTAACCAAATTAACCTCTGCATCTCGTTTGGTTTGGCCTCAAATTAGTGCTGCAACTCCTCCCAAATAAAGTTAGCCACTTGATCATCAGTTGATTAGTAAAACTATACAAACTCTTTTTAAAAGCTCATTAGGTTTGGCACCGTCCTTCTGGTAATTAAATCTCCTTCTTTCATCTTTTTTTACCAACGCATCCATCCTTTCATTCATTCTGCCGCCTCTTCCTCCTCCACAGTTTTCCACTCTTTATACTTGCCTGTTTACCTTCCTGATGCCATTAACCCCTTTCACACCACCTCATTTCTTTGCACAGTCCTGCCCAGCCTCGTGTGACCAGCCATAGTTGGTTGGTGTCTCTGAGGATGCGTCTGTGTGTTTGTAGAAGTGCTTGCAAGGGTGAGAGGGGAGCCCTACGTGGGTCACATCCCCCCTTGCCGGTCCCGGTCGCAGGGATACAGTAACAAAAGGGGACCCCCCGATAGTCCTTTAGACCCCTCAGCAAGGTCAGACACAAAGACCTGGCCAGGCTGTTCTCAGCCTTTTGCTCTCCCACAGGAACACAAACTACCAACTTTCACATTTGAAGCTGGTGAAACCGATATACATTGGAACCCCCAAGGTCATACTCCATACATGCAGGGACACCTATGATTTGTTGATATTAAAAATGGAAGACATTTGATTCCAGGTTCATGCTGTCACAATTAGGGACGTCTCGATCCACATTTTTTTGTCATCCGAGCCATTACAATATATTTATGGTAGGACTAATCATTTGACATGGTTATAGATCAATTTGTGATGTGATTTAGAACAACCAGAGGTTATAGCGGCACTTCCTGCGCTGGTTTTCGGCACCGTGAGAGACAAGTCAAACTTTCTAGCTATGGAGCCGTATATCCAGCATCCAACGTGAAACAAACTTCACCACGGCCCCCTGCGGACATGTATGGACGGTGGTGTTTGGTGTTCACCTTCGTCCAGGTGGCTGTGATTTTTACTTTTTTGATTTTTACTGTTCTTCTGTGTGTCCTAAATGTATGTATCCAAACAACAAGTGAAAACATGATTTATATTGCCATGTTTACAACCAAAACCTTCCTCCAAAGCACATGTATTTGTATTGGGATGAAGACACATTTCCAGAATAATTTGACTTCTGGATTTGGTTCACAAATTGTTGCACACTATATAATTAAATTGCACGTCTAACTATGAAGTTGCTGGCATCGTCTCATACTTGGTTTTTCTGTAGCGCAAATGTCATCCCATATCAATCTAGGAATGGTCATTTCCAGCTTCTCGCTGGAACCATTTAACCATTAGTCCTCTCAGGCTATATTAGAAACATGTAGGTTTAATGATGGCCAGCAGAGTTCTGGTAGGTTCACATTATGGCTTTTGCCCTTTTTCTCTTTCTTCAGTCGAAACAGAGTGGCAGACCATCTTTTGTGCAATTGCAAACACATACATATATTTGCATGTGCATATTCGTCTGTAGACAATGAGAGTACCTGGAATGTCCGTTAGGTCACAGTTGGTAGTGTTGCCAAGGCAGTGTGTGTGTTCTGTAGGGAGGTACGCTCCAATGAAGATTTACACACATACACACACCCCAATACGCTGCCGGAAACGGGGCTGACCCTTTGCCCCGACAATATACTCTACTCCGCATACGACATGGCAGACTACTGTGTAGCGGTCATTGGACTGTGTCCACCATAGCGGGACAGACAAGCAGGGAACTAGGCAAAGAGTCAAGGTCAATGTTCTTGTCTTTATTTTTTATGTCTTTGTGTCTGAACTGAATGAGTCGTCGATGGCCTTTTTCCATATGCATACGCTAGGGTTACTCACACCGTCTGGACCATTTGCTCAGCATGGGTGGCTTTACCGCATTGTATGACCACGTTAAAGAGAGGTTGACCATTATTTTGGTATGTACGTCATTGTATCCCAAGAATCTGGTCTGCATTCTGTGAGAAGTGGTTCTACAATACAGCTGGTTGTGTCTATTTTACTATGTAGAGCAGCAAGTTTAAAAATGCACATAAAATATGGATTTCACAATGCTAGTCCCCGTTTTTAACCAAAATTGTGGTTCCATAAAATCCAATTTAATTAAGTTGTACTGTGGTTCACTCTACTCCTAATTTCAGTTTTTGAGAGGTAGGCTGCGTTTTCCTCTTGCTGATATTTCTATTTGTCCTAAATTTTAATGGACATTTGTAGTTAAAATTTTAGTTGTGAAGGGACAATATTTAAATATATAATGGGCTCCACACACAGGAGGCGACCTCAGAAAGATTGGGAGAACGATCCAGTTCTAGGGGTCCAACGATTCGTTTTGACAACGATTCGATTGGTCTGACGATTCGTAGTTGCCGATTCCATTCATGGACAGTATTGGTTCATTTAGAACAATACAATTCGAAACGATTCAGTAACTTTTAATCGATTCAGTTGACAAAAATTCAAGCAGTCTGATGGTGAAATAAATATCTGGATGGTGGTCCTAAACTCCCTTTTGTAAGGTAATCAGGTATACATTAATTAATTAATTGTGGATATAAACAAAAAGGTAAACAACAAATCATAGCAAATGCATTCACGTTTTATTTGAATAAAGTGCAACCAACACTTCAGATTGAATGATTAATTCTATCTGATAAAACATGACTAACTTTAATTTGATACCTCATTCACTTCTCTAACCAAAGTATTAAAGAAATTATTTTGCACCACCAGTTTAGAATGAAATTTCATTTGCAGATAGATATTAAAGTGATTGAATAGCCTACACACTTTATTGTTTGCACAGACGCTATTAAAGCTACGAGGCGGTGTTTGATCAACACGCTTATCATTGCATGAAAAAATGGAACATACGCCAGAACAACAGTGGCTCCCAAACGACACCCCCCATTCAACCAGAACACAAACATGCACAAACTTAATGCTCACTACATACCTTTTATCTTGTCCTGACGCTCCTCTTCATGAGTTTGAAGTTAAGTGGACATAACTTTGGATGTGGTCCAACACTCAGTATAAGGTAAGTATAAGCTGTATCCACACGAAGACAAAACGCTCATCATTTCCAAAACGTTTTCTGTAAAGATGGAGCCAGTCAGAAACTATGTGCGTCCATATGAATGTACTGAAAACAAGTGAAAACGATGTAATGCATATGCCAAACTTGTTACTGGCGCTGTGACACTCTGAAAGCGGAAACGCGTGACAGACCGGCAACCAAACACTCGGCATGTGCAGTTGCGCAGACGGCCTGTAAACAGAAAACTTGGCGGTAAGTACGAGTAGCCGAACTGGACCAACGATGAAGTAGAACTGTTGCTTCGAGTCACACTGGATTATGAAGTCAGAGTAAAGTGATGTGCTGTGTCTTTCAGCATTTGTTGTTCTTCTTGAAAATGTAGAAGAGGCAGATTTTGCTGCAATAGCGACAGTAGGAATACAAGCCTAAGCGGGACAAAAAGAACAACGTACGACGCCATTGTTGTTTTCGTGTTTGGGGTTTTAGTGCATGCACGTTTGTAAATGGCTGGAGCTATGACACAAGCGTTTTCATAAAAGTCGGGGCGGAGCCGTCAATACGGAGCCACGCAAACAGCGTCTTCAAATCTTTCCACTCTGGGACCTGGTTTCAAAAGTGTTCGTTTACAGACCCTGAAAACACCGGCTTCGTGTGGATGATACGTTGTTTTGATAAAGTATTTATGCGTTTAGGCCTCGGATCGTGTTCGTGTGGATGGGGCTTAAATCCCATACTAAATTGAAAAGGAAAAAGTCATCTAGCTAACAAACATGTATACCAATGAAAATACACCCCATATCCTATGAAAAATTGCATATTTTAGGACTCCACACAGACTTTTCTAATAGCGCGCGCACACTAGGCGTCACATGACGTCATCCGTGCGCCCCAGAAACAGGCATGACTAATCAACTTACAACAAATCAAACTTTGAAAAGGGTAACATTTAACGTCTCTATCATTAAAAAAGCTAAAAAACACACATCTATATAAACCCGCAGTGCTTAAATCCAATGCTTTATTTCCTAGTATCGATTCAGTCGATTGATTAACTTTCAAACGATCGTTATATTTTATCGATATGTCGTCTGGAATGGCTATTTGGCAAACACTCATCGATGTAGTAGGATCGTAGGAATATAAATTGATATATCGATCTAGGGAATAAATCGTTACACCCCTATCCGTTACTATCAAGAGTACCGGATCAACACCAGCCGCCTTTTCTCCTCTGAACGATTTTGATTCCCCAAAATTCCCTCCAAAAATGACAGCCAATCAAAACCGTGGGAGACTTGTACTGCACTCTGGATGTGGCCGCGTTGCTCATCACCTCCCGGTTGCAAAGTTTGCTACATTTTCTGCATTTCTGCAGAAAACTCCACAACATATGGTCAGCGCACTTAGTAAAAAAAAAAAAAAAAAAAAATACAGGGTAAGTTTCCAACAGGTTCTGCAAAATATCAAAGACTGGTCCAGAAAATTATTATTTTGGTTTGAATCACATTTCATTTTCATTTTCTTAATTTTTCATTTTGTAGTTTGGTATGCCTGGGACTAATCTAATGTTTGACACAAAAACACAATTGTAGTTGTGAACTATCAATATTATTGTGTTTTTATTTCCCCTCAGTGTGGTGAAGGTTCTGCTTGAAGCTGGTGCTGACCCAAATGCTGGAGATCATTTCAACAATGTTTATGATACCTCGAGGGAGAAGGGCATCCACTCACTGGAAGGTAAAAGTAAAAAAACACATTGCAAAGTGTGTAGAAGTGTTGTATCATTGGTTATTATTTTGTTTTGATATTACACATATGACACACAAGTGTACAAATTGAAACCATGCAACATTAAGATTTGCATAAATATTAGCATATATGCACATTTTATTTCTTGTGTATTATTCATTGCATATTCTCTCTGTCAAGTATTGCACGTTTTTTTTTTCTCATGAGCTGCTTACAGTTGTACGCACACACACACACACACGCACCCACTCACAGGGTGGCACAGACACACACTTGGTTCCTTCTCAAGCCTGTGTTGGGTTTCTGCAGACATATTTATATGGGATATGTATATTGCAGACATTTATATGGCTGTCAGGTTTGAGTCCACGTGGGGCCAGCATAGCGTGGGGAAGCGTTTCCCAGATGCACACTGATGGATGGGCTAGGGGGGCCTGTGCGACGCTTTATTGGGTTAGCTGTGATTATCCCGCCCTGCTTCTCTCTCTCTCTTTCTCTCTCTTTCTTACACACACACACATAATGTAGAGAGAAACTGCTGTTGAGAGAGTAGAATGCAGGAAGAGGAAGACTGATGAAGGACAGGTAGATGAAAAGAACGGAGATACAGTGAAAGAAAAGATGGAGAGAGGAAAGAACATGGGGAGCAGGGATGGATATAGCAAAGGCAAAGATGGAAGAGGAGAAGATGCAGTGATAGAGGGTGGGATTGATGGAGATTGGTGGGATGATGAGGGAGAGGAAGCCAGGAAATGGATGAGACAAAGTTATTGGGATAGAGAGTGTGGGTAGGGGGGTGTGCAAGTGATGAACGGAATTGATGAATGCCAAGGAAGAGGAGGAAGGAGGCGGAAAAAATAAAACAGGATGATGGAGTGGCACAAGAAGAGTGCGCTTATGGAAAGGAGAAGTAAGAAAACAATATGTCTGTTATTACTAAGAAGCGCAGCAAAGGAGACCCCACAACACTATTCACATGTTCATTTTGAACAAGTGAGCCTCAATCGGGGAAGATGAAATGAACTTCCCTAAATCTTGAAGCATGAAAGACAATATTGCAGTCAGGTGTGCTGATGTTAGAACTAAAACCTTTTTATTGAGAATAAGTTTAATTTTTCATTTGGAAAGAATTCTACATTAGAAATCTCAAGCCGTGTTTACATTACCACATTTTTAGCTGAAAATGCAAAAGTTATGATGCATTTTGGCTGTTTAGACAAGAATGGCATTTCAGTGCCTGTGAATGGAACAAAACAGAAACAGGTTCACGAGTGGAAAGATTGTGTATTTGTTTGCACCGTTATTACCTGCATTGGATGAGCTGATCCACGAGTGTCAAAGGGCAATCCAACGCCCATAGTGTTGATCTTGCAAGGACAGGAAAGTGAATGCATGTGTTCATCAAAAATAACTGCCCACTAGTTCCCCATTCCATTCCATTCCATTTTCTTTCGCTTATCCAGGTCCGGGTCGTGGGGGCAGCAGTTTCAGTAGGGATGTCCAGACTTCCCGGTCCCCAGGCAAAACTTTAACTTTGGCAAAAATGCATACTTTAAATATCTTTTGACTAACAATAGGCCGTATTTAACTACAAAACAAATTATTTTTAAGGTGATAGCGTGAACCAATTAAATTCCATTCATCCATCCATTTTCCACCGCTTATCCGGGTCCGGGTCGCGAGGACAGCAGCTTCAGTAGGGAAGTCCAGACTTCCCGGTCCCCAGCGACCTCTTCCAGCTCCATCGGGAGGACACCAAGGCGTTAACAGGCCAGCTGTGAGACATAGTCCCTCCAGCGTGTCCTAGGTCTTCCCGGGGGCCTTCTCCCGACTGGGCATGCCCGAAACACCTCACCAGGGAGGCGCCCGGGAGGCATCTGGACTAGATGCCCGAGCCACCTCAACTGGCTCCTCTCGATGTGAAGGAGCAGCGGCTCTACTCTGAGCTCCTCCCGGATGGCCGAGCTCCTCACCCTATCTCTTAGGGTGAGTCCAGCCACCCTACGAAGGAAACTCATTTCCGCCGCTTGTATCCGCGATCTCATTCTTTCGGTCATGACCCATAACTCATGACCATAGGTGAGGGTGGGAACGTAGATCGATCGGTAAACAGAGAGCTTTGCCTTCCGGCTCAGCTCTCACCACGACGGTCCGGTACAGCGACCGCATTACTGCGGACGCTGCACCGATCCGTCTGTCGACCTCACGTTCCAACCGTCCCTCACTCGTGAACAAGACACCGAGATACTTGTACTCCTCCACCTGAGGCAAGACCTCACTCCCAACCCGGAGGGTACAGTCCACCCGTTTCCGACTGAGAACCATGGCCTCGGATTTGGAGGTGCTGAGTCCTTTCCCAGAAGCTTCACACTCAGCTGCAAACCGCTCCAGTAAACGCTGAAGGTCACAGCCTGATGAGGCAATAAGGGCCACATCGTCTGCAAATAGCAGAGACGAGATCCTAAGGTCACCAAGCTGGAATCCCTCAACGCCTTGACTGCGCCTAGAAATTCTGTCCATGAAAATTATGAACAGAATCGGTGACATTGGGCAGCCTTGGCGGAGGCCAACGTTCACCGGAAACTAGCTCGACTTACTGCTGGCAATGCGAACCAGGCTCCTGCTTCGATTGTACAAGGACCAAATGGCACGTACTAGCGGGCCACCAATCCTGTACTCCCAGAGCACCCCCCACAGAACACCACGAGGGACACGGTCGAATGCCTTTTCCAAGTCCACAAAGCACATGTAGACAGGTTGGGCAATATCCCGGTCCTCCCTCGAGATGCAGGCGAAGCTCTGCCCGAGATGAGAGTTGAAGACTCGACGAACGGGAGACTCTGCCAGACGTTCCCAGCACACCCTCACTACGTGTTTGGGTCTACCAGGTCTGTCCGACATCCTTCCCCGCCATCTAATCCAACTCATCACCAGGTGGTGGTCAGTTGACAGCTCAGCCCCACTCTTCACCCGCGTGTCCAGAACATGCGGACGCAGGTCTGATGATACGACCACAAAGTCGATCATAAACCTGCGACCTAGGGTGTCCTGGTGCCAAGTGCACTTATGGACATCCTTGTGTTGGAACATGGTGTTTGTTATGGACAAACTGTGATTCGCACAGAAGTCCAGCAACAACACACCACACGGGTTCAGGTCAGGGAGGCCGTTCCTCCCAACCACACCCCTCCAAGTCACACTGTCATTGCCCACATGGGCGTTGAAGTCTCCCAGTAGAACTATGGAGTCACCAGCTAGGGTGCTCTCCAGAACTCTCTGATAGACTCCAAGAAGGCTGGTTACTCTGAACTGTCGTTCGGCGCGTATACACAAACCGCAGTCAGGGCCCTTTTCCCCAGCCCGAAGGCGTAGGGAAATAACCCTCTCGTTCACTGTGGCTGACTCCAGCACAGAGGCACCAAACCGGGGGGCTAATAATAAGCCTGCCGCCTCTCCCCTGCAGCAACTCCAGAGAAGAACAAGGTCCAGCCCCTCTCAAGGAATTTAGTTCCAGAGCTTAAACTGTGGGTTGAGGTGAGTCCGACTATATCTAGTCGGAATCTCTCCGCCTCTTCCACAAGCTCGGGCTCCTTCCCCACCAGAGAAGTGACATTCCATGTCCCAAGAACCAGATTTGGCCGCCGAAGACCAGGTCGCCCGGACACCTGTCCTCGACCACTGCCCAAATCGCATTGCACCGGACCTTTATGGTTGCCCCTGCAGGTGGTGGGTCTGCGGGGGGGAGTTCCGGTGTGGCTTCTTCGGTGTTGTCGGTCTTGTTGTTAAATTTTGTTATTTATAAGTTTTCTTTTTTAATAATTGTACCTGAACATTTCCTGCATCTAGGTGCCTTACAGCAAGCTTGTGGATACAATGTGGTCTTTTACACGTTTGAAATACCGGAAGAATAATATGAGATGAAGAATTAATACAATTGACTTCTTTATTTTATCATGCAAAATTAATGTCTACATCAATCGTGGAATCGTATCGTTTGTACACTGTATTCAATCTGTTTTAAAGTTATTTCATTTTTGAATTGTATCTTAACCCTTGCATTTAGATGTGTATCAAATCATTTATTACAAAGACATTTACATCCCTACTTACTATTAATAAAAACTTTTTCCGCGATTAATTATGAGTTAACTATGGACGAAAATGTGATTAATCGTAAATTAATGCGTGACATGACGCATGCCGTATTGTATGCTAACCAAGGAAAAATGATTAGTTATATGAAGGACCTAAAATGCTGAGAACCTTAGTGTTATCATTTATGTTGAATTCATTTGATATTACCTAAATCATTGTTTATTATATTTGTATTTATTCATTATACAATGTTTCTGTCAGTATTTTTTGCTTTTTGTTTTCACTAGGCTACTGAATAGGCAAGCTACTTGTTATTGCACATTCTTTATTGTTTTCCTTCCTAACAAGTTACAAACTATCTGTGGAAAAGTGGTAGAAATAAGTAAACTCTAACATACAGATGATGTTTCTAAATGTAAGCATGTTCAAAATAAACTTTACCATTATACTGAAATGGTGTCAAAGAAATGAAAACAAAACACTGTCGTCTAAACAGGGCCCATGTCTAATATTATCATATATCTATAAACTCAAGGAAGTGGGCTGGATTTCAGGTGTCTGCTCTGTGTCATTTTGTCATCTAACCATTTACTTTAGCCAACAAAATAGACTTGGACCTCCTAGTACCATTCAGGTCTCTTTTTATCCTTTGCAGTCCTGGTGTCCAGAGAGGATGAATTCAGCAGCAGGCTCAGCAGCAGAGCTGGTTTCCGTGGCTGCTCAGCGCTTCACTATGCCACACTTGCTGATGACCCAGGCACCGTCCGTATGCTGCTCGAGTTTGGTATGTCACACCCCCAACTACGACCAAGGAACTCACTGAATATGTTCTGATTTTTAAAACATTAAAGAGGACATAAAAATTCACTAAATCACTTCTTCTGGGGTTAAATTATACAGGCCATTTAATCCAGCTAAGCAAAAATATCTGGTGAACAGGAGCCTTGTGCAGGCCAGTTGGCATGCATTAAGCTTTTATATTACTAAGTGTGAAAAGAAGTTAGATTGACACTTAATATATGTACAGAAAGGGAAATCAATTGTCTGCATATAACAACGTAATGTAGCTCACTCTGTAGTATAGATTCCACTATGACTTTAGTCCACTATCTCCTTCTTTGCACTCCTATAGATTAAATAAAGTGTGGCATTGTCTCTTCACACTATAAGAAGTTATTGATATGTTGCCACCACTAAAATGCAAATGATTCAAAACATTACAAAGCTCATTTGAAATTGATCACTTGTTCATACGATGGCACTGTTCACCCCGTGGTACTTGCACCTGTCGTACACACCCACACATACACACACATGCATTCATAAGCCCTGGAGGCAGAATATCCCTCTCAGTTTCCAGGCGAGCAGCACTTAAACAAGCCAGGCCTAGTTGAACTGTGACCTCCACACAGAACATGCCCTTGGGGTAACACCACACTCACAGGAAGTGTGTTTTTTATGTATGTGTGCAAGAGCAAATTGTCTCATTTTCGCAATTAAAAACGTGCATATTAATGGACACTTGCCTTTTGGCAGTTAGTTTTTCCATTTCATTTGAGGGTTTAAGCTGACTTTCATACATAAAAATGGCATCACTACACTGCACAATCCCTAGTTGCACAATAGCTAGTATTAATGTCTTGTTTATATTCATGATGGATGGTGCATTCAAAGCTGTCTCTCCCATCTCACCTCTGCCCCTGCGAGCACACTTAAACAAATCACCTTGTATAACTCAATCACATTTCCCTTACATGCATTTTTGAATATAACAGGTAAGAACTTTCACAAAGCAGCGACATTTGTTTTTACGACAATTGGATTAAGGTTGAGTATTACAGATTCCTGTTGGACAGGGCCATTGCTTGGGTGGCGCCACTATCACGGCCAATAACTATCTTGACATCGCTCTTGTGGCTACATAGGCCACACTGCCCATTTTGAATTTGCAGGCAAGCTTCATTATTCATTTTCATTCAGCAGTTTCTGCCTTGCTCACCATTTTGAGGTGTCCTCACCAAAAAAAACTTATGAAGCCACAGCTTCAGGATATTTTGGCGCGTTGTGTGCATGCGCTTAGTGTGTATCCCATATCTTGTTATTTCCCTTGTGTTAATGTGTGTCCATCCTACCCTAGTAGCCTTGGGTTTGCTCTTTTGGCCTTAGCCGGCCTCACACTCACATCTCCATCCATCACAGTCTCCCAGCCCACCCTCAGGCCTCTCTGCACCCCACAAGTCTCTCACTCTACCTGCAGAGGCTCTCTAGCTTTTCCCTAGGCTCCACATCAGGTTCCGTAGCCAGAGGCACTCTGTAATGGATGCCACCATAGGTGGTGGTAGACCAGAAGAGCCACACATGCTCAGTTGCACACAATGCAGATACAAGGACACACACAGACACACATATGCACAAAGACCAGCAGGGGCTCTCTCCTGCCAGCTGCTGTGAAAGAGAAGGCGGAGGAAATAGGAAAGGGGAGGGCCCCCACCTAATAGGCATAACTAAAGCACTCCTAATGAAGGGATCCTGTGTATGCGAGTGTGTGTTTGCGTGCGTGTGTGTGTGTGCGCGTGTGTGTTTGAGTGTTCAGCTGTGGTGTGTCTGTGTGTGCATCGTTAGTGTTGATCCAGTTATAAAGTGGTATGGCCTAGAGGGTTGGCCTGATATTAAAGCCCTAAATGATGCTATTTATTATGTCGCGCGCGCGTGTGTGAGCACGAGCGTGCACGCTCCTACCTTATTGCTTTCCTCCCTCATGTTTTTGGTGGGGTGTGTCAGTGTATTGTTGTTAAAATCGATAGCCTCGTGAGCAGGTCACAGTTTTAGGGGTTTATCGATGTGATTATTAGTCTCTGTGGCCGGCGCTCAGAGAAACGGGAACAAGATCCCATCTATATTGATCGCACAAACAGCGTGGCTTATTCATCGGCGGTCTCATTTGTATAAAAGTGTGTGGAAATCTGACTAAAACTCTAAATGTGCCTACAGACAAAAATATTCAAACATATAAAAGTGGCGTATGCACACCTTCATGCATTTATGGTTCATCACCTTGAGGAGAAGTGTGCGTCGCAACTGCGCGTCAAGTAACGCCCTTTCCACGCCTCCACTTTGCCATAGAAGGTCAATGCAAAGTGATTCATGAATGTGGTGTCCATATTTAAAGAGTCTTGATTCCATTGGACTCATGGTTGGTAGCAAGATAAGGGCTTTCATGGAATGAAGGTGGACATACTGGAAAAAGTGTCATACTTGGATGACACGGGAGTCGCATTACAAATGAGTGACAGCAGGTCTGCTGCTATCTGTGTGAATGGAGCAAAGGCAACCTAAGCAAAAAAAAGCGGTACAATCGCGAGTGATGGAAGGATGGAACGCGAGATGGACAAGCGGATTGCTGCAGCGTCTGCAGTGATGTGGACTCTGCACCGGTCTGTCGTGGTGAAAAGAGAGCTGAGCCAAAAGACAAAGCTCTCAATTTAGCGGTCGATCTACGTTCCTACCCTC
Source organism: Oostethus manadensis (assembly GCA_024372805.1). Lineage (NCBI taxonomy): Eukaryota > Metazoa > Chordata > Actinopteri > Syngnathiformes > Syngnathidae > Oostethus > Oostethus manadensis. The sequence goes on along the minus strand of QODF01000224.1, from coordinate 567,160 downwards.
ACCTATGGTCATGAGCTTTGGGTAGTGTGTTTTTTATATATCTTTTAGTCCGGATATTATACACTGATGCGTAATACTGTTTATGATAAATGACAAAGCATCAGTGTCATGTCAAATAACACTTTCCCCAAATGTTTTAGTCATGTTTAAGTCATTTCCGCGTAATGTTTTCATGCTACGATGGATACATTTATTGGCAACATACGATTTCATACCACCACTTCAAATGTGCATCGCCTTTCTGCCACTTCTACAAAAAGTGCATACGCCATGATAAAATATATTAACAAAGGGCCACTTGTATATTGATTATGCCATGCATCCAGACCCAGGCCCATCCTTTCTACTGTAGTTGTGCTTGGGCTTTGGAATAGTACTACATGTGAGCCAAATGAACCGAGCTTACAAGTGTCAAATGTGAAAGCCTAAACAGTGTGCCCTAAGAACAAGTGAAAGAAGCCTTATCCATGGTGTTGTACACTCCTGATCAAATTTTAGGACTTATTGAGAATGTTACTGTAGGTGGTGAAGATGGCTTTGCAGAGGACATCCACTATCTAGAGCTGATATCCATTTTTGTAAACTTCCCTTGCCATCTATCCCTAAATGTTCTCACTTGGATTTAGATACGGGGAACACGCAGGATGATCCAACAGTGCGAAATGTAAATTATTTTTTCAGTCAGCTGGGTTAGGTTCACGCATACCTGCGACCCTAGTGAGGTCTTAACAATTTGATCAGAAGTGTATGATGAAATTATCAAACATTTATTCAAATAAAAATTGAATTTGAGCAATATTATGGGCGTGCGATTTGTAAATAATGTTATTTTGCTGTCTTTCAGATACAAGTGTTTGTTTCTTCATCTTGTCGAGATAGGGGTGAGTGGGTGTCTTGGGGTGGAAGGTGGTGCGGCGGGTCAGGGCAGAAGGCACCGTTAACCATCTTCTCTGACACTGGCAAACTCCACACACGCTGTGTCATCATGTTTGTCTGCCATTCATTGCGCCATCCCCCCCCCCCCCCCCCCCCCCCCCCCCCCCCCCCCCCCCCCCCTCACACACACACACTTTCTACAACATGTTTTAGCCCCTTACTGTTTCTACATGTGACCCCTGCATTTGTGTTCGCTTTGTGCTATAGAAGACCCCAACCTCCGGCAGCCTGCAGTGTGTAACGATTATGAGCGGATGTAGGGGACACAGTGTGTCGTCGACACACGTTACAGATATGAAACCCCTGCTGGGGTATAGGCTGGTCCGCCTGCTTCACTGCAGTTAGCCTCGGTGACCCCTGAACCTGTGTGACCTCTGATCCATAAGCTGACTTTTGTCAGCTGTGATTTAAAACATGCCAATTAATTGTGTTGTTTAAATGTTTGATATGGCAATTTTTTCTTTTATGTCAGCTTTTCCTGTGACTCTACAATTGTGTTGTTTTGATGAAGTGTATTTGTGTCCGCTTGCATGTAGGTGCCAACCCCCTACAGACCAATGGTTTGGGACACACAGCACGGGTCTATGCCAAAGAAGGAGAAGTGGGCACGCTTCTGCAAGAGTGGGAAGGCAAGGTAGGACATGTTTATCACATTAATCCTTGCATTCATACAATGTCTGATTTTGTTTGGCTGTATGTGATCTGCATGCAATTAGAACAATGTTGGTGTGAATATGTTCAAATGTCTGTTTGCTGGTCAGCACATATGTGTTGCTGCCTCAAACACACACAGACACAAACACTCCTCAGGAGGTCTTTGCATGAGTGACAGCTGCTGGGGTGTACCAGAAACCTGAAAGCTGGTGGAGGTTAACTGGGGTTAAAACCTGTTTAAGAGTTCAGATGTGACAAAGCGTTACACTCAACCGCACACATTACTCCATGTAAATAAATACAGTATAAAGTAGAATATTCCATCCATCCATCCATTTTCTTCCACTTATCCGAGGTCGGGTCACGGGGGCAGCAACCTAAGCAGAGAAGCCCAAACTTTACTATTGAAAAATGATTATTTTACTGGAAGATTGTTTGAAAATGTTTAAGTATTTGTTGTAGTAGTACAATTACCTTTCAGGCACAGTACATGCAGTATTTGGACAGGCACAATGATTTGCCTTTAAACAGTACCACAAAGGATGTACGATAAAGCAATCAAGGCGTGAAGTGTAGTCATTTTGCTTTAATTTAATTGCTGGGTTGCAGTTGTCATTGCACCAAACTAGCGTAATAGAGAGCTAGATGTCAAGTGAAGTCAGAGCGAGAACGCAGCATAAAAGCGATGTCCTCGCATGTGGAAATCATTATTAATTATAAGGATTTCAGATTTCACCTGTTACATTCATTATATCTGACACAGAGGAATAGCTTTCAGTGCTGTTATTTTTAATATTTCATGTCTTTATGCAACACACCATGCACATTCGCACAATTGGAGAAAATCATTTCAACAGGATGCAAAGATATGCAATATTCTGCGTTGGTCAAGTCAGCAGCCAATTCCTAAGACAAACATGAAACAATTTTTTTTTAACGTGATATAGCGAGTGATGACTGTACTGCTGTTATAGCAGTACAGTCATCACTCGCTATATCACGGTATTATGGTATGGTTTTGGTGAAACCTCCTAAACTAAATTGAGACTAAGGAGATATATTTCAAATTGTGGCAGTATAAAAAGATCAATCATAAAATGTTGTAATTGGACATAACTGTATACAGTAAAGGATATTCCCATAAAAATGTCATTCATTATCATTATCACATACCAGTGAGAGTTAGATTCTTTTAACATACATTTTTCTTCCAAATGGAATTACAGAGTAACATTAAGCATATCCTTAATGTTGGAAAGTTTACCACTTTATTTTTATTTCAAAGAGATTAAATGAAAGAATTTTTTGGTAAATGCAGTAATCATTTATTGAAGTACTTTACAGGGTAAAGTTGTTGCATATAATGGCCAAAAGTTCCATGTTTGGTCATTGAGGCAGCATTGTTCTGGTCTGAATAAAATTAATGATTTAAATATGTACTGTAAAGCTTCATTGTTACATACACATTAATTATCCATCATTAATTACTTTAAATTTAATGGAATTTAAATTCTACTTCCTGCAATTTGAATTTTAATTGCAATCCTGTTTGCAATCACAATTCAACTTTAAATTCAATAATTGAATTGGAATGAATGAGGATGTGAGATGATCGATGAACAAGTGCAAAAGTTATGTATATGTTCCGGGTGCGTTCAAGGACCAGCAAAAAACTGACATCTCAACGCGTGGCGAAAAACATCATTAGTATAACAGAGACAAAGATAAACAAAATAAAAATATTGGATATTATCGCACATTATCACAATAATGACTGAAGGTGAATGAGTTGTATTTTTTGTGGAAAAAAATGTATATGAATGGTGACTCACTCACAAATGTGCAGGAATCCACTGTATTATTCCAAATATGGCATTGCCTAGGGAGGTAGCTATTTTGGAAATAGTATTTCTAGATGTTCATATCATGAAGATAAACATGGGATAGAATGTGTTCTTTTTTTTTGCTTTGTTGGTACTTAACTAACTTAATAGATTATTCAAATTGTTTGCCAATTTAATAGTGTAAATGGGGTCTACAGTTTGAGACATTAGTCTGGCTCCACTTAGGAAGAAGATGGATGAATCAGTGGATGATTCTTGGGTAGAATTTGAAGATGAATGGTGTAAAGATTCACGTAACGTAATTACAGTCAAGTAGGATGATAATTAATTTCAATCCATTAGTAAAAACATAAAGAACATTTTCTTTTTTAAAGGCAGATCAACTGAACCGCATTCACTCATCCCTCTTTACCTTCTAGTTCCAGGAGGCACAGGCTAAGCGAGAAGCGGAGGAGAGGAGGAGGTTCCCCCTAGAGAGGAGGCTGAAGGAGCACATCATTGGACAGGAAGGAGCCATCAATACTGTCGCTTCAGGTAGCTAGACTTGTTGTATACTATGCATGTAAATCTGGTTATGATATAGAACATTACATCCAACTTTACACTTTTTGCTCTCAGGTTTGTTTTTTTGATTTGTTCTCGTTCTGCTCTCCGTATTTTTTTGTTGTTGTTCTTCCTGCTTATCTGTCCTCAAGCAGGAGGAGGGTTCAGACAGACTGGTGGACACTGTAATTGGTTAATTGTGATGAATGTGCTGTCTGTCAGATGTAGTACACAGGTGCTGTGTTGGCGTGCGTGCGTGTGTGGGTGTGTGTGAGAGAGAGAGAGAGAGAGAGAGACAGCTGAGAAGGCCAGGCTTGGAGCCGCCAGTTAACGCGATTACTGAGAGGAGACATACTACAGACTCCACCATCTTCCCCCATTTAGCTTTCTCTCCTCCTGTCCTCCATCTCCATCACACCCACTCGGCCCCCTGCTCCGTTTTTCTACTTTCAGTTTATATTCTATACAGTACCTCCAGCATCTTTCCATCATGGTTCTTAGATGCTGCATTGTTACAGGGTCAGAGCTAGACATGGTAAGCAGTGCGGGGAAGTAAAGTACTCAAAATTATTGGGACAACTCGCCCTTATGCATACAGCTCTGTTCCTGTGGGTAGACTTTCGATAAGATTTTCACAATGTTCACCACCATTGTGTTTTTAATTGGGTTGAGCTCGGGGGTCCTTAGTTGTTATACACCACATATATCCTACCATATTTTTTTTCTCGTTGTGAGCATTGACCGGCAGTGACAGTGCAAAGAGGAAAGAGGATGAGTTAGAGCACAATAACACACAGACAGTAAAGTGTCGATATTACACCAGGCATCCACAGAGGCCTGGTATTGATCCGTGTGGGTGTGGGTGAGTGCATAGGGTCGGTTATGTGTTATTTTTATGATGCTGCAACAGTTTCTGCTTTGATTTTGCAAACTAATGAACTTAAAACATTAAGCTGTAATGCACAGTATTTTCAAGAACAAACTGCAATATCTTCATAGTCAACAGAACAATATTCATATATGCATATGCCAAGTCAATCCTAAAAATTTACTTAAGTGTTTTAAATGTCATTTTATTTTGATCAAATGTGTATTTATTTGTATTTCATTTTAAGTGTTTTTCATATTTTAAGTGTTTTAAAAGAAAAAACACAGTCAGCGCCAGGATTTTGCAGCGAGAAATTCATGGCTCTTTGGGAAGGTGATAAATGGTTGCTGTTATCATGGCAAATTGTCCTGAAAGCTATACAAGACATGGCCATATTGATAAGGGAATACAGCTTATTGATCTCAGGGATGTATTAAAGTGACTGTAACTTGCGTGAACACACACACTCGCACGCACACACAGGATGAGTGAGTGAGAGAGAAAGGGCAAGAGAGAGAGAGAGCACATAGGCTGAATGCCGTCAAGCAGATGATTCACACTTTTTTTTCCAGTATATTTTATATACATTATCAACATATTTTACTATAGGCGAGCCTAGTTGACAACAACAAAACACTGAGCTCGCACATTGCGCTCTAAGCATCTTGAAATAAAATTAAATCAAAACTTTTTTTTTTATAATTATGGAAAAATCTTGCCTCTGAAATGTTTTCATGTGTTTAAAACTTTAAACATCGATCACTTGTCAGCTTCATCATTAGGAACAGTAATGGTGTTCAAAAAAAATTGTTAACATTTGATTTCTTTTGGTGCAAAATTTGCAAAAAATATCATTATATACTAACTAGAAAATAATTTTATCCCCAAAATGGGGATGCTGCAAAAAAGTTTGGGAACCACTGACCTACAATATTATGCATTATATGTACATCCATCCATTATCCTCAAAGCCTATCACAGCTGAGTTTGGGCGAGAGGCGGTGTACACCCTGGACGGGTCGCCAGGCAATCACAGGGCAAACAATAGACAAATAATTATTCACACTCACATTCACATACGGATTCACATTCATACCAATTTAGAGTCACCAATTAACCTAACATGCATGTTAGGAATGTGGGAGAAAAAAATCCACACATGCAAACACGAGGAGAACATGCAAACTCCACAGAGATGCCCAAGCAGAGATTCAAACCCAGGTTTTTCACATCTCCTGACTGTGTGGCTAACATGTCAACCACTCGCTCACCGTGCAGCACCAGAATATACATTTTACTAAATTTACAATTTACATGCTGACTAATTAGACATGTTGAAATATATATTAAAATGTCTAATTAGTTGCATTAGTTAGCATGTAAACTGCTAATGCTAATTGCTAGTGCATATATGTAATTTCCAGTAATATCAAGCTGGTGCATTAGTTTAAAATGCATTTAGTATATGTTGAATGTCACAGAGAAACTGTATCTTATGTAAGTTGTGATTAACATGTAATATGTTCAATATCTATTGCAACGGATACACCTGCACAATATATATATAAATATATAATAATATATAAAAATATACCAGTCATAAATGTTCAGTTGAAATAATTATTATAAAATACAGGTAATGCCTAAATGTTATATTTCCATTAAAGTGGGAAAAGCAGGGTCACCTAGTTGAATGTGTTTGTAGACAAAATTTTGTACACAGTTTCTCTTGCCAGATAATGACTACATCAGACAATGGAGGAAACTTTGGTGTATAGTCTGATCCTTCCTGCAGTCTTAATGTCACACATCAGGCCTGCAGCAAGACACACACACACACAGTAGAAATACACAAACTCCAAACACACAGGAAGGAGGTTAAATTGATCCAGGTTTAGCTCTCAGGGCTAAGAGTTATTGAAGAGAATCATCCCGCTGTAATCATGTTAGAGCCGACCAGACCTGGCCAATACACACTTCCATGTATGTGCCTGTGTGTGTGTGTGTGTGTGTGTCTGTGAGAAAGCTCATTTGTTTTGTGCCTCCTTCCTTTGCTTGTTCTTGTCAGGCTCCTCTGAGAAATGTCAATGCGTCCTTCTGTCAAAGTCGCTCTCAATCAGCTAAAACACGCACAGAAGGTTACGCTGTCATTCACGCAGCCATTGATAACACAGGCGGAGCTTGTCACGTTTCATCAGCGGCCATCTTTGACACACTTGTTTGTTTCTCTGCCTCATTCCTGTTTGCTTATCTCCATCAGCCCTCTTTATCTCTCTGCGCCCTCCCCTTCTTCCTCCCATTATCTGTGTTCTTCACCTCATCTCTTCATCTCTGCCTCCATCTTCTTCCTACCTCAGCTTCTCTCCCCCTGCCGAGTATCACTTCTTTGCAATTATCAGCTGTGCATAGCTACTTTAACACTAGTACAGGGAGTCGGCCTTGTCGGGTTTAATAAGGTGCATCTGCTCAAAATAACTCAACAGGAAGTGATTCGTTTTTATTGGTTCCATCAATTTAGGGGAATAGACCTGCAAGAACGGTCTAAAAAGCTTGAAAGAGATAACGTTATAAATAATAGAAACAAATATGAGCAACTGTATACATTGTTCAGTTAAGGGACATGAAGTTCATTGCACACATGGATTACAGAGATGTATTGTAGCGGTTCACAAAGCTGATTGACACAATACAAAAAAATCTACACAAATTCACATGATTATTACTATAATTCATGTTATTTATTCTTGTAGAACTTCTCAGTTACGTCAGCATATAATATTTTGTACATCAAGTGGCCCTGACTTTGTGAATACCATCTTCGACTTTTATTGTACTTCTGAATTGTCTTGCAATGCAGCTATACACTCACGGGCCGAAGTATTGGGTACACATCCTTCATTGATTAGGTATCAAAAAGTCCATCCATCCATCCATGTTCTATACCCCTTATCCTCATTAGGGTCTACCTTAACAAATATATACAGTAGTAGTGTGTAGGTAGTTAGTGAATGGGACTCTAGCATTTTTATGCCGATTTGTCTTTTTGTAACTGTTCTGCAACAGAACATAGAAACCCCAAGCGGAGATGCCCAAGTGGAGATTCAAACCCAGGTGTTCCAGATCTCCTGACATTATGACCAACATGCTAATCACAAGCCCACCTTGCGGCCCCACTGTAGCTAAAAGAAAAAGTCCTCTATTTGGCTATGAACTAAAGTGTCATGACTCCTTCCTTGATACATTTGCCTAATCAGACAACTCGCCTAAAAGCCAAACCAAAACAATACCTCGTCACTTTTGCACTATTTCATGTTAAGAATTTGTATTCATCACTACAGGACAAAAACCAAAGTAGCCTGAGATCTAGCCTTTAACGGTGGATGCTTCTAAAGCAGTTGTGTCAAACTCATGCCACGAAGGGCCGAGACACTGCAGGTTTTCTTTGCAGCTGGTCACTAAAGCAGGTGATTTGAATGATCAACACCTCCTTCAATTTGAGGGAAGCAGCTCATCAATTTAAAATCACCTGCTGGAGAAGCCGGTTGAAGAGAAAACTTCTCGGCACCAGCACAAGTTTGACACGTCTTCTAAAGCATCTTTCACCAAACTGGTGCACCACCGCCAGTAGATGCCCACATCTATTTCCCTGTGCCTTTTACACAGAGCCCACCAAAGCAGGACATTGCCAAAACACATTAGCATCCCGCACTCAGATGCAAGATGTGTTGTGACATATGAAATGCTTTGAACACAACAGGGTGGAAGAATTGTAAAACTTGACACATCTTTTCCGGCTGTCCTTTTCAGACAAGATCCTCTGTTGCATCTCTAATACTGTGTTGGTGCCATTTACACGGGAAAATGCTGGCGTGTGAAAGAGGTTCAAGTCAAGATTCTGAAACCGCAAGAAATACACTCTTGACTTGTCTGCCATGCAGCACATCACCCTGCCTTTGTGTATGTGAGAGTGTGGTTGCTGGGGTGATGGCAGGGTTGGGTAGGCACTCCTCTTTAAGCAAACGTGTGTGTGTGTGTGTGTGTGTGAGGCTGCGATCCATGCTAAACTGATTTTGTCCTGGCCGCGCCAGGGAGGCTAACACAATTACTGCTGGCTAATGGCCCCACTGACTGGGGGGGAAGGAGAAGCATTGTGGGTAGCTTTCTGGAGATCTCTTCGTCTTGCTCCCTCACTCGTCTTTCCATCCTTTCTCTCTCTCTCCCTCCCTGATTTTGCACCCAAAAGCCTCTGACCCGTCTCTCATCCTTGCCCTCATAGTCCTTAATCAAAGTTACTGGGACACCAGCCACCATCAGGTCAACTCGGGTCTAATGGCTGAAACTTCGAATAAAAGCAAAGTCAACAAATGCAAATGTTTCCAATAATAGCCTCTTTTCTGTCTTTGTGTTTCTTTCACCGTCCAGCCATCAGAAGGAAGGAGAACGGCTGGTATGATGAAGAGCATCCGCTCGTGTTCCTCTTCCTAGGCTCGTCAGGAATTGGTAAATCACTCAGTCCTTTACACCCCAACACCTTCTCTCTTGTTTTTTTCTCATGAGGTGACAGCAAAATAACACAAAAAAAGGCCATACTTCACAAGCCCGAGGAGTTTTTTATTCCTTCAGCCAAGAAAACAAACTTGAAAACAGAATGATATTGTCGGCCGGAAAAACCAAATATCGATATGCTAATATCTGCTGACATTGTCATATATCCCTATAACCTACAACATATCTTGTGTGTTTTCAGCTAAGGTGGATGTTTTCGAAAATGACACATTGAACAGTAGACGCTGACAAGAGAGGTCATGCACAGGTTACGCCTGGTCTTTTATTTTGAAGACATATGTGTCCGACTGAGAGAAGGAGAAGGAGGAAGGTGTGTCCGTAGGAGGAGAGAGAAGAGGAATGCTAAAAGTCTAAAACAAGAGTTGGGACTTTGAATGTTGGAACTATGACAGGGAAAGGTAGAGAATTAGTTGACATGATGCAGAGAAGGAAGGTAGACATATTGTGTGTCCAGGAGACCAGGTGGAACGGTAGCGAGGCTAGAAGCTTAGGAGCAGGGTTCAAGCTGTTCTATCATGGTGTAGATAGGAAGAGAAATGGAGTAGGGGTGATTTTGAAGGAGAAGTTTGCTAGCAATGTCCTGGAGGTAAAAAGAGTGTCAGATAGAGTGATGAGCCTGAAGCTAGAAATTGAAGGTGTGATGTTCAATGTTGTTAGTGGGTATGCTCCACAGGTAGGATGTGAGATGGAGGAGAAAGAAATTCTGGTCAGATCTGTATGAAGTGATGCAGAACATCCCTAGAAGTGAGAGAGTTGTCATTGGTGCGGACTTCAATGGGCATGTTGGTGCAGGAAACAAAGATGATGATGAGGTGATGGGCAAGTTTGGTATCCAGGAGAGGA
>QODF01000224.1:184891-555057 GCA_024372805.1 Oostethus manadensis | reverse complement strand
TGGAGGATTTTAAGTACTTAAGGTCAACAGTCCAGAGCAATGAAGAGTGTGGAAAAGAGGTGAAGAAGCGTGTGCAGGCAGGCTGGAATGGGTGGAGAAAAGTGTCTGGTGTGATAGAAGAGTTTCAGCTAAAATGAAAGGAAAGGTGTACAAAACTGTGGTGAGACCAGCGATGTTGTTTGGTTTAGAGACAGTGTCTCTGAGAAAAAGACAGGAGGCAGAGCTGGAGGTAGCAAAGATGAAGATGCTGAGGTTCTCTTTGGGTGTGACCAGGATGGACAGGATCAGGAATGAGCACATCAGGTTTATGGATGTAGTGAAAAAGGACATGAAGGTAGTTGGCGCAAGAGAAGAGGATACAGAAGACAGAGTTAGATGGAAGCAATTGATTTGCTGTGGTGACCCCTGAAGGGATAAGCCAAAAGGAAAAGAAGAAGATGATGTGTCTGAGTCCCAATTTTATGACACCATAGCCATAGAATAAACTTAAACAGCACATTTGTTCGTTGTTGGTAAAGTTCTCATCATTTTTGACAAACATGCCATGGATGAACGAATGGATCAAAGTAATGTTTGATCCATGTGGAGTTATGAGTTAAAGTGTGTATGCGGTGGGACGGCGCGCTCTCGGCTTGTACCAAAGCCAAGTGTTAAACAGATCGAATATTAATAATTGTGCCAATAAAATAATTTCTCACTCTCGCTGGCAGTGCAAAGAATCAGGAAAAGTAGGGATGTAAGTCTTTGTGATAGATGATTTGATTTGAATCTAGGTAAACAGGTTACAATGCAATTCAAACAAGATGGGAAAACATGCAAACTCCACACAGAGATGCCCAACGGAGATTCGAACCCTGAACCTCCTGACTGTGAGGCAAATGTGCTACCCACTCATCCATCGTGCGGCACAAAATCACATGTCAAACGTATTTGCTGTTTAGAGATAAACAAAGAAAGACTTGATGATTGATATTTACATTCTATATTTTATATCTACATTGCCGGGCTATGAAAAAAAAGTTGTCATCTGGATTAAATAAAGCAAAAGGTTATGAGGTTGCGGCAGTTGGTCAGGTCTAGGTTCAGCAAAACAGTGTGTTCAAAGAATGAGGTCAGCTGGCTATCTGAACGTACGGAATGAGCAGGTTATTCCATCCATGGATTGTTTCTTCCCTGATGGCACGGGTGTATTCCAAGATGACAATGCCAGGATTCATCAGGCTCAAATTGTGAAAGAGTGGTTCCGGGAGCATGAGACATCATTTTTACATTTGGAGTCCAGACCTTAACCCCATTGAGAATATTTGGGATGGGATCGTCATCGTTTTTAGTAGCAACTTTTTTTTTTTTTTTTTGGCTAGGCGGTGTATATTTGTATACCTCTTTTTCAGGTTTGGATTTGGAACATTTATGTACAGTAGTGTTTCCAACACTTCAAGTGCAACATTTCAAAGTAATGAAGTTGCAAAGCAGAAACATTACCATACTCGCCTCTGTTGGTCTGGCTGGTGAAGTCTTGCATCCTTCTTGAAAATTGAATGCAAAACGTTCTAAACGTTTTTTGTGTACAAACAATTGTAATTGTGTACAAAGACGTCGATTGGAATGCTTTCGCTGAAGTAAAATACTTTGGTGTACACTTTGTCGTATTAAACAAAGCGGGGCTGTCTCGAGACACACAAGTCACGAGACAAAACGATGCACGAGATTTGGATCCACGAAAGCGAGGTGATATTCTAACATTATTTTAAGAAACTTATTTAACTGGATAAACAGACTTTTTTTTTATTTAACACCGTCACAAAACAATGCAGATGCATTTTGTAATGTTTATTGTCCCCCAAATTGGGAGATACTGATTGATCGGCGCACCCCTACTATTTTTACTAGGAAGAAGTTTAAGTGTACCCTAAATTACCAATGCATCAGCCTCCGATCAGGTTGGGAAAAGATGTCTGTGTGGTGCGAGAGGAAGAAAAGACAACGTGTGACATGGGATGGAGCGACTGCTAAGAAAGGCCTCGGTGGGGAAATGACAGGCCGAGGAGATAGATGAAGGCAGAGACTGTTCATATTCTCTGTTGCCCTCAGCGACAAACGGTGGCCGAGAGACATCAATATTAAACACGGCAACAAGACACACACACACACACACAGGGTTACACCCATCTGCATACCAAACACAAGACATCAATATCTAATATGAGCATTTATATGCTGAATATTTTGCAGACAATCATGAAGTGGGCTTCTAGAGATGATTGAAGTCTCTCTTCTTTTGTACAGATCACCACTGAGATTAGGGCCAGCACTTAAAGACAGATCAGCCTACCGCAATTCCTGAAATGTGCTCCCCAAATCATGGCTATTTTTTTGAAGAATAGAAAACAGCGTCATCATTTGCGTGCTGGGGAATGGAATGATCTTTGTTTTGTCGGATGCTGTGTGTTACAGGAAAGACGGAGTTGGCCAAACAGGTGGCGCGATATATGCACAAGGACATCAAAAAGGTGACCACCGTAGACACGTAATGTACACATGTAGCAGGAAAATATAAGCAAATTATTAGATAATAGGCTTTTTACATATACATCCATCCATTTTTATGCCGCTTACACCATATAAATCCCTTATGTTGGCCCTCATTAGTGTGTATGTAATACATAATACAGGTGTGAATTTCACAGCTTCACTCTAATCGTGGTTTTTCAAAAATATATTACCGGATAAAAAAATGTCTTTTTCTGTGGTTGAATACAGCCTACTAGTGGTAAAAAATATATATATATATTTTAGCAATTGTACTTAGTTTTGCGTAAATTAGGCATTTTCAAGCATATAAAGTACAAATATAAGACATTCAGAAGACACAGTCACGGACACTGAATAAGACAGTATATGGGATTCTACACCAGTCACGAGGTGTCAGTAAAGTTACTGTAATGTTTGGTGAGACAGACTTGATTGCTGGAACAATAAGCTTTTATTGCAGGTTTGAAGTATCTTACAACAGCCGCAATAAACCCTAATAAAACACGGGCTACTGTTGCGGCCGTAACCCACGCCTACTGGCGTCTACTACTCTGTCTACTACACTGGGTAATACATACCAGTGTAGAGATGACTTATAGAGGGTTTTAACTGTGTTAAAAGCCATATTTAGAAGGTTCTAAACGTTTTTTTTATGCTCTAACTACAAAAACATTTCATTTATAAATACTGAACCCTACTTTGTGGAAATTCATGCTCAGGTCGGGAATCAATTGACCACGATAAACTAAAGTACTAACACTTGTACTTAAAGTACTAAAGTGATTACTGTATTATGTTTAATGATTGTATGCAACTAGAAGCCAAAAACAATACTACTGAATATTAAATATATTTAATGAGTGTATTGTCACTCTTTCAAAGGATGAAGTTTTTTTTGGTCTGTGTTCTGTTGATCCTCTCAACCATTGTGTAATTCTAGGGATTCATCCGGATGGATATGTCAGAGTTCCAGGAAAAACATGAGGTAAAATGCTCATATATATTTAACATATATTTTTCATTTCTTTTTAGCATGTTCACACCAAAACAGGCTCTTTTGAAGGAAGTTGATTTTTTTTTGAATGAGAATATTTTTAGCTAGAAAGGACAGTGACGAAGATTGTAAGATGTTGCGTTATGTAGTCACTAATTCTATGTTTTATTGGCCGCTTAAAGGTCAAGAGTTACCAAACGTTTTATAAAGACGGCGGCCAACTATTGAATTTGATAAAGGACTCGGCAGCAAAGTACAAATGCAGCGTCTGCTACACTGTGATCCAAAGGTTCCGTAGTGAACACAGGTTGCAGGGGGAAGGGTTTAAGCGAGACACATTACAGAAATTGAGCCGTAACTGTACCTGCTGCTGAAGTATACGATAAAGTTAAGTATACAGCTCTAATAGTTGAGTAAAGTTGAGTTTCTGAAGGACTACAACAAAACTGCATCTGCGCCACCTCTCTTTTTCCATCCTCTCATCTGTGTTTGCTAATCCTGCATAAAGGTTCGTTTATCCATTAAAACGGTCATTTATATGTGTTTCACGTTGTTTTCTGTGTGTAAAACTAATTATTCTCTATGAAATGTTAGTGTTAAAATTTGTATTGTTTGTTAATATTTCCACTGTGCTAAGTTTCTTTAGGATGTAATGTTTATTTGGTGGACATTAAACAGGACGTCAGTGTTTTCAGTGATTTTTACTTGATTTATTTTTACTTATTTTCACTTTTTACAGGCTCTGATTGTGGTTTTTGCATTCATTGGCAATGTTTTGGACCGTTTCCATGTCCTGTTTCTCTCCCTTCAGGTAGCTAAGTTCATTGGCTCTCCTCCAGGATACGTTGGACACGAGGAAGGAGGTCAGCTGACCAAACTGTTGCGGGCTTGTCCTAACGCCGTTGTCCTGTTTGATGAAGTGGATAAGGCGCACCCTGATGTCCTCACCATCATGTTGCAGCTCTTTGATGAGGTGTGTTTGTGGAGCGCCAAATTAGCATTCACCGACTCCAATGATGTTCTTTGTGCTGGCTCCGCCCTCAGGGTCGTCTTACGGACGGCAAGGGAAAGACCATCGAATGTAAAGACGCCATCTTCATCATGACGTCAAATGTTGCAAGTGAAGAAATTGCCCAGCATGGACTGCAGCTGCGGCAGGAAGCGGAGGAGGTCAGCCGCAGGAAGCTGGCAGATAATCTTGGTGAGGGAGACACACAGCACACAACCTTTGGACCATCTGAGGAGGACATCATTCTAGTTTCCTAGTACAGTACATGCATGTCGGGTTAAATGGAGACAAATTGTTTGTAGGTGTGAATGGTTGTTTGCCTCTACTGTATGTGTCCGGTGACTGACTGGTGACCAGTTCAATGTGTACCCTATCTGCTGTCCAAACGCAGCTGGGATAAGCTCCACTTCACCAGGATAAAAAAAAAAATGACATTCAATTTCGTTTTTTCTCAGAGGATGTACAGAAAGGTGACGACATCACAATATCAAGGCAATTTAAAGATTCCGTTATTCGACCAATCCTGAAGGTAACTTTTCTTGTGCGCTGAACTGCACGTGTCCAGTATAATTTTTCAACTTTAATTTTTGTCTTCCTGCTCAGGCACATTTCCGGAGGGACGAGTTTCTTGGTCGGATCAATGAAATCGTCTACTTCCTGCCCTTCTGTCACTCGGAGCTGCTTCAGCTGGTCAGCAAAGAGCTTAGCTTCTGGGCTAAGAAGGTATGGAATACCACACCTTTGTGTATTTTTCATGTTCTTTAGAGCTAGATGAAACAATTTCAGTAGAAAATGTGTGGGAATGCTGAAATACTGAAGCTGAATTGAAATGTATAACATAGAATGTTGAAATTTATGACAGACAGATCGACCCAGCAGGCATCAGGTTGCGAGACGACCACTGTACCTCCTGAGCCATGTTACCCTGTAGAATAAGTGGAATGTTACAGTGATGGAAAATAACAGATTTAGCAGACGACAAACGGCAGATTTTGAGAAAAATGCAGACTGAATGTTGAAGTGATTGCAGAGGGATTGAGAATCGAACCAGCAACCACTAGTTTGGGGAAACAACAACAACTGTACCTCCAGAGCCATGACATCCCGTAGAACAGTGGTCAACCTTTTAGAGACCAAGATCCCTGGTCTCAGGCGTAACCCGCTTGTCAAAGTTACCGTGATAATAATAATAATAAATACTCCTTCTCCTTGTCTATCACCGAAATATTCATTCTCACCATAACACGTTGAAAACATACTTACAATACAGTATCTTGCGTACTTATATTTTGTCATTTACATTTTGTTCACTGTGTCACACAGCGTGAAAAGAAATATCACAACGCTAATTAAAATAATGACACGGTAAACCTTGTGCAGTGTTAAGGTCAATCATTTCAAAATAGGCCTAAAATAAGATGACTAATGTACAAAAGTGATCCAACAAATAAATTGTTAATACATAGGAATAAGTGGAGACATTAAATAAGAGAAGCTGGGGATGAATGAATACTAAAGTAAACATTTTCACTGAATCACACAACTTAGTGTGTGATTGATTTCTCTACATAAATAATATCCGAGTTTAATGCCCGGGACCCTAATGAGGATAAGCGGTATATAAAATGAATGATTGAATATCAGAGAGCACACACAGAGCTAGTTACAAGCCCAGACTGCTGTTTACACGCTTAGATGCGGTTTGAGGAGGTCATCATTTGCACACGGCAAAATTGTCGTGTCCTGCCGTGCCTTCAAACCGTTCCCGTTCACTGCGTGGGTGACGTAAGCGATTCAGTGAAGCAGAAAAAAAATCCTCCCATTATTTATTGTAATCAAGGTACTCAAATTATTTGATGCCATAGCGTTTTCATGTTCTCGTTGAGACATGGTCTTTTTTATTTGGTGTTAGCTTTTTTTAGAAAAGTTGCCCACAGAGACAATTGACTTGAGATGTTTGTCTGTGTCTGCGTGTGCTTCAAGTATTTCTCACTTGCTCATCTCAAATCAGAGTGAATGATAAAGTTGAGTTGAGTGAAGTCATATGAGTGGATCCTTCGTGATAAGCCTGGATGTCCTCCAGTGGGGGTACAAGGCCTCACCCACTAGGTCCTGCAGAATCTTTGTCCCTCTCTCTCACACACACACACGCACACACACACACAGATCAATATAATGTGCCAGTGCCGCTCGCTGTAATGCGATTACAGTGTTTAACATGTGGAGTCTTCATCAATATTTAATTATTAATATTACCACTGGTGTTCCAACAGCCAACAAAGCCCTGCAGGCGACTGATCACAGCCTGACTTGTGATGCTCTCTGACTGAGTACGTGTTTCTCATGGACGTGCTGGGTAGTGTGCTCCCGCATCTCCCAGTGATGCAAGTCTGTGCACGAGTAGCGAGTCCCCGCACGACATTAGTTTGATACCTGCAAGTGGTTCCTGGTTCTAGTGTGATATCTGAGTGTTTACATCGCCATTGTTGCATAGCCTCTCCTTCATTGAGTGGAGTGTTAACTTGTGCAGCTAAATGAGCAGCACTGATCATTACTATTGATTGGTGTTTGATAAAAACGCATTAGGGAAGTGTCGATTAGAGCCAGTAAAAATGCTGCAGGACATCTTCTCTCTCCCGCTGCATCCATCTCTCTTGCCGTACCGTGTTTATTATACATTTTTCAAACGTGACCCACCTGTCCTTTTCCTTTGTGCTCGCACCATCACTAGGCCAAGCAGCGCCATGACATCACGCTTCAGTGGGATCGGCCAGTCCTGGACCTGTTGGCGGGCGGCTATAACCTGCATTACGGCGCACGTTCCATCAAACACGAGGTGCATAGACCAAGATATAACAATGTCACACTTTCAGAACCATGGGAAAGCGCTACCATTTTTCAACATAAACTGCTTAGCCCGAGTGAGTTTTTGATTTTGTCAGTCCAGACAGTTTTGAGAATTTCAGGCTAAATGTCCGGCGTCATCTTTGTCCTGCTCACAGTCCCCTATCAGGTATATTTCTTGTATCGGTGGATTGCTATGTAATTCTGTGAGGTCTAAACTATTGTAATTCTCAATTCATTTGTCATTTCAGCTCAGTAAAAGCATCGCTGTTGCTAAAAAGGGTCATGTGGCATTTGATTAAAACACGTTGTATTCAAGCCTTATACATCACAGCATATCATAACAATCTCCAGATACCATGCCAACAAGCTCCACTAGTGGTTCTATTAGCAAGAGAGGGATAAATCCGGTGTTTGTGAACGTTGAAATTAAGAAGATAAAGTCGATTCTAAGTTGCAATTCTATGTGTAAAGTACTCATTTTTATGAGAAATTAATCCTGGCTGGTTGTTGCCCAGAATGAACCTTGCAGATGCGTCTCAGGTGACATGTTACACAACAAAGCCTCTTACACTTTCTCCGTCTTTAGGTGGAGCGGCGGGTGGTGAACCAGCTGGCTGCAGCCTACGAGCAGGAGCTGCTGCCCAAAGGCTGCACCCTGCGCCTCTCTGTTCAGTCCGAGGACCAGGAGGAGCGTGGCGTGCCCAGTCTACGCTTGGAGGTAGTGGGGGCGGACAGCTCATCCAAAACGCTGAACATCCGCCCTCCGCTCAGCCCCGAACACTAAGAGTTCACTGCTTCTCTTCTTTCACTACACACATGCACTAGCAATATGCCAACTTGAACACAACCCACAGGATGCACGTCTTGCACACTCGTGTTTCTTCATTATCACAAACATGTTGCGTGAAGCAACAGATACAGTGATAATTAAAAATATTATCAAATATTCTGTTAATCATAGACGTGCTTGTCCCTTAGCAGCTTGAAGATTAGAGAAGCTGTAAAAAAAATGTTTTGGTGCTGCAGTGAAGGATGATGTTCACGTTAATATTAATGCAAGAATGCCTCACTAGCACTCGTGCATTGATAAATCATACAACACAATTTAGCACAGATCATGTACATCAGTCCAGCTGAATTATAGTGCTATAAATACAAGTTATGTGAATTGCTTCTGACTATGCATGCTAATTGTGAAGAGTTTGTGCTGTGTTGACATAAAGAGAAATGAGCTGTAAAGATTAGAATATTCCCGTTAACGGGTGGATCATAAATGTTTCAGATGTGATGGAGCCACATTTGTCACTCTTGTGTGCCAACCTCCACTGTGTAAATAAAATCACAACAAAAAGGAAATTCTTGTTTTGTTCTATTTGTGTCACACTGACTGACAGCGCTGATGGATGTCTGTGTGTGTCCCTGGGTGGGACTCGTACCACAATAATGCTTGTCCACCTTGGGAGATGACATGACAGGAGAATTTCTTTGGAATTCTGTTGTCTTCCAGGGAATGCAGTGAACATCACACACACCCTGCCGGAATACTTTCTCCATTGTGAAGAATTAGTAAGGCGGGAAAAAAGGATTCATTGACACTCTGGACCCCCCAACAACACAACAATGTGTTTACTTCTTGTGTTAGTCCGCCTTTTTATTTACAACTGATTTGGCACTGCCACAAATGTATTTTAATTGATGCACTGAATTTAAAAATGTATTGTAAGTCAACATATGCAAAGTTGTTAAATGTGTTTACAAACCAAGCAATGTTGCTTTGTTTTAGGTGGCAAAGCAAATAATGTGATCAACATTCATTCATTTTCTATACCTCTTATCTACATTATGGTCGCGGGCATGCTGGAGCCTATCCCAACTGACTTAGGGCGGGAGGCGGGGTACACCCTGGACGGGTAGCCAGTCAATCGCAGGGCACATACAGACGGACAAACATTCACATTCATCCATACGGACAAGTTTAGTCGCCAATTAACCTAACCCACACGCGCACAGGGAGAACATGCAAACTCCACACAGAGATTCCCAACGGAGATTCGAACCCTGAACCTCCTGGCTACCCACTCATCCACCGTGTGGTCTATGTTCAACATTTTAACATTTTTATTAGAACACAGTAAAGAGGATTTCCTATTTTTGTCTTTTTAGTAAGGTATTACAATATACACCTTTGTCTTTTTTTTGTAATAGCACCAGCATGGCTTGTAAAATATTTTTTTATATAATATTACATCAAGTTTATAATATGACTATTCTAAAATATATTTTTTTAAACATGTATATATAATAAATATATTTTAAATATTACAGCTGTATTTTGAATTTACTGTTTTTCTTGTCATTTATATTGGTTAAACTACTGTGTGATGTTTTTCTTAATGCTACTACTAATTGCTTATTTTTTTCCTCATAAAATACCACCTAATTAACATAACACATATACAAAATATATTTAACATACATAAATTGTATACATATATTATAAATATAATACCATAATATATACTTTACATACAGTATATACATATGGTGTATACACACATACAGTATTTATACACATACTTTTTTGCTTTGAACTGCAAGCTTAATTTTGGGTTACGAGCTGCTATTTCCTGGCAGGCATAGCCGAAGACAGCTATTTAGGGGATTGTGTCAATATGACCATGGCTGAAGTCAAAAGTGGATGTACAGTAAATAGCATTAGCACTGTTAGCATTAGCACCACACTAGCTAGTCACTGGGGAAGATTTTCAACACATGACCAAACCATACCTACGTGATTTATAGCAATCTAATCGACGTTCCTACCCTCACCTATGGTCGTGAGCTTTGGGTAGTGACCGAAAGGACAAGATTGCGGGTATAAGCGGGCGAAATGAGTTTTCTCCGCAGGGTAGCTGGGCTCTCCCTTAGAGATAGGGTGAGAAGCACTGTCATCCGGGAGAGACTCGGAGTAGAACCGCTGCTCCTCCGCATTGAGAGGAGCCAGATGAGGTGGCTCGGGCCCCCCGGACGCCTCCCGTGTAACGGGCACGTCCGTCCGGTAAGAGACCTCGGGGAAGACCCAGGACACATTGGAGAGACTATGTCTCACAGCTGACCTGGGAACGCCTCAGGATCTGCTGGGAGGAACTGGACGAAGTTGCCGGGGAGAGGGAAGTCTCGGTTTCCCTGCTTAGGTTTGCGGCCCCCGCGACCCGACCTTCGATGGGTGGGAGAAAATGAATGGATAAAACAATGACAGGAACAACATCAAATTAAAAGCATGGAATGAATACAGAACCACCATCCACCAGTACAAGCCTGGACTTTGTTTTTCAGAGAGGTTGTGTATCACAAATATGCACATTAGCACTCAATAAGGCCAGCAAATCTTACCTTTATGCATTCCCACAAACTAACAGCATTTGGGACCAAATATGAGGTGAAAGAAAAAGGGGGAAAATACAAGAGCGTGGAAGAACTTAGAAGGTGCATTCAAGGACCATCAAACTTGCAAAAACTGGGGTATGTGGGACTGTATATTATTAATTGAATAACTCATGGCCCATATTTCAAAAATGTATACCCCTTTACATAAAATGTGTTGCAGTTCTTGTAGTTTGTTTACCACAACAAAAAGATTACCAATCTCTACTTATTGTAGATAAAAACCTGTTTCTTTAAAGTTAAATATGGACAAAATGCAATTCATTGCAAATATTTTAATCAACTGAAATGTATGTGTAGGCCTATATACTGTATATATACTGTATATATATATATATACTGTATATATACAGTATATATATATACACACACACACACGTGTATTTCACTGTAGCAACTGACATATATATATATATACACACATATATATGTATCCATATATATACATATAGATATATATATATATATATATACACATACATATATACACCCGCACACATACTGGGTGACAATGATACTTAATACATGTTGTTGCAAAAGTGTATGCAATAGACATCTTTCATATCTAAAGTAGTGTCAGGTTGTGCACTTTAGCTTTTTCAGTCTGTGCACGAGCGTGTGTTCATTTCCCCTCCCTGAGGATGAAGACAAGTCTTGAAGGGGGGAGGAGAAGGGGCTCTTAGTGTGTTCGTCAGGCTATTTCTGACTGCTGCCATTTCTCCGATTAGATTATGGAGAAATACAAACCTGGCTCTCCATCATGACCATAACCTTCCTGCTGCAGCGCTCGCTCACTCTCTGGCTTGCTTCTGTGTGTGTGTGCGTGTGTGCGTGTCCGCCTTCTGCTGCCAAGACAAATGGAGGCATTTTCAAGGTGCTGTAGGAGATGCATAAGGGTCAAATGTCAGTGCATCAGAGTTACACGTTAAAAACAAGCAAGATGTTGCCATAATGCTGCGGTGGTTCCGTTACATAAATCCGGTGAGATGACTACGGTGAGGAACTCGGACAGCAATAGAAGACATCCGGTGTGTGTATGTGCGGCTTTGTGAGCTGCGTGCGCCTGCCTTATGAAAGCCTTTAGGAGCATGCAAAAAGAAAAGTGAGCATTATTATCCTGGTATCGGAAGAATGGGTGGTTCAGGTGTGCCTAATGCTGCCTCCATTGAGTATGTAGGGGTAGTGCAGCCAGGTGGAGGTGGTGAATGATGGGGCAACTGGATGATCCTATCATTATCATATCTGTTCCTGCTCTTAACGCTGGATTTTCAGCCATGTCGCTCCCCTCCTCCCTCCCCTCCCCCTCTCATTGAGGCCGGGAAAAGCGATCGATAAGCTCCGTCCACCCATCTCTCACTTTATGAAGACGCTTGACTGTATGTCCTTAGATGTTCTATACTGGGACGTCCGAACCTTGCCCACTGAGGGCCACATACTGAAAAGTCCAAAAAGAATATTTGTAAATGTTGTAAAAAGGCTCAAACCAATCAAACTCTATTTACAATATGCAGATTCATGTCAACAAAAGTGACAGGAAAAGAGCACAGGAGGTTGTTGCAGTTCATTTGCTGTGGAGGGCTGTGAGTGCTCAAGCGGTCCTCGGGGTGTATGAGCCGCATGTAGGGGTGTGGTCCCCCAAGTCAAACAAGTCCTAGGTGATGGCTCAGACAAAGACTGATTCAAAAAACTCAATACATGGAAAACATTAGAAGAGACTTGGCCTTGCAGTGCATGGCTTTGGCGGTGACCCAAACAAAAACTCGGCTGTGGTATGAGTTTGGTAAGGCTGTGGAACATAATTTTCGTCCGGGTTTGAAGAGGTTCTGACAAATCAATATCTCAAAAAAGGGAAGCAGTGCCATGTCCACGCTGTGGGGACTCAACTGGACAGGAGCATGTCCATCGCTGGGGCTGAGATTTCTGAGGTTGTCAAAAAAACTCAACAGTGGCAAAATGCAGGGAAGAATGAGTTTTCTTCCTTAAGGCCCTGAGTGTTGCTGGAGCTGATTTTTTTGGTTGACACGTGTCTTCCACATTGTTTGGATATCAGGAACAGTACCTTTGGTGGTCTCCTTTTTCAAGAAGGTTTGACCAGAGGGTGTGTTCCAACCACAGGGTGATGACATTCCTAATCCTGAGAAAGTCTATTAATGAGTGCTGGATAGAAGAGTACGGCCACAGGAAGTGCACTGTGGGTTTTTGTCTTGGTTGTGGAACATCGTTACAGGTCTACATTCTTGCAAAGGTACTGAAGGGTGCATTGGAATTTGCACAACTGGTCCACAAGTGCTTTGTGGACTTGGAAAAGACATTAGACCCTGTCCGGTGCAGTGTTCTGTGCGGAGTGCTAGGGGAGTACAAGGTTCATGGCAGCCTCTTAATGGCATTCGGTTTTTGTACAGCCAGAGCAGGAATCGGTTCACTTTGCCAGCAGTATATCGAGTCTGTTCGAGTCTGCTCCCGGTAAACGTTGGCTTCTGTCAAGGCCGGCCTTTTTGTCATTTTGTTCATTACTTTTATGGACAGAACTTCTAGGTAGGGCCGCACAGTGTATGAGTGGGTAGCATGTAGGCCTCACAGTCAGGAGGTTCAGGGTTTGAATCTCCGTTGGGCATCTCTGTGTGGAGTTTGCACGTTCTCCCCGTGCGTGCGTGGGGTTTTCTCCGGGTACTCCGTTTTCCTCCTACATTCCAAAAACATGCATGTTAGGTTAATTGGTGACTTCATTAGAGTGTGAATGTTTGTTTGTGTATATGTGCCCTGTGATTGACTGGCGACCGGTCCAGGGTGTACTCCGCCTCTCGCCCAAAGTTGGCTGGGATAGGCTCCAGCATACCCGCGACTCTAATGAGGATAAGCGTATAGAAAATGAACGAATGAATGAATGAATTTTTAGGTACAGCCACTTAGGGGGTCCAGGTGATTGTGAAGCTTTTTAGATGAGACTTGGGTCATGGTTCTCTGTTGAAAAAGGGTGGAATGCACCCTTCAGATTGGGAGTGAGGTCTTGCCCCAGATGGTCTTAGGGTCTCGTTCTGAAGTAAGGGAAGGCTGGGACACGAGCTCCATGAGCGAATTGAAGCAGCGTCTGTAGTGATGCCGTCACCGTACCAGTCAGTCGCTATGAAGAGAGAACTAAGCCAGAAGACAAAGCTCTTAGCAATAACCTACCAAAAGAGTAAGATGGCAGATACAATTGG
This sequence comes from Oostethus manadensis, assembly GCA_024372805.1. Classification (NCBI taxonomy): domain Eukaryota; kingdom Metazoa; phylum Chordata; class Actinopteri; order Syngnathiformes; family Syngnathidae; genus Oostethus; species Oostethus manadensis. The sequence continues at coordinate 541,031 of QODF01000224.1, read as the reverse complement.
ACAAAAAGAGTTTCCTTCTCAGCCAGAAGGAGGCATTGAGGTAGACCTAGGACGCACTAAAGCATGGCCATCAAACTCATCTTCACCAAGGGCCACATCACAGTGCAACTGGACTCCTCAAGGTGTCTTACAAGACGCTTTGCCTCTCATCCAGGCAGGAATCATCATTTTATGTACAATGACAATAGTAGATGGTGCACGATCCAAGCATTTATCTTCTCAGGTGGAAACACGCCCCACAACCAAGACTACTTTTGCTCTAAACACCAGTGGAGGCAGTGGAGTGAAACACCTGCCTCCCACGCACACTCACTATCCATCAAAATAGAAAAGGTACAATTGCATACAGTACAAACTTTCTGTCTGACATTTTTGGTTTGGGAACTTCTTGGCGTCCTCTCGGTGGAACTGGAAGAGGTAGCTGAAAACTGGGAAATCTCGACTTCCCAGCTGAGACTGCTGATTTATGACCCACAGCAGACAAGCAAAAAAAATGGATGGCTGGACTTTTTGTGAGTTGCACCACTTATGTGTCAAAGGTGATAAAGCGTATCATTACTACGGTATTATTAGGTATCATGAGTATTGACTAAGGGTGTCCGATAATATTGGCCCAGCGATAGTAAATATAATATTAGTCAATATGCGTAGCGTTTTTTCCCCCTATAATAAAAAACTATATATTTCGGCCACTGATCGGTATCAGCCGATGGACAAGGTCTTTTCCCAAAAGCTGGTGGTTAGCACTACTGCAGCCCACAGAGATCATTAGGTGCAGTGTAGTAACCTGACCTCACTAACAACTATGCCAGTGTTGCCTTCCCACTTTCATCTCCCACGCGGCAGACATGTTTGTTGTTGGGGCGGGTAGCACCTTAAGACAAATGACTACTTTTTGAGGCTCACGTGGCTAACACTTGAGCGTATGTATCGGAATCAATCATATTATGTTGTCTTCGAAAAGTCCAATATGTTTTTTGTCTAAATGATGGTGATTTAATGGTTCTTTTTCATATAGCAGGTAACAGGGCTGCAGCCGCTAATTAGCTATTGTTTGGGTCAAGGGGCCCTGGAATTGTTACGTTTTCCCCTTTTTACAGCACCCCTGGCCAAATGCACTCTTTATAAATGAAGCAAAAAACTCCGTTGATACCGGAATTGAAACCTGAGAGCTAATCGAGAGTCAAACATTGGCAAAAAAGCCATTATCGGTCATCCCTAGTATCAACTTTTTGGTCTTTTTGTTCTCCTTCCACTGCCGCAGGCCAAGAAGAGAACAGCCTCGCGCGCCACACCTTGGACACCTACCGAAATGACTTATGGGGCGTCTTTGTTGCGGTGGCGCACACGCATGGCTCCGTCACGTGACCCGCCCTCCTGGAGAATTAGCATAAAAGGCAAATAAAGAACAAGCAGCAGCAGCAAGAAGAACACAAGCAGTCTGTCGGTCATTCTTTTAAAGAAAAGGAACAAATCCATTCCGCCTAATTCGAACCTTGCTCAGGGACAGCTCGCGTGGCAGATTGCAGCCTAATTAGTTTAGCGGGAAATGTAATTCAATTAAGTTTCCACAGCTCGGCGAGGCCCGCCGCTGGGCTGCTTTGAGAGCTGCAGATCTAATTAGCTTGTTTGGAGAACATCTACCAGCCCGTGCACGCGCGCGGACGCTGCAGATGCGTGCACGTCTGCTCCGCTCTCCCGGGACTTGTTTTTTTTTTTTAGCCTAAAAAGCTTCTTTTTTAAGTAACATGCTCATCTCCATTAGCGTCACGCTGCAGGACGATAAGCCTCCCTGATGCATGCACGCATGCGTCATCTTTGGCCTCGCGGATGCTCGTATGAATGACGTTTGCTTTGGCTTCGGGTAATGCAACAAACTATTTCCTGCATTGCAGCACATATTGCCTGCAGTAGTGCATGCACTGCACTGCATGGAAACTATAGATAGAATTTGAACGCCTTTACCTTTCTGTCACCAGCATTTCATTGGAAGAAGTGTTATTTTTGTGTTGGGTCGTCGTGGATGTGACATATTTTCCAACCTAAACGTTATACAAATGATGCAATAGTGTAGTAGTGTATACAAAAGTGTGTTGTGCTTAATATTGTGTGTGTGTGTGGTTCCATCGTCATCATATCTGCCTATGGATATTACCATTTTATTTTATTTTGGTAAAAATGGAAACTTATTTGTGCAAAATGACCACTTCTTTCTTGCAAATGTGTTTTTTCTTCTAAAATTACAACCCCCTTTAAAAGCTAATTATCACACTTTCTGGGCAACATTTTCATCTTTAGTCTTTTCAAATTGGCACTTTTATTGTGGTAAAATCACCACCTAATTCTTCCAAACGCGCTACACTTTTCTTACTATTTTTTCTTGTAAAATTATAATTTCAATCTACAACTAATTGTTATTTTTTTCTATGAATATGACTATTTTATTCTGCTAAAAACGACGACGTTTTGCTTTCAAATTAACCATTTTTTGGGTAAAATGACATCTTAATTCTAGACTAATTAAAATGAATTGCAACAATTTCCTGACAAGATGTTCAACGTTATTTCTCCAAACCTTTTTATTACATTTTTTTTTCTCCAAGTATTTTATTGTGACAAAGTTACAACCATGTTCTTGTGAACTTATAACAATGTTCTTCTCATAAATATTATACTAATGATTATTGTACTTGCTATTAATTTTACATTTTACTATTTTATTCCGGTAAAAATGTTTACATTTCTTTGGAATGATAAAAATTACAACTTAACGCTAACTTGTTGATGCCATTTTTCCTCTACAATTGCAGCTTTTTTTCTCCTAATATTTGCCTCTTATTGTGGTAACATTAGGACCTTAGCCTTGCACATGTACTATTTTTTTTTGTATAATTATAACTTATACCTAGAGTGAATTATTCCCTTTTCGATTCATATTACTGTTTTATTCTGGAAAAAATGTTCATCTGCAAAATCACTACTTCAATCACAATTATGCTAATATATTATACCATAATGATAGTCGAGTAGTTTGTTTCTTGCTTTTCAAATGACATTTTTGAGCAATAAAGGCTACACAACGCATCATCAAGTCTTTCACACATCACTTCCTCATTGCTGTTCTTCTAATGCACTATTATTTTGCACGCATAAACCATAAGCACATCAGACTCATTGTCATCTAATGTGATCATTTTCAGACTGTTGATACTGCGCCGCACATGTTGTTGAAGATGCACACGTCAGCACTTGAACGCAGCACTCTGCTGTGTGCTGCTGTGGTTGCTTGTCGTCTCTAACGCGCTTAGACGCGTGTCGTGGCGTCCACGCAGACAGCCCCAAGGTGCATTGCCGTAATTGGGAGCAAGGTATGTTGGGAGAGACAGGGACCCGAGACCGCCTCCCTTTCTAGTCTTCTTGCATGTAAAGCAGCGGCTGTCATCCATCAAGCGCTGCACAGTGAGGGTTGTGCTGCAGACTCGAACACACTGACGGGTGACTGCTGATGTTATTTTCCATGGGGGGCGACGACACGTGCAGCTTGTAAGCAGGTGGTTTATTGTGTCAGCACAGACTTTTTCTTTTTCTTTTCTTTTTTACATGTAAGGTCATTTAATAGCAACATTGCATGGAAGTCAGCAACACTTTCAGTCATTGGTCAACTGGTCTCCACTGTTGCAGCTCATTAATATTAGGTCACAAAATGTCCAGAGTTCAAATTTAATTTCCGAACTCATTTCAAAAGAATATAGTTTTTTTTCATTACAAAACACAAAGTATGTCCAAACCCGGCCACTTTATTAGATACACCCGCACAACAAGATGAGAATTGTCGCCATTATAAGGATATTCATCATCACCTCTGACCGAGTTCATTTATTAATCGAGTTTACTGACAGAGTCAGAGATGCGTTCATCATACCAATTAGGTTCCGATCATGTAGCGGCGGTTCAACAAAGCCAGCGAGCACTAAATTACAAACAACTCTTGTATATGGCGCAGTGCAGTCCGCCATCCCCAATAACCACAATCATACCCGTTATTATCTTTGCAGTGGTGATTGTACGACCGTGCAGGTGCGCCTATTTCAGTCTTGCCGATATAGACTTCACTCAAACAGAACAAATGATGCGAGCATGTAATTCAAAGTAATTGCGTCCAATTCAAGGTCATAATGCACAAAGTGATTTATTCTAATATTAAAGATGATTTTTGCACCTGCTTTGTTTGTGGGACATCTATAGGTACCGGAAGCAGCTTTGCAGCACCTGGGATGATGATGCATGTTCTTTCGTTTTGCGTGATGGGTGGAGCTGGCAGGATGAGTGACAGCTTCTCTTTTGCAACACACGCACGACTAACGTATTGTAAGTTCCTTTGCAAGATAGAATTGTTTATGGTGAAATTACAGCATACAGTGTTTCGTAATAAAGATAGACTACACTAGTGAGGTGCAGATCCCCAGAAGGGTTTCTAATCCCTATATAGTCTCTCTCTCAGGGGCCCTCAGGGTCCACTAGGGGACCATTGTCCCCACCCGCCCCCGTGTTCACTCAGACGTCATGAATGAAAAAGATCCACGTTACTGTTTCCGTCATGAATGTAAAAGTCCAAAGTTAAAACCTCCGCGGAGGAGAGGTCTCCCCCTGCGCTAAATGGAGCACCAAAGGGCGGATTAGTGGCCGGGAAGAGAGCGTCTTGCATACTTTGAAGGGATTAAATGTTCAAATGGCTAAAAAAAAAAAAAAGAGGGAAAAACGGGAGGTTCGCTCCTGGTTGCTCTTTTTTTGGTTTGTTTGACGAGTTTAACTTTGGAAACTTTTTTAGTTTCTCTTTAAGGTCACCTCTCAACCCACCAGACGGCCTGCTGGTTGCATGGGCCTTAAAAAAGATGCTGCTGGCAACGATTACATCTAATAGTAAGAATTCTAATAACAAACATAATAACAATCGTTTGCATTTACTGCCATAAACCATGGTTTATAGTTTCATTGTTAAAAAATTCCATTGTCACGACGTGCATTCATTTAATTGCATTCCATTTCTTGCCTGCTTCACTACTTGCACTCGTTAATTCTTATTTCAAGTCGATAATATAAAGAACAACTATTGACAAAATAAGTGAGAGGCACCACAAGGTAATTTAACCTGTTTTTTGTTGTTGTTGTTGATGCAACACATGAATGCATAGCAGTTCTTGCGTGCATGTAAGCAGAAAAAGCCAATAGTGAGCAAGGAGCGTGCAGCAGTGACATTCATTTAATCAAGCTGTATTTATGTTGCACATAAATATTACATAAACATATGCAACACATCATAATAATGGTTTCCCAGTGTCTCAACAATTAATTACAGACTAACTTCATACAAAATGCAAAATGTGTCAATTTAGTGACCGGGCCGTGTTCACAGGTCACAGGTGTGCGTGTGTGTGTGTGTGTGTGTGTGTGTGTGTGTGCGCAGCGTGCAGTATGACTTATCACATCTTTTGACATCCAACAATAAACTTAAACCAATTTATAGGGCGTCAATGTGTTTACGGTGACTGTTCGCTCGTCTCCACGGCCACTCCTTTCTCTTTCTGTGTGTGTGTGTGTGTGTGTGTGCGTGTGTGTGTGTGTGTGTGTCATTGTCGTCCATCCATCAAACTGACGCGCAATCTTGTGACGCGTCCGTAAAAGTGATCGGAATCAAATCAAAGCTTTTAATCTCAGCAATCACCGTCACATCTGGATGCTTCCTGCCACATAAAGAGCTCCTGCGCAGAAAAAAGTCACTTTATATGGCAAAAAAATAATCATAACGACATACAACACACAGCATGTCTAACTAATTTAACTTATGTGTGCCTCCAGCTTATCATTTGGAATAATTGAGAGAGATCATATAAACATATTTGATGTCATTCAAACAAATAATGCAATTACTAAACGTAGTCACAATAACCGGTTAACAGCGTCTTTATTATGGTGTCCGATAATGGATGCACGGAAAACACATTTACGTTTCGATGGTGTGGTGACGTTCTGAGCAGTGTGTGGGCGTGGCCACGCCACGGTGGGCGCGGCTATTATTGTCATGGAAACTAGACCACCGCCTCGCTATTGTCCCTTGCTCTGCCAACTTTATTATAAGCAGGAGGAGAGCAGCGGCGTGCTGTCAAACGGACAGCGAAACACACGCAAGAAGTATCAGGAGAGACGCTGGATTGTATTCGATTAGGTAGGAAGACATCGCCGCTGTTGAGCGCCAACTTTTGGGGGAGGCAACACGCGTGGAGGAGTAGCGGACAGACTCCCGCAGCAAGCGCTTCATCCGTGCACACTCCACTCTGCCTGCTCTCCATGTATAAGATGGATTACTCCTACCTGAACTCCTATGACTCCTGCATGGCCGCCATGGAAGCGTCGGCCTACGCGGACTTCAGCTCCTGCAGCCAGGCCAGCTCCTTCCAGTACAACCCCATCCGGAGCGGGGCTTTCTCCAACCCGGGATGCACCCCGCTCAGCACCGCCAGCTGCACCCTGGGAGCCCTGAGGGACCACCAGCCAGCTCCGTATTCTTCAGGTAGAGCACAGTTCCCTTGAAAAGCATACCAAGAAAAAGGTTTTAAAAAATCCAAAATCATGCAACTTCATATGCATCACTAAAAAGTGTTTCAATACTGATTCATAATCTTAGGTCAAGTTCAATACATTTGAATTTGATTCCACATCAAATTAAAATGTTTGTTTTGTTAGGCCTGGATCTCTCGAACCCCAATAAAAATAATAATAATGATAATAATACTCGTTTCTGTAGAAATACTACTAGATCATCTTGCTACTATATCCATTTAACATCATAGGAAAATATTTTATTGAGCTCCCCGTTTTTGTCAATCTGTCTTAAAACCATTTCGCTATTTTTTTCGTTTGTAAAATTAAAATATAAATCAATAAAATAACCTTTTTCTATACACACATCATAGATCAATTAGGTTTTCTAATGAATAGCAGTACAGTACATCTTTTTAAAATACCACAATAAATGTAATAATTTCATTAATGCATTACAATATTTTGTTTATTTATTCATTACATTAATTTTATTTTTAAATTAAGGGTCCTGCTATTCATTAAAAAAACAAAATTATCTCACGTCATGATATAATCAACTAATAACTAATAATCTAGTGAATTGATTAAAACAATGTATACAAAACTCAGTTAATTCACAGCCTGTGACCTTTTAAAAATAATGTCTCAATAATAAAGTTAATGATCTAAAATGTTCTGTAGGGCTTTGTATTGTGAACCCCATTTGGTTTCCTTTAAGAAGACAAACATTTTCTACATTTTTCTTGTTCCCACAGTTCCTTACAAGTTCTTCTCAGACCCTTCGGGCCTGAACGAGAAACGAAAGCAGAGGCGCATCCGAACCACATTTACCAGCTCGCAGCTAAAAGAGCTGGAGCGGGTGTTTGCAGAGACCCACTATCCAGATATTTATACCCGAGAAGAGCTGGCTCTGAAGATAGACCTGACAGAAGCCAGAGTACAGGTGAGAGCATGTGAGGTGTTTTCTTTATATCATATTAGCTGGATCCATACCCCAACATTGGTTTGTGTGTGTGTGTGTACCAGGTGTGGTTTCAGAACAGGCGTGCCAAGTTCCGCAAGCAAGAACGCGCCGCCAACGCCAAAGCCAACAGTTCTGGTGGCGCAGGGGGCAACACGACCACCAACGGCTCTGCAGGAAAGAAGGGCGGAGAGGCCAGATCTTCATCAGATGATGACGAGTCCAAAGAATCCACCTGCAGCCCCACGCCCGACAGCACGGCCTCCCTGCCCGGCTCGGCCAACGGCAACCTGGGCAGCCCCTCCAGCCTGAGCCCCAGCCCGGCTCCGACCAACAGCGGCTACGTCTCCAGCTCTCCGGTTCTGCAGGGTCTCAAAGCGCCCAGCTGGTCCAGCCTGGGGCCGTCCAACCCAGCTGTGGCTCAGCCCGCCGCCCAGACGCAGGAGATTCTGAAGGCCTGGCAGCCGGCGGACAGTATGACGGGGCCTTTTGCAGGAGTCCTGTCCTCCTTCCACAGAAAACCCAACGGCACCATCAAGACAAACCTGTTCTGAAGCACAGAAGGAGAAAAGTGAGGAGAGATGTTCTACAACTGGGACAGCCGGGATGTTTTGGGGCTAATCTGACTCAAACCTCATCTGTCACACACGTCGTCACGCGTCCACCACAGAACACACACATACACCACAAGAGAGCTCGTGAGAATGCTGGTCAGGTACCAGTTCTAAGCAGAAGTCCAAACATTTAGCGGCGACTTCCTCAGAGTACCCCAGAAGGAAGAGGAGCCCCTATATCCAATTAGAGGAGACCCTCTTCATCCCTTCCTGCCTCTTTACTGTAACAAGCCCTGTGACCTCCCTCAATGCGACCCCCTGGTGCTTTCAGGGCCCACCACACCCACCCAACAGTAGCTACTTTGTTCACAACTTCTTAAGCGTTTTTACAGGTAAAAAATGCTTTTTGTTTGTTTTTTTACTTACATGACTGAAGGCTTTTTGCCATGAACACGTTCTCCCACTTGGGTGAAGGCTCCCAAAGCTGATGAGTGAGCTCATTTGTTCCCCTAAAAGAGACAGAAATACGGATGGCAATATACTGTAGTGACAGATGAGGTTTCTACTGTCTACAAATTTTAGAGATATTCTTCTTCTCCCCAAGAGACGCTCTCTGACTGCAGTATCTACTGAAAAAGGGACAATATTAGTATTTATTATTATTTTTTAAAATGTGTCAATAGAATTTTCTTTAAAAAAATGGCTCATGAAATTTTGTGACTAAAACCTGTAACTAATAATATAAAATATGAGAAAAATACCACTTTTTTTTGTTTTCCAGATTGATTTCTGTCTCACAGAAACTCCAGTGAATGACACATTATAGCACTACTCTGATTATTCTAATAAATCTACATTATGGAAGCACTATGTGATGTGTTTAATGACCCCTTATTGTGTGTGTGTGTGAATGTTTTGTATACGCTACATGAAAGTATTTACCATATAAGGCCTTTCACCTGAGGCTGATCTACAATTCTTCCTTTCAGCAAACACGGAAACATGTTGCATTTGACATTTTAATTGAACATAACACAACCAACAGATTAGACCAGTTATGTCCAAACTTTTAACATGGCTCCATACTTAAAAACAATAAAAGTTTTTTTCCATTTTGAGAACCAATCATTTTTGCATCTCGGTGTTGTGATGTAGGTGACTAAGTGTGTATGACTTTTGGACTGTTTGCTTTACCCTTTTTAAATTTGTAGCTTTTTCCTTTTTTGCCGTTTTTGTCTTTATATTTGTTTTAACTTTTTTCCCATACATTTTCTTTTCTTCATAATATTGTTGCTCATAACATTTTAAATGTATTATCGTAGTGTTATACGTGTTTTTTTTTCAGTTTGTAAAAACATCCCCAAACTAAAAAAAAAGAAATGAAACTTTGTTGTTTTGTTTCTTATAATAAGACTTCAGTATTTCAACTTTGTGGTTCAAAAATGTATTTTTGTCCTGATAATACTTTTTTCTTGTAAAATGACTGCGTCTTTCTCCATTTTTGCTCTACGGACCGCAGTTTAGACACCCCCGGATTAGACCATGCAAACATACAAATACAAATACATGTGCATGCACAACACTCACGCGACAAATTTAGACTTTTTTTTTTAAAGAACGTGTATTTTGTGAGAAGAAGAAATCACACAATTGTATTCTTCTAGCAAGGGTTAATTTGTCATAATAAATCCCTTAAATCCTTCAAAGGCTTTTAAAGATTTAACAAAAACCTGCGCATGTAACAACACTCTCATTAATAATAGATTTTGAAGAACATGTACATTATTGATTAGTACTTGTAACTGAACATTATCCCCAGGTTTTCCGGTCAGCAGCTGCAGTTGAGGCTAATGGTACACCACCACCATCTGGTGGTCAAATCAGAAAACAACATACACAAAAGGTAGTGAACTTACTTTTCTGTTTGTTATGTGACGTCACGGTCGAAGGGAGCAGTTTTTGGTAACCAAAGGTTTCTTCAAGACAACACTGTTGTTTATTAAAACATTGAAAAAAATGAGTCCACTTACTTGCCTGCATTAGACAATTAGGTATGAATAATTGTGACAAAGTCCACCAAACATGTGTGGTTGTGGTGTCACAGTGAAATAATGTGGGACATGAGAAATGAAACCTTCAACCTGCTGTCACCTCACGTGACAAGCATGCTAGAACATGAAATGTGTATCGCTAACCACAGCAGACCTTGTGTGCTCAGTATTGGTTTGCACCATTTTTCCCTTTATCCTTACAAGAAGAAAAGATTTAAAAAACTATAAATATACATAAACAGTGAAATAACACATGCTGGCCCGACACCAGCATTCAAAGTGACAAGAAAGAGTTCAGTCCACTTCAGGTAGGTCCTTGATGCACCATCTCAATGCGACCACCACTTTCTGTTCTGTGTCTTTGTGGTTTGACATTTACTGAGTAAATGTCACCACATTTAAGTAACTTCCACCACATCCACCGCATCCTTTCCAGCTTGTGACCATTGCTATGGAAATACCTGAGACATGCCCCACTTTTGTCGTCAAGTTGACGGGGCGGATGGCATTCAAGGCTCGGGTGTCTAAATGTTGTGCTCAGTCAGAACAGACGTCTGTGATGTCCTGGTTCTTCTCACTAGGTTTCAAGCAGAGGGCGATGCTCTGATGCCGAATCCGATCGACTTCAAATAAGGCCACATCTACAACAATAACCGTTTGACAGCGCCTCTGAAAAGCTTCAGCAAGACATTTGAAAAAGTAAAAATGAAATACACGTTCTCTCAGAAGGCACTTTTGGACACCAGATGGCACAATCCCTGCTCAGGGCTGCTTTGCAGCCGTTGTTTGCTACAGTTTCTGTTGTTGTCTGAGGCTCTCTAGGAGGATATGCTTGTGGTTGGGGTCAAGCACTCCAGCCTCCTCTAGGTCCTCTTCTGTGATGTCACTGTTAAATAAAATAACAGGATAAGAACCGTATTTTTATTAGTTACTATCAAAACTTTCATTCATGTCTTTTTTCTATTACAACAATACTAGTGTCAAGTGTCCAACTTTCAGTTTGAATGTTCCACTCCTGTGCAACCCTGTAGCCCAGGTTACTCAAAAGATGCAATATTTATTCATGTTGGTAATACAGGGTATATACAGAAATCAAGGTACATTTAATAAGCCCCTTTTTTAAAGGTTCAACTGTTTTTAACCATCCTTCTCACTCAGTGTGAGCAATATATTTGTATCGATACTAACAAAAACAATCTATTATTAAAAAATATTACTATAATGAAAATACTGGGTAGTGCAGATACTTTTTTTTTTCAAAATATGCCAAAATCAGCCCTGGTTACTAACCCTATTTGTTAGTATCAATGCGACTAATGCATGATGCATTATCATTGTTACGTTTTTGATTAATCAAACAGTTTCCTACGAGCACAGTTTATCTATTTATGACCAAATCACATTATAGAAGACTGACATGCTAATTGGGAGGCACATTTATTGAGAAGTTCATGATCTAAAACAAGAAATCTTATTATTCAGTGGGTTAAATATACAGTCATAAAACCAGTCAAAATAGTAATAACATAATTTCCGTAAATGACATTTGTGGCGTACTCCTCTGATTGTTTGGAAGACATGCTAGCATTCATGTAATAAAGATATCAACAAAGTTTTATAATTATTTGGCAACTGGCGAACGGCTTCCGGGCAATTACTTGTGAAGCCACGTACGTGCAGCCTCTGCAACGTGTTGCTTAACGGCGGCCATGTTTTTCAACCAATCTTGCTTAAATCTTGCACACATGTGCTTGTCAGTCCCCTTAAGGTTTGCTCCAAAATATGTGATGATTCCTGAAATTTCAACCCAACTTCTAAAGGTAACTTTTGGGGTTTTAAGAACAGTGCCACCGTGTGGCCTATAAAATAATAACACAGACAGAGTAGGGCTGCATGAGCTGTCACATTTTTACCCCTTTTTGACTTTACTACAATCAGGTCTTAGGCACCACTTTTTCTTGGACTATTTATTTTCTTTAAATATTTAAAAGACCTGCTGCAGTGATTACAGCTTGCAGGAAGAATTTAGTTTTTATGTTAAATGACCACCTACTAACCACACTTACTATCTTTTCATATTAGCAATTTTAATATTGTCCATTTAAATACTTGTAGAACCAGCAATACTAATGTTACACTCACAGCATAGTCTGATTGTATACAAGCATGTACCTGAGAAACTCCAGGTCGTCCCAGCCGTTGTGCAGCAGTCCCTGCTCATACCGCTCAAGTCCCAGTCTCTGCAGCCATTCCCCCACTGAAGACTCCCCCAAAGACAAAGATGAGCTACTGCTACCCCAAAAAGCCTAACAGAGAAAAGGGAAAGTAAAGGTGAATGAAATTATGCAACTTCATTTTAAGTCTTGCTAAGGCACTTAGAGAAAACAGATGGATCCGTCATCTCTTAAATCCTTCCCAGCCTTTTAAAATGATATTTAGCATCTGAAACTATCCCAAATGCGAAATATGATTGCCTTAACATCTCACCTCTTCAGGAAGGTCCTCAGCGATACTTTCTGTGATGGCATTTCTGGGCGGGAAAGTGCGGCAGGATTCCAGACCTAAACCCATAGCCTGCCCCCTGAGGGGAGGTGGCACAGAGGGGGCGCGTGGAGTATGTCCAGAAAACTCACTCTCACTCAGAGTCTTTGCCATCTGAAGCACTGAACAAGACTGGTCGTCTAGTGCTCCCCCTACTCCAACAGCGGCACCGCCTCCTCCTCGCCTAAAACTTTCTCCAAGGGGCAATGGAGTACCAGGCCCAGCCGCAGGGATCTTAACCTCAGCTAGATCTGGGTGAAGTGGGCGAAGCTTCAGCAAAGGTGTCTCTATGGCCATCTCCATCGCTCCCTTTGGAAGAGGAGGGGGTGGGAAATCCGGAGGAGGGCGATTGAGTGTGCTCCCCACCGTAGATCCCCCGTGTGCCCCTCCTACACATACTCCTCCGTCGTCCTCTGAGGACCCCTCCTCATTGATGGCACGCACCGAGTGACCTGTCATGGGTCTGCGTGAGTGGCACTGTGCTGCGGGGGCGCAGGGGGGTTTGGTCCGAGCTACAGCCACAGGAGGGATGGCTTTTGTAGCCTGGGGGTTGGGGGGTGATGGGAGAAGCTCAGATGGCAGAGCAGCAGCCGACTGATTGGGAACACCCTCCAAGATGTAATAGGCAGGGTTATTGTAGCTGTTCTTGCCAACAGATGAATCACCATCAGAATCCTGTTTAGGCCTGAACGATACAAACAGGAAGGCAAAATCTATTACATTTTATAGTTACATGCCTGTTTGTTGCATTCAACACACACACACACACACACACACCTTGCAGCCGTTTCCTCCTTGCTGGTCTTCTCTACCTCTTCATTGACCTTTCCCAGCTCTCCTAGTTGCTTACGAACTGAAGGTGGCCTTCAAAACAAGACAAAACAAAGTGAGATAAATAAAGATGTTCCTGTTGTATTTGCACAACATGACTGCCTTACATTCCAGATTGCATTATTAGAGAAGCACTGCCTTACACTAACACATCAATGTTGAAAATGCCAGTTTCTTAAATATGCATTTTTGACTAGTAATAGGCCACAATTAACCACAAAACAAGTGATCATTAACTAATTATTTCCTTTTTGTAAAAACCTGGTAGAGTGATGGAGCGATGTTTGAACTGTGGTGGAGAGAGGGATGACTGTATAGGAAATAACTGCCAGAGATGACAATACAATACTATCATGCTATCAACCCACACCACATTGTGAGCAACATCTAAACCAACAGCCTTAAGATAACATAAAGGTCGTAAACACGCACAATGGAGTAAAATCCTTAAAAAGGCACAAGTAATAAAGATAATACCGGGAGTGAAGAAGAGTATACTAACTTCACATATTCATGTCCCACTCTTGATGCCTGGGTAGATTTCCCTTTGGGTATACTAGTTTCATCTTTGTCCACACTGATCCATTCTGAAATACAATGCATCAACGATCTTAGACATCTAGAGTACTGGTCCATTTGCACATACTGTACATAAATACAGTACCATAGAGTCTTTCCCTGGTTCCCATCCTTTCAGAAGGGACTCGAACCCTCATTGATCCCCTGATGTTTCCTGTTTCCTCCCCGCGATGAGACAGGTATGTGTGGAACTGCTGGGCTGTGCTGCCAATCATCGACTTCAACGCTAACACGCACTCTCCTGGTGGTGACAATGCATTTACCACACTGCTAGTCCATGTCAAAACACACTTAGCGCACATACCGTAGGATTCATATCCATCCAGGGATTTCACAGTGAGCAGCAGATGTTGGTCCTGCAGGTACTCGATCTCTGACAGAAGAGGTTTGAGGGTCGTCAATTGTTTGTTGGACCAGCCCACGCGGAGGAAGTTGACGTTGTCACTGCTCTGGCTGTCGTTCTCGTAACTCTTCTTGAACTCTGAGATGAGAGAGAGCGAGAAAAACACAGGGTAAAAAGGATTGGGAGAGAAGACAAAGGGAATGGCGAGGCAAAGATAGCGGGGAGAAAAGTTGGGTGATGTTTGAATGGAATTCTTTCAAAAGTGTGACAAACATGGAGAGGTGAAGGTGGGAGCAACATGGGGCCAAAATTGGAGGCTAGCATAAAGGGATACTGACTGCCTGGAATTAGGGAGGGGTATATAGAGACACAAAACAGACAAAACAAGTCAAATTGTATTACAAACACTCGGTGATATAGGATGTCTGTAGTGGTCGTAGATGGTGGACTTAAAAACAGTATGAGTGGATAGTAGGAATAGTGAAATAATGTTTGGTTCACCTTCCAAACAAGTAGAGTAAAACTCAATGAAGAACTTTGTTCTGCTTGCAGTCTTCACTATGGCCTCGATACTCTCAAACTCGATGTAAGCTTGCTCTGAAGATTTTGCAAGTCCTGGAGGAGGTTCAAGTGTCATCAAATTTGATGGTAAAGATATTTGCTTCACCAAAAGAAAGCATTAAATGTACGTCAATATAAAAAGCTTATGTATGATTTTTTTCTTCACTACCTTTCTTGGAGACAAACTGTGAGGTCACGCCCACCTCAAATGTTGCAAACACAGGGGAGTGGTCACTGGTCACAATATCATCAGTGCATCCTAAAAAAAAAAGTATCCCTTTTCAATTGCATTGTCTGGTGGATTTGACTTCAGAACTTCTTTCTGACTTATTATTCTTTTGCATGTTTGTCACACAAATGTTTCTGCTCATAAAAAATAGTTAACTATTAGTCAAAGATAACATAATAAACACAAAATGCAGTTTTTAAATTAACGTTTACGTTATTAAGGGAGGGAAAAAACTCCAAATCTACATGGCCATGTGTGAAAAAGTGATTGCCCCCCCCCCTGTTAAAAATTAACTTAACTGTGGTTTATCACACCTGAGTTCAATTTCTGTAGCCACCCCCAGGCCTGATTACTACAGTGAGAGCCATTATCCACAAATGGCACGGCAAAAACATGGAACAGTGGTGAACCTTCCCAGGAGTGGCCGGCCGCCCAAAATTACCCCAAGAGCGCAGAGACATGGTGAACCTTCCCAGGAGTGGCCGGCCGCCCAAAATTACCCCAAGAGCGCAGAGACAACTCATCCGAGAGGTCACAAAAGATCCCAGGGCAACATCTAAAGAACTGCAGGCCTCACTTACCTCAATTAATGTCAGTGTTCACGACTCCACCATATGAAAGAGACTGGGCAAAAACGGCCAAGACGCAAACCACGCAGAGTTCCAAGACGCAAACCCATTTTAAGCAAAAAGAACATTAAGGCTCGTCTTAATTTTGCTAAATAAACATCTCGATGACTGCCAAGACTTTTGGGAAAATATCTTGTGGACTGACGAGACAAAAGTTGAACTTTTTGGAAGGTGCGTGTCCCGTTACATCTGGGGTAAAAGTAACACAGCATTTCATAAAAAGAACATCATACCAACAGTAAAATATGGTGGTGGTAGTGTGATGGTCTGGGGTTGTTTTGCTGCTTCAGGACCTGGAAGGCTTGCTGTGTTAGATGGACGCATGAATTCTACTGTCTACCAAAAAGTCCTAAAGGAGAATGTCCGGCCATCTGTTCATCAACTCAAGCTAAAGCGATCTTGGGTGCTGCAGCAGGACAATGACCCAAAACACACGAGCAAATCCACCGCCGAATGGCTGAAGAAAAACAAAATGAAGACTTTGGAGTGGCCTAGTCAAAGTCCTGACCTCATTCCCATTGAGATGCTGTGGCATGACCTTAAGAAGGCGGTTCATGCTAGAAAACCCTCAAATAAAGCTGAATTACAACAATTCTGCAAAGATGAGTGTGCCAAAATTCCTCCAGAGCGCTGTAAAAGACTTGTTGCAAGTTATCGCAAACGTTTGATTGCAGTTATTGCTGCTAAGCGTGGCCCAACCAGTTATTAGGTGCAGGGGCAATTACTTTTTCACACAGGGCTATGTGGGTTTGGGTTTTGTTCTCCCTAAATAATAAAAACATTCATTTAAAACTGCATTTTGTGTTTATTTGTGTTATCTCTGACTAATATTAAAATATGTTTTATGATCAGAAACATTTTGTGTGACAAACATGCAAAAGAATAAAAAGCCAGGAAGGGGGCAAATAGTTTTTCACACCACTGTATGTATGTATATATATACATGTTTTTTTTTTTTTTTTTTACTCTACCCAGTGTGGGTCCAGTGTGTACAGCATTGACCAATGTGTGTTATTTTGTGGCTCAAAATAATGTAAGGTTTGATCCAATGGTCTTACCATACGAGTTGCAAACAACATGTGTTTCTGGGTAAGACTTCCACAAGATCCTGTCACACCAGGATGGAACATTAGTCCTCATCTGGGACAAACAACAAAGGAGGAGAAACTGCAGTGTTAACAACATAACTAATATAAAGTTAAAATAAATGAAACGTTTGTCTGCAACATGTAAGTAAAATTTTATGAGCACACACCCCAGTTGCTTTCTGCTTCTGCCAAACATACGTGTCCCTTGAGCCACGTTCATATCGGTAGGTTGGTGGGAAGGAGATCTCTTCCTCCGCTGAGTGGAAGAAAACACAATTTTGTAATTTAATACATTTAAATTATACATTATATCCCAGCCATACTGGAATACACGTCAAATGTCTGCAAGTAGCCACATTCATTTAAGAAGTTCAAGACAAGCCAATTTTCAATCTTCTTCCATTTATCTGAGGGGGGTCAGAGCCTAAGCAGGGAAACCCATACTTCCCTCTACCCGGCTGCTTTGTCCAGCTTCTCCCGGCAGATCTTGAGGCGATCCCAGGCCACTTGAGAGACAGTCTCTCAAACGTGCCTTGTCTTCCTTGAGGCCTCCTATCTGTCAGACATGCCCCCCGGACACCTCCCTGAGCCCCATAAGCCCGAGCCACCGCATCTGGCGCCTCACAATGTGGGGGAGCAGCGGATCTGAGGGGCACTGTCTTCCTGAGTTTCTCCTGGATGTCAGTGCCCATCAAGATCTCTCTAATGGTGAGCTCAGCTACACTGTCGAAACTTATTTTGGCCACTTGTACCAGTGATCTTGTCCTTTCCATTGCTACCAATGCTCATGACCATTGGTGAGGGTAAGAACGCAGATTGAGAGCTTTGCCTTTCGGCTTAACACGTACTTCACCACAATTGAAAGAAGCAGTGTCTGCATCACTGTAGACGCCACACCAATCTGCCTGTCGTTCTCGTGTTCCATCCTTCTCTCACTCAGTAGTGCCAAGGTGCAATAAGACAACAACTCGGCATAAACATCATAATATAATATGTATTATAATACATCTACTGTATATACAGTAAAGTAACTTCCAGTAAATAGTCTCCTCACATTGTTGTTCATTTACTGTAAATGAAAATATTGTTCGGATTATCTTTTAGAATGGATTAAAGGTCTGTCCAGTAGGGTCTCTAAAGTGGGACTAATTTGCTTTTATAATCACATAACATATGAATATAAAAAATTGTGAAGATCTGTGAATTTTCCCTCATTTTTGTAAATGGTTCTGCATTCCTTGCTTCATTAATACACAGTATTCTAAATTACCTACAATCCTTGGCTGCATGTAATTGTTTTGAAAACCTTTCAAAGCAGATATAATGGTGCAAAGTGGTGGCCATTCAATTATTTGTATAACTATTGACAAATTTATGATCTTTTCTGATGTTTCCGAGTCAAAGTGTAAGGCAACCAACACGTTTAGTTGAAAGTCAGCTGGACCCACCAAAACGTAGAAACACCTTGTTCTTCTCCCTCTCCAGATTTAGCTGGTCCACCTTCAGCAATGGATCAAACTCCTTCCTGTTTATGTAGTTTAGTATCTCCTGTAAACACAATTACCAAACAAGGTTACAGCCCAACAGATCAAACTGTGTGTGTGTGTGTGTGTGTGTGTGCGTGTGTGTGTGTGTGTATCCTGCTTAACCTGTATGTCCATGTCCAGCCTGTAGTTGAGGTCTCCCAGCCAGAAGAGATGTGTGAAGCGCAGTGAAATGTCAAATGAGCTCAGCTGTTTGTCTCCAAGTGAAAGCAGTCGAAGAATATCCAGATAATTCTGATTCCTCCTACAGGGGCCATTAAGAAACATTATGATTCTCCATTATGAGGAAAAATATGTGCTTCAGAATCCAAAGATACGCCAAAGATACGTGACTATAATCAGGTTAACTTTTATAATTTGGAAACTAAATGTGTGGGGATGGTACCTTGCAATCTTTTCATTCCCTGAAGTCAAGTGACAGTTGACAAAACCAAAAGATGTTCCGTTGAACATGAAAGAAACCCCAACAGCACCTTTGTTACCTGGAGAACCATTAAAAAAAAATTAACACAAAATCTTAGAGCGTGACAATGCTCAATTTAACCAACCATTGCTACCCAATTTCAAGTAAATAACAGACATTTTACATAGTTTCTATATAAAGCAGTTGTGAATATATTTTACTCAGAATGACTAAAGTAAATAGTGTATTTTATATTCTCCCTTTATGCTCAACACCACCTGTGTCACGGATGCAGCAGTCAAACTGTATTATTATTTTAACATTAACAAGTATAATAAGAAAATGAAAAGCAAATTACGAGTAGTACGTTTACCAAGAGTGTTGGCGATGCCGGTCTTAACACTGGACATTCCGACATGGCTGATGCGGTTTTCATGTTCAGGCTTCACTAGCACAGCAATCTTTATATTCCATAGCGTCTGCACTGCTATCTACAAACAAGTGCAACAAATGGTAATTAAAATCCTTTTCACACAGCGTACTGTATGTAGGTGTACTTAGGCATAGGAAAAACTAGGGGGAAAAAAAAAAGATAAATTCTTCTCACCGGTTTATAATCCAATTCTGTTTGGTCTTTCAACATGGCCCGTATCGACTCCACCCACTCGCGATCATTCACAGAGTTCTCTTGCGTTCCAAATGCATACAGGTCATTTGGAATAGTGACGGTCATCTCGTCCAGAGTCTTTCCAAGTCCTCGACATAACACCCAGGACGCCACAGACTTGGGTGCAGGCACTGAGCCTAACAACAAAGGGTGCATTTGTAATAAAAGGCTTCATGCTATAAAGAAACCTTTCAAAATATGACATATACTGTATATTGACAGAATCTGATATACACTTATACTGTATAGTTAGTATTGAAGGAGAATGAAGTGAATCACACAAAACAATGTCTCACCCATGTTCCAGGTACCAATGAAGACAGAGATCATGTCAGGCTCATCCTGGTTGGAATGTTTGTTTTTCATTAGCTGTAGCAACTGGCAAAAGGCCTCCCGCTTCTGAAACAAACAAGCAAGTCCTAGTTAAGTTACTGATCTCGTCTTCTGGTTAAAATATCATTTGAATGAATATACTACAAGTGCCACATGGGAGAATAAACATTCAAATAAACCAAATAGGCATGTGTATTGTGTTGGCAGTGTGTTTGTGTATACCTTGGCACTAGCAAATACAAAGTCTTTCCTCTGGTTCTTGTCCTTTTCCTTCTCAAAAACAATGCCAAGCTTATTCTGCACCCGTTGGGACTTGATCAGCTGACGGACTGAGGGTTCAAGAAATGAGCAGACACGAGGAAGGGAGGGGGAAACAGAGAGAGGATAGTCAGAAAGAGAAACAACTGTTACACATAATTTGCATTCACAAGTCACGTGTGTGCATGCGCTGCTTACTTTTGTCATGTGTGAATGTTGTCCAGTCTTCCTGGCTGTCCTTCACCTTCTTCATCACTACTAGTCTCCCTCCCTCCACATCTACAGACAGTGTGTATTTCTGACTCTTCCCTATCTTAGTCAGCTCTGCCAGGTAGACGTCCAGTTTGACCTGCCAAAAAAATCAAACACACCCTTGCTCACAAAAGCCCATTTCCAGTAACTTTTGATTACCAGGAATTAATTTACCTGGGTCAAATAATCTGTGTTTATCTGTGTGGTTCAGCGTAAATTATTCAAAATGGGCATACAGGGTAGTGTTTACACTGATGCCATATAAATGAACAGACTATTTTTCCACCAAAGTACAAATAATACAATTAAGTAGATAAATAGTAAGATAAAAGCTTGAACTCAGAGTTTGGGGGTCATCTCACACACTGTCTGCAGCCCTTGGACCCCAAAAAAACAGTTTTACTTTCATCAGTCCACATAATGTTCCTTCATTTCTTTTTAGGCCAGTTCTCTGGTGAATGGCTTTTTTTTTTAACAGTGGGACTTTGCGAAGATTCTTGTAAATAGATTAGCTTCACACAGATATCTTCTTACTGTCACAGTACTTACAGGTAACTCCAGAGGGTCTTTGATCATTCTGGAGCTAATCATCAACTGAGCCTTTGCTATTCTGGTCATTTTTTGATCCATTTCGGTATCTTGTCTTCCGTTTTCTGCCACGTGTCTCTGGTTTTGCTCTCCATTTTAAGGCTTTGGAGATCATTTTAGCTGAATAGCCAAAACATTTTTTGATTTCCCCTCTCCAATCACCTTTTTAATAAAAGTATGCTGTTTTTCTGCACAATGTCTTCAACAACCCAATTCCCTCAAGTTTTCAAATGGAAATGCATGTTCAACAAGTGCTGTTTTCATCCTTAAATAAAGGCCACCTGAGTCACACCTGTTTTTTCATAAAAATGATCACTGAATGCCATGCTGCTATTTTTTTTTCTCTACACACCCCTTACAACTAATTCCCCAATTGCACAGCTTTAAGCATACACATATCATGAATGCAGAGTCTTGTTTGTTTTCTGAGAGTCTACTGCACCTACTGGTAACTTGTTTGTCATGTAGCAATACAAATATACTAATAACAGTAATTTATCTGGTTAGTCACATTGGACTATTATTTTGTGCAATACTGTACAAAGAAATCTCAAGAACATACAAAATGTCTTTGATATCCTCATTACAGTTTATTATGGTGGCTCACAATGCTCTGTTCTGTTAATTGTAGGAGTCACTCCTCTAATAAAATCATATGTTTTATTTTTTACGCGACAATGCAAATCCCTTTCAACCAAATCTTGTTGCTGTCCCAGACGATGACTCAGATGCCACATGTTGAACCCTCTGTGATAAAAATACCTCTATTCCTGTGCAAACAGGAAATCACTGAAAAGGGATCACCACAGAGAATGCAAACTTGGCTGAGGTAAATGAGGTCAAATGTAGTATCTCTTCGACTTCCAAAGTCTTGCCACCTTTTTCACCTGACACTATGGACATTCAACATTGTTACTGTAACAAACATTTGCAAATGTGTTACACGATTGGTAATGTTTCAGGACAGAAATTCAAGTTTTAGGACAGATAATTATCTGATACTCATTCTGCGTAAACTGTGTGGTACCAGAAGTGATAAATATGCATTAAGTGTGACACATCCAAAGACACTGCTACAGGAAAAACATTACAAATACCCCTTCAGTCTCACATGACTCATGTGGGAAACACTTCCTAGTGTGATGAGCAATATGTGATGCCTCAGTCTGTTCAGAGTTCAAGTAAAGTTTGCAAAACCCCTATACACTAACATCTGATGAATTTAGGGTTTTCAGCAGAGATCTTACCAAAGTTTAATCTAAATGTTAAAAGAAAAAAAGAGGAAATGCAAAAAATTCATACCTCAATGGCCTGCACCGGAATGGCTTTGCTGTGACGCATGGAGAGAGGAGGAGGAGAGCAAGGGGAGGACAAACTCATGTCCTGAAGTGCTTTCAGAGCCTGAAGAAAGAGTGTGCATAAAAATTATAGACAAATACATATGTGGAAGAAAAAAGATGGAAGTTCCACAAGAGAACACACACACACTTTGCATTGTTCTGAGGTACAATGTTGGAGTCAACAAGGAAACAGTTAGCCATTTCCTGGATGTGACCTAACAGCAGTAGAGAAGGTGGAGCATCACTTGGGTTGAGATATGTAGCTTGCTTGATTCCCCTATGCTTGTTTCCTTCCCTGCCAGAAAGCCCTTTCCATATAAATGTCAAAACAAATGTTTGGCAACAATAAAAAGAAAAAGGTAAATGCTACTCCATAAAGAACAAAAAATGAAATGATACTTTCCTTTTTTGGTTTGGTAGTTATTATACATTACCAAATACTCTTACAGACAACTTCTCTTTCACTGAGCCCTTTTAGTGAGGCTAATACAATTAACAACAGTTTTAAGTGAGAGTGAATTAAAGTAAAAGTTAAAAACAACTAGATCTTATTTCTTTCTTCTAATTGTGAGACAAAACCTGACGCTCAGTCATTCACTGGAATGGTTCATGTGGTTAAAAATGGTTTCACACAACTAAAACTTCACCAATATACCTTAATATCCCCTCATCTTTGACAAAGAAACACACCTGCTAACTTTTACAAAAACATACGGAAAATTATGTTGGGGGAAAAATTTGTGTTTCTATGTATTGTTTTGTGTGGAAAGATTCATACCTTCTTCTCTATGGAAGACAGCAGGTCTTTGAGAATGGCAAGCTTGGTCACAAGGCTCTCCAACTCCTGGTCTCCACCTTGATTCACTGACTGAAACAAAAACAAACATGTGAATTAGCTGCTGTGAGGATAAATCAGACCTCCATTTAAATGAACGATGAGCCAATCTAGCACCTTCAAGAATATAAAAGATAAGAATGGAGCTATAAATGGACTTTTAAATGTCTAAATACTGTGTGGTTGGCATGGGTGACAAACACAAAGCTACCAGAGGACATTGAAAGACCAACACAGTGTGTAAGTGTTTCTTTGGGGTACATTCTTTAAATAACAGTATGACTTTTTGTGTGACTAAGTGTTTATTTGGAGTACATTCTTTAAGTAACAATATGACTTTTGTGTGACTAAGTATATTCGATGTTCCTGGAGGGAAAAGGCCTCACAACACCCGCTTCACTGCAGTGTATAAAAGAAGTGATCTCTATGATGATGACATGTAATGCAGACATAAAGACAGTGTACCTGTTGGATCATCTTTGACACCATGAAGGCACTCTGCTGATCAAACACTTTTGACAGGATCTCAAGACCAGACAGGACCTTATCCACTTCCCTTTTCATGAGACAAAGAGGTTAGTGCTCAATTATGCTAAAGCTTATGTAGTAAAACTGTTACAAGTACAAGAGTATTTCCGATTGTCCACCAACTAATGATCAAACTGAATTCTCTACAGTAGGTGTGCAATTGCTGTGAGAACATAAGACTGAGTATCCATCTCACCCATTGAGTCGCTTGCATGACGACACAAGAGTCTTGTTAAGGTGAGGTAGTGAACAGGCTCCCTGTTTGACGGCTTCAAGGTCCAAAGCGTAGCTGCCCTTTAGATACTCATGGGAGATGGTGCTCAGACCATTCGCTGTTGGGGGACTGAAACACATGCAAATCATATTCATGGACGAATAATGAAGTACACCTCAAACTGCTCAAAACCATTGAAATAGTTTGCTAACAGGGAGAGAGAGTGAATGGCTTCTTGACACTACAAAATTGTCTCGTGTTCTGCAAATACTTTTTCCTGTATTTTGTAGAGCCTTGATGTGTATTCACCCACAGAAGTCTTCCACATAAAATTCACCCATGTCTTGGACCTTGTTTTGTGCAATGAGGCACATCATTCCATCCCCAAACTCTTCTCAGAGAAACCATCCTTGTCCAAAACCATCAAACAAAATATCAAATGCATCCCAAGACTTGCCAACCAAGCTTGAACACCAGATCATTCTATCACCAGAGTGTGGGACATTGTTTAATTTATTCTTGTCTATGATTTTATGTTTTTATTTTTATGCATTTACAGTATGTGTATGTCATTCTGATAGTAATGTGCTGCTCTGCTTTTGATCCATCACTGTAGAGTTGCATAAAATTTGCATGCTTCTGCAGTGTTGTCAAGAGATTTACACATCTGCTTAAATCTGTGTTTTTTTCAGAGCACTGGCAATGCCACTTAAAAAAAGTAGCACCACAGACATTTTAATTCAGAACTCGCGTGAAGAGTGTGAGACCCTTTTTTGGCAAAAAGAACATTTTTCTCTGTAATTTCGTAAGTCATCCAGCTCACCTTCTAAGTCACCTGTTTTGTTATAGTTCTAATCTTTTTTGTCAAATGTTTACCACTGAACGAGAGACCTTTCAAAAGACATTTAAAATGCATGCAAATGGTACATTTATGACTTCAACGCTCTCATTCACATCTTAGTTGCCATAACAACATATGCAATGCAGTCTACACTGGACATGCACTCCAAATTTATTGCACTGTGCAGGAAGATCATAAGGGCAAGAAAGGGCTAGCAACCAGAATTTTTAGGATCCTGTAGACAGTACAAGTTATCATTTTTGTTTTCTGTGCTGTAAATGTCAAAGACTGTTTTAAAAATAATAACGTGTAAGCAAAGGAACTGTCTGACTCACATCTTGCTGCTGTGTGAAATAGCTAATATAACTCTACGAGGCTAAATGTAGCGCTTTACTTTATGGCTGCAGACAGTCATCACCCTGAGCTGGTGAAGAAGTTTATATTCACGCACATTCATAAATACATTTACATATTTACTGTTCCATTTTTGCATGGCATGGTGTACTGAAGGCCAGGCAAGTGGTATTAACGTCAACTTAAAGTTACTAAATAAGGGTTGTCTTACAAAGTCTTACTTTTTTACTTTGTTATCAAAGGTATTTAGGGCATCTTTTTTTCAAATAATTTATTGGCTAAATATAACTGTTAAAGGTGACTTGGGATAAACATGATGTAAGGTATTTATGAACAGGTGATTTCCAAAAAATGATCCATGCCATAACTGCTAGCCTAAGACGAATGTTACTTATTCTTTTTGTCATTCAGTAAAGACAGTCAAGCTTTTGCTCTGTGTCTTACCTTTCCTTTTTCGCCCAAAGAGCAAGTGTACTGATAAGTGTATGTGGGGGAGCCAAGTAGGTGACCGTGCATTCATTTCTTGAATGGTGGTGAGATTTGGGTGTGAGTGAGGATGAAAAAAGTTAAAAGGCTCAGTGTTTGCGATTTAAACGTAAAGATTTATAACCAAATGAATGTCATACATAAACATTGTACCTGTCAGTGGGCGTGTCGGATCCAGGAGGAGTAGAAGTGGAGATGGAACGTGGGGGAAGTGGTGGCTTCTCATCCTCGCCATCTACCAGTGGTGGAAGAGATGTTTAACCATATGGCAGCACACAGACTGCTTCTGTGCTGGTGTATGAAGAGGTACCTGAATAGTCGCGGTCATCGAGGACAGTGGTTTCCTCTTGGTCAACAGGGAAAAGCAGGGTGGTCACCAGACCCTGGCTGGGTTGGAGATACAATGACACCAACTCTGGCAATGTTTTAAACCGCTTAGGCTGCACGCCTTGTGATGTCTGGGAGGACGACAGGATAGAATCAAAGAGGAACATTTATTTTAATACAGCACAAATGGAACATTGTTACAAATACACTGGTCTTTGTCTGACGGGTATAATAATAATTAAGTCAGCAATCCAGTGTTTGCCATACATTCATTTATCTGTGGTGGTCGGCCACAAATAGATTTGGCTCTAATTCTCCGTTCTTGCTCATAAACACATATAACGCACCTAGTCTTCCAGAATAAAAGAAGTTGCTGAGGGGGATCAGTGTTGCCAACTTAGCAAAGTATTATTTATCAAAACAACTAATAGCAACACAAAGAGGGTTGAGCAAGGGAAGAGATATTTGGAGAGTCTGACATGAAAGCACATAACCACTCTACTCGACAAATAGCGAGTGCTGCTGTGGGCCCCTCCCCCATCTAAAAGCACTCTAAAGCGGCTATGTTTATTTGTAAATTTGTTTTGCTTTTCATGTCTTTACTCAATTTTGTTTACAAAGGAGTTATGTCCTATTGTGTCTCACCACATGAGTCTCTAAGCTGACAGAAAACAAAGTGAACGCTAGATGTTATGGCTAAAGCAGCAATGTGGGAAAGCGCCATAGTGGCGTGTGCGTGCGTGTGTGTGTGTGTGTGAGGGGCATGTGTGTGGCATGTGGTGACGGTGTGGACTGCACAGCTGTTGAACACGACACACAAAGACACTGCTGTTGGTACAGTATGTGTGTGTGGCATGCATGCATGTGTTGATACGAGAGCTCAAAGCCAAGCACAGCATATCTGCATACCAGCTGCTCCTGAAATACTTTTTGCTCAAGTACACATGCACTGTGAATGTATATATGCGTGAGTGTGTGTGCGTGTTTTCTCTGTACCTGCACAGCCAAAAATCCATCTTCATCTGGGAGTATCCTGTATGTGTGGACATGCTTCTGAAACCTGTACATAAGAGATGTGAAAAGGAAAATGAAAGCAAATACATTTTATTCTTCTATACATAACATTATAACATTTTTGTCTAGCATACACCAAAATATTTTTCACTTGTACTTGACCTCAGATGATTGGGACGTGCGTCTGTGTATGTTCTAGAATGGGGGGACAGGGACTGGACAAGTTGAACCTGTTGCTGTCTATTAAACAGTGAGCAGTCTTCATCCTTACAGTAGCATGATGCGGTGGACCAATAACATGAGCATACACCGCTACTGTCCAACATAAACACACCAGTGTATGAAAATAATTTTGACTGTTAAAAAAAGATATTATTTTCCTGTCCTATGCACCCTCAGCGTTTAGACTGCCTTTTGGGTTGAACCAGTTTTTTGTTTTTTTTTTAAATCAAAATGTTAATCACTGGTGTGAAATTGGAATCGCACAGCCATGGTTGTTTGCCTGCAGCTACACACTAGATGTCAATGGTTGTCATGTCTGTACTTTATGTCTGCTCAGTGGACCGAACACAATATAGGCAATTTGACAAGCAAACCCTGTGGCCTATGTCAACTGTGTGTGTATGGGTGTGTGCGTATGTGGGTGTATGTGTGTGTGTGTGTCATAGTTGTGTATCTGTTTACAAGTTTGCGTGAGTGATAAATGTTTTGCATAGCCTGTCACTCTAAGTAGAGCTTCTGTTTGCACACTGTACCTATTTGCAGGGAGTGTGTGTGTGTGTGTATTGACATGGATAGAAGGATGACTCTGTGTCGAGAATTGATCCTGCCATGACCACTCAGCTGTTTTGCCCGGTCTTTCCAGGTCAGAGTCCAATAGTAAACAGCACATAAACTTCAAGTGAACATCAAATTAGCCAACACGCATTTTTTTTTTATTTTTACAATCTTAACTTCACAAGGAAGGGCTATAGACTACAGTATGTAGTGTAATGTGAGCCATGACTAATCATTAGAGGGAGCCAAATCGGGCTACAAAGCAAAAATTTAGAAAAGCACAATAATATATGTTTTTTCTTTATTGTTTTCTCAGTAACCCCATCACATTTAAAATGTGAATGCAAATCAAGTTGGCAAATAAGGTTATCAATTTTATTTGAAACATTATATAAAAAACATTTATAGTGGAACCTCAGTTACTGTCCGTTCCGGTTGTTGTTTTTTGGTTTTATGTCAAAAATGTATGGCAAACTTTTGTAAGATTCCGTTTTTGTAGTCTACAATTGTTTAAAAAAAAAAAAAAAGTTTTAAATGCATAAAACAATTTGAAAAGTCATATCAATTACAAATAAACGGGATAAATGAACATTTAAAGTACTCATGAAACCGACGTCGTCACGCCCATAGTCTTTGGTGGGTTGGGAGACTGTGAGGTTCTCCACCTTTTGTTTGATCGCTTGTCTCTATGAAACATGTTACAATGTTTTTTCCAGTCCATTCTTGTATGTTGGTTAGCCAAGATATCCTTGGTCTTCCCCGTGACACCAGTATTTCTGTTGTTTTTAATTAGCCGTCCTAGTGTTGACGGCTAATGCAGTGCTAATTCCTACCTGATGCACTAGCTAGGCAGCTAATGTGCTATCTGTTGTAGCTATCACTACCAGTAAAACGTACCATATCCCACAGCGCAATATTAGTGAATGTTACACTGCCTGGCCAAGAAAAAAGTGGCCACCTGGATTTAACTAAGCAAACAGGTTGCTGCAGTAGGTCAGGTCTAGGTTCAGCAACACTGTGTGCTCAAAGAATGAGGTCAGCTGATTACCTAAATATAAAAATGCCAGCATTCATTGGGCTCAAATTGTGAAAGAGTGGTTCAGGCAGCATGAGACATAATTTTTCACACAGACAGTAGAGTCCAGACCTTAATCCTACTGAGAATCTTTGGGATGTGCTGGAGAAGGCTTTGCACAGCGGTCAGACTCTACCATCACCAATGCAACACTGGATGGAAATAAATCTTGTGACATTGCAGAAGCTTATCGAAACAATGCCACATTGAATGTGTGTCGTAATCAAAGCTAAAGGCGGTGCAACAAAATATTAGAGTGTATTTTTGGTGGCGACTTTTTACGTTTACGTGCTATAACCCACGTAAACAACATACAAAAATTGTGCTATGAAAAAACACTGACATCACCACACATCTTCATAACATGTCTAGCTGACACAAGAAGGAAGTACCCCCCTAAAAATTGTTGCTTGCCATGCCACAAAACCGCCACCGTGCTTCACAGATAATTCAGAATGTTGTGAATTAAATTTTCAGAAAAACTTTTGACTCCAAAACTGTGACTCTTCACTGTAAGTCATGCTGCAAATAATCTATAAACAAATCAGAAAATGAATGCACCAGGGGCAGTAAATGCTTAGATGGCAGTTATTAGTGTGCGGAGTGTGCGTCTTCCTCTTGGCAGCTGGCAAGATTTCTCTGCCGCAGTAAATGCTATTGTTTCGGGGGGGAGGGGAAGGAGAAATAGATTGACGAGTTTACCGACAGACAAATGTACACTGTTTAAAAATACATCAAATTATGTAAATATGTCCAACATCCAAAAGACTGAAACTGACACCATGTTATCCACCTACAAACATAAGAAGATTTTTTTTATTACTGTGCAACTTAACACAACTAATGGTGCAGACTAAAAACACAGACATGTAGGTCTGAGACTCAGCATGTTTGGACGTGAAACACAGACACAGACACAGACAGACGAAGAGCTCTCTGACAAGAGTAAAGAAAAACATTTTTATTTTTGCTGCAGTTGTCCAATAATGGAGAGGAAATAACAGTGTTGCGAAACATGTTTCCGCACCTGATAGTATGAACTTCTTTCCTAAATTATTACCACCTACAGTCGCATGTCAAAGATTCAACTTGATTTAAATAATAATTAATGACCTTGCAAAGCAAATGGGTAAAGGTATGGTACAATCAAAGTTTTATGCTGCTGATTCCGATCACCCATCAGTGAGATATACCAACATTGAGGTCCTATTATTTTGCAAACAGAATGGCGCAATTGGCCAATAAAACCACAATTTACCGTTAAACGCGGAAACTCGCCAGAATTGACATAATGTGAATGAAATGCTGTCATTTGTGTGGGGAACGTTTGTGTGGGGAATCCCTGGAGGATGGCTCAATCGTGGCGGAATCTCACTAAACATTACACTGCACAACAATAAACATGTTGAAATGACGATGAACACAAGTGAAAGTTAGCAGAGCCTCTGCTTAGCTTCATTTCAAGGAGCGTGAATAGAAGCTAGCAAGGTTATTACTTATTGGCATGCTAGTGCAGTTATGTGTGCGACTCAGGCTGAATGAGTAAAAAGACAAAAAGACCAGAAGCATGTTTATTTTTGTACCCAGCTCATCTTAGCTGTAAACAGACGTTCTTACACACATAATGTCCTTTTTTTCTTTGTGTGAAAAGATTTTTGTACTATTTAACACAAAAACGAATTTAATTTGATGCATGTCTTGGAGTAATACAAATGAGGAATAGAAAACATGGGAAATTAATTTTTCAATAATTATTTTTTTAGTTCAAAAACAATTAACAGAATAAATTAATAAAAACAAATATATTATAAGAAATATTATATATTATATTCTAATTATATAGAAGTACTGTATTATTTAAATACATCTAAAATACATTTATTAAATATATCTGTCCAGCTTAATTTAAAACGGAATATATTCAGTGTCCAGATTGAAGGAGTCACTTTTAGAGCTGTCAACTATTTGTGTTTTATTTATGACTGGCCACATGACTTTATATGACTTTAAGAAGACACAGACAGCACACATGTGACACAGCACACATGTAGGGTTTGCCTCCACCCGGAGGATCGGCATGTTTTTACAGAAATCAGCTAATATTGATCAGTGGCCAATCAATTGGAACAGCCCTAGTTTTGACTTTGAACACATGCAATTGCACTTTCTCTGAAAGGGTTATTCACCAAATAATGTGACACAAAACATCAGATATATATTTTCTACAGCCAGTGTTAAGATTAGAGCAGGGGTGGGCAAACTACGGCCTGGGGGCATCATCAAGCCCGCCTGGTGTTTGAATGTGGTAAGCCCAATGTTTAATATAAACTTTTAACATACCAGCTGGCAACATGACTTGCAAGTAGTCAAAAGTCAATTTCAGACAAACTGTTGATGGTTTAAGTAGCTTTTCACATGCACTGCCCCAGACTACCTCTACAACAGGTGCCGAAAAAACACATATCAGCCCATATGTGACACTCAACAACAACAACAACAAACCTACCCACTGCACTGTTTGGAAGGCAAAAAGAGGGATGTCCACATACTTCTAAATGGTCAATCGTTTTAGTTTATATAGTTTATAATTAGTTTAGTTTATTATAGTTTTATCGTTCATAGTTCATATTGTATATCACACATCCTTTATTCATGTATATTCCGGGTGTCTTATTCAGTATAAAAACAAAAACAAACAGTCAAATACAATTTTGTTATTTGATGTGGTCTGATGTTCAAAGTGCTCCCGAAAAAGGGACACATGAACATATAGCAGACTATATGATACTTTTATAAAAAAAAATAATACAAATAATTCCAGGTGGACTGTTAAAATTATAAGCGCAAATTGTGTGTGTGTATCTAATATAACATCTGGCCCCACAACCATTTTTGTTAAGTCAATGTGGCCTGCGAGCTAAAAAGTTTGCCCACTGGGCCTCAGCTAGTTGCCGTGCAAGGAATAGATCTACTCTATATACGATAAATTTGCAATCAGTAATTGATTGTATCAATAGCAAGAATTTGCTCGGTGTAACTAAGGCCATACATATGAAAGAAAAAAATGTCTTTACTTGTTTAATTGTAAAAAAATTAACTGTGACAAATGGGGAAATTGTGGGATTCAAGATTTGAGCCACATTAGCAGTCTAGTGTGTGGAAACACTTGAAAAAATGGATGTTCTTGAAGTCGCCGGTTGAACATTTTGGGAGAATTTCATTTACTGGAGAACTACTTGCCAGCAGTTTGACATTTTTAATATTTTCTTTTAAAAATCATAAAAGCTGTTTAGACAACCGCTAAGCAGTTTAATGTTTTGCACTTTGTTCCCTTACGATACCAAAAATCAACCAAACCATGACCATAAAACCGAGGTACGTACTGAGCAGTGATCATGGTGTACTGTTACACCTCAAGTAACTACTACTGTTGTTTGCACGTAATCATTATTTAAATATGAGCTCTCCACATTTGTTTGGTTTTCTTATTAGAGTACCAGGTTCAACCAGTACTTGTTTAACTTGAATTGCTGAAGGATGTTAATATTACGCCTCTTGTTCTGTATTAAAAATGGCAACAAAAAGTATCAGGTTAACCTAAAGTTCACTTTTCAATGTGCTCTTTACTGACTGATAACCTTAAATCGACTAGTATCCCTCTAAATGAGCCAAATTACCTTTAATTGAATTTAAGCGATTACAAATTAAATCAAAATGTTATCAAAATGAATCGTTACACCTGTAATTAGCTTACATGAACGGTACAAACGTCTACATTAGTGAGCGTCTGACAAAATGCAACAGTGACATCGACGAAAAGCTGCACTTTTTTTAAATCTTGTCCATCACCCACAATACTAAACACACATCTTTCACTTTTCTGTAACTTCTGAAGATATAAAAAGTGCTAAAAAGAGGCAGCCCCTAAATATATGTAATAAGACACATGTTCTACCTATAAAGAATGCAATTACCCCTCCAAAAACCTCCAACAGCATTTGAGGTGTCACTACACCAGTGACATAGTTCTTTAGCGTAACAATATTAATAACAATAATAATAATAATGTTGCTGTACATCGATATATATAATATGCGGGTCCACATTATGTAGCATTGTTGGTGATTTTGTGGAGTTTTTTTCAGAAGGTTTTAAAGGCGGTATAGGTGCATCCCATTATATGCATTCTTAGCTGCCTCTGTTTATCTGTATCTGCAGTTTTCCTTTAAGGAAGCAAAAAGAGACATTCCACAGTTGGAAATCAACAACAATCCACAATATAAACTCCACACTATAATAGATGATGTTAAAATTACCAACATTAAGAAACACACTTAATTTTTGGATTATCGCCAATAGGCTATCACTGTATTTATATTATATTATATTAATAGTTAAAACTTTTACTCCAGTATTCCTATCCTTTTATTTATTTAATGTCTCGACTTCTATTCATAATTATTACTCAGAGTTTCCGCTACAAGTAATTCATCGTGGCAGTGCGCCACTACAAAATGTAAGCTGCAACGCCTTACAATGTGTTGCTTTTTTTTAACTTGTAAACAATTTTAAGTAATATATTATAGATATACCATATACTGTATGCTACATAGATACAAATATATAACTCATTATTTACATATTGACCCCAAATTGGTTTGAAAACTATTTAAGATATCATCACAATGTTTAACTGTGCTTTATTTTGATAACCATGCACCGGAACCGCCTGATTTGCTGGCACTTGCACATTTGTGACCAGATACACCACACGTAGGCCTGTCACGATAATCGATAAATCGATCGATTAAAAAAACTAAGTCGGTCATTTTGCTGGCCTTGATAAATTGACTTGTGCACGCGTTTTTGTTTCTCTCTCTCTCTCCTGTCTCTTTACTGCAGAGGCTGGATGACAAGAGGCTTCACTCCACACATTGGTGAAGTTAGTTTCATGTTTGATGTTGGATATTCGTCCCAGTTGCTGTTAATTTCACGTTGGCAGATATTCGGTTTCGCAGCAACAGCGGTCGTCCTCCTCACTGTGACTGAACTGGTCTTTCATGGGACGATGAGCTCACACGGACTGCTCATTCACAGCGGCATGTCCTCACAAACACTAACCAGCCCTCTCCTGAAGTAAAAATTTGATCGGCACACATCCTGTCTAACAGTGGTAATAACATAATAAAAATAGCTTACTTTAAATCTATTACAATTGCATCTGCAGTTTTAGTTAAAAGATTAAATACTTTCGAGAAATTCATGGGTATTGCTTTTTATACGATGTGCTCACATTATTATGTCATATAATTAATGAAAGCATAGTGTCCAAAAACTGTCAATAACATCAATTATCGACATTGTTTGTAGGGCAATTATCATCCAGCAAAATTTGTTATTATGACTGGCCTAACCACACGTCTCGTGTTGACGTTTACTTTGTTTCTTTTCAGCGCAAGAATGAATGACAGCCCGTAAAGTAGAATCAAGTAGTGTCCAGCTTTAGACAGTGATGCTATCACAAGGGTTTCCAACAGGTAAGCAAGCAGTAGCTCACCAGCTGATGTTGAGTAGTTCAGCAAAGAATATTTGCTTCACCACTTACTATTTTTCTAAGTGTTCAATACAAACCTGACACCTGTATTTAATGACAAATGAGCACACAGAGTGGAAATGTGCTTTGTAAATAAAGTGCAATTTAAATGTTGGCAGTCACATCAAACCCAAATAGATCATCTATCCTTTCTTTTTGACAAAGTAGATTTAATAGATGAATAATGATTTAATAGTGCTGCAAGTTGGATACACCAGTGCTATCATAACCCAGGACAGATTTCTATAACAAAAATGTTTACAAATGTTATGTTAATTGTGTTATTTTAAATGAAATATATTATGGAACAAATCATTTTCCATATTTCTTTTCACATTACTCTAAAAAAGGCCTCAAATTAAATTAAATGTTTTATCATATGGTGTCATTATTTTTACTTATTTTTGCTCTGTTATATATTTTTAACACCTTCCTTTCTTTCCACACAGGAAGTATATAAAATGTAAATGACAAAATGTAAGCATATAAAATACTGTCAGTGTCAACATGTAAAAGGATTATCAGTTAGAATTAATAATAATTTGTGCTTCTTCCTACTCCTTTTCAGAAGTGTTTACATATAACCATGTGATGTTTCTTAACTTATTAAGCATGTCTGGGGGAAAAACATACCATGATACAGCATACTATGCAGCAAGTCATGAGGAAGAGCAGAAGCAGAAAAGAGACAGAGCGTGAAGTTGTTCATTGCTTAGTGTGCATCATATGAGCAAACAAGTTTGATGATTAGTTTGTGCATTATAAGTGTTTAATCGTGAAGTTTTCATTTATATTAGTGTTCCAATCCACGCATGGCGATGAAAGCACTGGGGGGATTCCTGTGATTTTTGTATTCCGAATACTGCTTTATCATGATTGTTAAACTTTCCCCTTCAGTTCTGTATTAACCTATTATACTGACTTAAACTGTAGCCTCGTGAGTTGACAAAAAAGTGAGGCTCAAATTCAATCCATTCAAAAAGAAGGATTCCAACATGAGAATGCAATAAAAGATATGTAGGCTGATTACTTATCTATTTATCAGCCCTCATGTGAACCTTTATCAAAATGTGACCACGCAAAATACACATTTTTGAGTATAAAATGAGGGCATTACTATAAAATGAATTAACCAATTAATTATGATCAATATTTCAAGTTAACTCAGATAAAAATGGTTCATGTTTTTTTTAAGTGTGCAGCAGTTGGGGGTACATGGCTTAATGTCAAACATCTGAAAGTAGCAACTTCTTGAAAAGGTGAAGACGCAGCCTCAAAGGACATAAATACAAACTCCCTTTCCGTCAGTCTGTTGCACAAATACTTCCTAAACTCACATATGGTGTAAAGTGCTTATGAAGAAAGCGCATCAGTGTGTGAGGGTCACTATGGCAAGCATACTTGAATCTACATCTATACACTGTACACTAATGTACCTCAAAAAATTTGAATATTTCTGAAAAGGGAATTTATTTCTATAGCTAGATACTTTATTAATTTGTAATCTGTATGTCTTATTTTATTAGTAATTTGTATGGCTATAGCTTACAGGTAATAAAAACCCTAAATATGTTATATAATAATTGATCAGGTTGTGCTGGTACCTAATGGCAGTAAATAATAATAATCTAGAAAACAGTCAGTGACTGATTGCTATGAAGGAAACTTAAGGAGAAAAGGCTAAACTAACTAATTATGCTGTCTCACAGCAGTGGTTCTCAAATAGTGGGGCGGGCCCTCCTGGAGGGGGGAGGGGAGTGAACTGTCAGGGCGGGGGATCGGGGTGCGGGGAGTGAGTACTTTCAATTTTAGTGTAAACCTGACAATATATCCAAATTTATTACACTCAATATGCCAATTGACTCTTGAATATACTTCACAGCTCTCTATTTTGTTCCATTTTCCTGGTTTCAGTTTCAAGTTCAGTTTTTACAGTACAGATCAATACATTGATCTGTACATTTCTGGTACCTAGGGGGGGTGTGACAGAAAATTACTGAGAACCACTGTCTTACAGTAAGAACTCTTGAGACAAAAAAAAGTCCAAGAGTCGGTGATGTGAAAGGGCAGAGGAAGTGAGAGGCAGACACAGGACACAGCGGTGGGATAGTCTTTTGAACTTATTTAGTAAATTACCATTGCATGCTACTTTACATGTGATGCTGATGACTACAAAAGTGGAAATGGAACTAATTGTAAGGGGGCACTAGTGCAGGGATAAACGTATGGTACATACATCAGTTCTCTGGCTGCTCAGTATAATATAACTAATAAGTTGCCAATGACGTCCAGTTCTGGAGCACCATCCGCCGTCTCTGGCTGGGGGAAGCAGTGCACAGTCAACACCGTGTATGGTGGGGACGGTGTGCTGCTGAACTCGACTCGAGATGTTGTGGACCGTTGGAGGGAATACTTTGAAGACCTCCTCAATCCTCCTCAGCGCCTGGGGACTCTGAGTTGGGTTCGCCTATCTCTGGGGCTGAGGTCACCGAGGTGGTCAAAAAGCTCCTTGGTGGCAAGGCCCCGGGGGTGGATGAGATCCGCCCTGAGTTCTTTAAGGCCCTGGATGCTGTGGGCGTGTCTTGGTTGACAAGACTCTGCAGCATTGCGTGGACGTCGGGGTCGGTGCCCCTGGACTGGCAGACCGTGGTGGTGGTCCCGCTTTTCAAGAAGGGGGACCGGAGGGTGTGTTCTAACTATCGTGGGATCACACTCCTCAGCCTCCCCGTTCTGGAGAGGAGGATCCGCCGGATAGTTGAATCTCGGATTCAGGAGGAGCAGTGTGGTTTTCGTCCTGGCTGTGGAACTGTGGACCAGCTCTATACTCTCGGCAGGGTCCTTGAGGGTGCATGGGATTTTGCCCAACCATTCTACATGTGTTTTGTGGACTTGGAGAAGGCATTCGACCGTGTTCCTCGGGGAATACTGTGGGGAGTGCTCCGGGAATATGGGGCATTGGACCACCTAATCCGGGCGGTTCGTTCCCTGTATGACCGGTGGCAGAGTTTGGTTCACATTGCCGGCAATAAGTCGGACCCGTTTCCAGTGACGGTTGGACTCCGCCAGGGCTGCCCTTTGTCACCGATTCCGTTCACTACTTTCATGGACAGAATTTCTAGGTCCAGCCACGGCGTTGAGGGCTTTCAGTTTGGTGGCTGCAGGATTCAATCTCTGCTTTTAGCAGATTACGTGGTCCTGTTGGCTTCATCGAGCAGTGACCTTCAACTCTCACTGGATCGGTTCGCAGCTGAGTGTGAAGAGGCTGGAATGAGAATCAGCACCTCCAAGTCCGAGTCCATGGTTCTCGCCCGGGAAAGGGTGGAGTGCCATTTCCGGGTCGGGAATGAGGTCCTGCCTCAAGTGGAGGAGTCTAAGTACCTTGGGGTCTTGTTCACGAGTGATGGAAGGATGGGACGTGAGATGGACAGGCGGATTGTTGCGACGTCTGCAGTGATGCGGACTCTGCACCGATCTGTCGTGGTGAAAAGAGAGCTGAGCCAAAAGGCAAAACTCTCGTTTTACCGGTCGAACTACGTTCCTACCCTCACCTATGGTCATGAGCTTTGGGTAGTGACCGAAAGGACAAGATCGCGGGTACAAGCGCCCGAAATGAGTTTTCTCCGCAGGGTGGCTGGGCTCTTCCTTAGAGATAGGGTGAGAAGCACTGTCATCCGGGAGAGACTCGGAGTAGAACCGCTGCTCCTCCGCATTGAGAGGAGTCAGATGAGGTGGCTCGGGCATCTGGTTAGGATGCCTCCCGAACGTCTTCCTGGGGAGGTGTTCAGGGCACGTCCAACCGGTAGGAGGCCTCAGGGAAGACTCAGGACACGTTGGAAAGACTATGTCTCTCAGCTGGCCTGGGAACGCCTTGGCATCCGCTGGGAAGAGCTGGACGAAGTTGGCAGGGGAGATGGACCTCTGGGCTTCCCTGCTTAGGTTGCTGCCCCCGCAACCCGATCTCGGATGAGCAGAAGAAAATGGATGGATGGATAGAAGTTGCCAATAATAATAAAGAGAATAACTTCAGTTCTTGTCTTTAAGTATTAGTATTGACGGTTACATTTTTCAAAAAAACAATTGAAGACATGAAGAATCCCTGTCCACAACATTAAATGCTTCTCCTCATCACGCATCTTCAAAACTGTGAAATTGTTTGTGGCTGTATTAGAAAAAGGTCAAATTAAAAGGTAAAAGGTAATGGTTTGACTATGGAACTGATTATTTCAATTTCAAATGTTTCCTATGGAAAAACCTGTTTCAAAACTCATATTGTGCTCGCTTTTACATTTCAGTGGTATTGTATATTTTCATGAGAGCTAAGGGTGTGTTTACACTAGTAGACCAGTACTCCGGTTAAACCAAAAATAACAAAAAGATACTTGTTGGCTTTTTACAGCTGTACACAAGTAGTTTGGCCCTGTCTCATACTGCTGTTTAACAATTACATCTGTCATAAGGCGGCAAATTCAAGAGTTATAATTTCCTGGACAGTCCACAATGCTCATTTTCATATTATATTTGTGTATCCCTATTCCCTTGGAATACTTTTATGTTGGAGTATTAGCA
Source organism: Oostethus manadensis (assembly GCA_024372805.1). Lineage (NCBI taxonomy): Eukaryota > Metazoa > Chordata > Actinopteri > Syngnathiformes > Syngnathidae > Oostethus > Oostethus manadensis. The sequence continues at coordinate 502,069 of QODF01000224.1, read as the reverse complement.
CATGTCGAGGTCCAATGGAAAAAGCTTGTGGAGTCCCAAAAGACTGCCCTGCAGGAGAAGGAGCCTGAGGTGCTTACAAGAAATATGTGCAAATATAATTTTTTTACATTTTCAATTGCAATGGGTTGTTGTCATGTTGCGTATGGTGTGTTCCCTGGCTAGACGAGCTGTCTGCCCGCAGACATACTAATTCTGAAGTTGAGAGTTTGGAATGGCTAGCGCCGTCTGTCAACGTCCAAATACAAACTGAAAAAACACATAAAAGGCCAAAACATGTACATCTTCGTTATTCAAACAAAATGTTTTTAGACACTAGACAGTGCGTGTCCAAGTTGAGGTGCATGTACTGTATGCATGCGGCATAAACTCAGCAAGGGGTAAACGATCAAACAAAGGATGTTAGTTGAGCCAATGTCATACCACTAAGTCCTGTGACACAGTTTTTTTTCCTATCATGTATTTGCATCTGTTTAACCTTGACTGGGGGGAGTATTTTAGCTTTGAACATGCCTTTCCACACTACAGGTGCTGCTCAATAAATTAGAATGACCAAAAAGTTTATTTATTTCAGTAATTTTATTCAAAAAGTGAAGCTTTTTGAATGAATTTATGAAAACACAGACTGATCATTTTTCAAATGTTCATTCCTTTTCATTTTGAGGACTATAACTAAAAACTAATGAAAATCCCACATTCAGTATCTAATAAAATTTGAATATTATTTTGGACCAATTTTTTTAAATGAGAAATGTTGGCCATCTGAAAAGTAGAAGTATAAAGATGTACAGCACTCAGTACTTCTGCATTGTTGGGTCTGGCATATTGCATTTTCCTTTTGACAATAGAAGAGTGTTGGCCATTTAAGGACAGGAATACCCTGTTCCTTAAACCAGGTACTAGTAGTTTTGGCACTATGCGCAGATGCCAAGTCCTGCTGAAAAATAAAATATGCATCTCTATAAAGTTGGTCAGCAGCGGGAAGCATGAAGTGCTCTAAAACTTCCTGGTAGAGGGCTGCACTGACCTTGGACCTCACAAAACACAGTGGACCAACAGCAGCAGATGACGTGGTAAACCATCACTGACTGTAAAGTCGACACTGGACCTCAAGCAACATGCATTGTGTGCTTTTCCTCTCTTCCTCCAGAGTCTCAAACCTTGATTTATAAAAGGAAATGCCAAATTTACATTAATCTGAGAACAAAAAAGCAATGTCTTGCATGTGTCTGTTTATGGTGGCTCTTGAAGCACTGACTCCACTGCAGTCCACTCCTTGTGAATCTCCCCCACTTTTTTAACAGGTTTTGTTCCACAATCCTCTCCAAGGTGTTGTTATCCCCATTGCTTGTACACTTTTTTTTTTACCATATCTTTTCCTTCCCTGTGACTTTCTGTCAATAGGCTTAGACACAGAGCTCTGCGAACAGCCAGCTTCTTTAGCAATGCCCTTTTGTGTCTTGCCTTCCTTGTGCAAGACGTCAATGATCCTCTTTTGGGTAACTGTCAAGTCAGCAGTCTCCCCCATGATTGTGTAGCCTACAGGACTAGACTGAGAGACCATCTAAAAGGGCCTTGTGGTGTGGTTTTGAGTTTTTGAGAATTAGCTGATTAGAATGGGACACTACAGTAGGTGTCTTCAATATTGAACATTTTTACAATATTCAAATGTTCTGAGATGCTGAATTTGCTGTTTTCAATAGTTGTTTATTAGTTATATACATTTTAATAGTTACTAGTTATAATCACCAAAATGAACAGAAATAAAAACTTCAGTCTGTGTGCACTGCATCTATACAATAAATGAGTTTCACTATTTGAATTGAATCACTAAAATACATCGACTTTTTTATGCTATTCTACTTTATTTAGCAGCACCAGTACATTTGTCTGAGTCAACTGTCAAACGCCACACAAGCCATTAGCAATGTTTGTTTTGCAAAATGTGACCGTCTGCTTGTGTAGTCCAAGTGGATATCGTTTGGATGGACTGGTAACATGCAGTAGACTGCAGGCGACCACATCTAACATTCCACGAGAAAGCTCTTAAATGAGTGCCATGCTGCAATTTGACACTGTACTTTGCAACAGAAAGCTAAAGCAAAGACTACTGCCAGAAACACTGCTGTAATACAACAAATGCAACACCAGGTTTGCTGCTATTGTAGAAAAGCTCAAGAGGGACGAACAGTGGCAGAAAAATACAGAGCCCCTGAAGGTATCACGCCAGCTAAAAACGCATGCAGCGTCAGGGTTGAGCATACGAGTGAACTAAAAGTGTGAATTCAAGAGTTTCTTCTACGATAAAGTTACTCACAGTACACACAAAGCGTAAGCCCCGTTGACACTTTCGCTGTCCCGCACCAGGAAGCTGCCATCTCTCCCGGCGCGAGCCAGCAGTTCCTCGGCCGCAGCTCGACTCAGGTCTCGGTGATACCACATCGGCGGTGCGGGCCCTAGTGGAGAAAGCCTGCCGCCGCCGCCACCTCCTCCTCCGGCCATGGCCACAGCCCTGCTAACCGGCGTCAACTGCTTCCCGACTGGTCCGAAAACTCTGAGCCTGCCTTACCACCGAAAAAAGTACGACGGGGGGTGTAGAGGCGACGAAAAGTTGTGAAACCGTTATTGGGTCCGGTTTTCAAAGGCGAAAAACGACGACATAGAAGTGTTAAGTCGAGTTGTTTTCGTCTGTCAGTTCCTGAAAAGCTCGGTACCCTCCTCGTTTGCTTCACTCTTGCACGGAAATCTGTGTATGTAAATCCACACTGGAAGGCTAGGAGTTGCAGCCTGCGTCCACGACTGTACCCACCGACAGGAAACACAACACGGACAGTTCCGGTACACATTTTCAGAGTAAAAGCACGACTGGCCAATCTTTGTTTTGGAATTTTATTGTATGAAGATTTTTTTGCTTTACCTCGTCACATCTTGCGTCTTTTGTTGCGTTATGGTGTCACTTCACAGTACATACATAATACCGAAACGTGGAATGTACAGTAAAGAGAATGCTCATTGTTTATAGTTTATGCTGCACTCTACTGTCTTTGAATCTGTACATTGTGGCATTCGTTGAAAATATTCCATTATATTTCATTCCATTTTCTTCCGCTTATCCGGGTCAAGGTCGCGTGGGCAGCAGTCTCAGTATGGAAGTCCAGACTTCCCGGTCTCCAGCCACCTCCTCCAGTTCAACTGGGAGGATCGGGAGGTGTTCCCAGGCCAGCTGTGACACATAATCCCTCCAGCGTGTCATAGGTCTTCTCCAGGGCCTTCTCTAGGCCGGGCATGCTTGGAACACCTCCCCAGGGAGGCGTCTGAGAGACATCCAAACTAGATGCCCAGGCCACTTCGATAGGCTCACCTCGACGTGAAGGAGCAGCAGCTCTACTCTGAGCGCCTCCTGGACGGTGGAGCTCCTCACCCTATCTCTTAAAAAAGTAAGTCCAGCCTCTCTTAGGGTGAGTCCAGCCACCCTACGGAGGAAACTTTCAGCTGTTGTATCCGGGATCTCGTTCTTTCGGTCATGACCCACATCTCATGACCATAGGTGAGGATGAGAACCTTGCTCGACCGTAAAATATAAAGATCCTAATTGTATATTTTTATGTAGGTCAACACAAAATCATTGAAAGTCATTCCCAAAACTGAAAATGAAGGAGTTTCTAAGCACTACAATCAGTTGATCAATTATTAGAAATATTGGTTGTATTTCACACAAGTGGTGTTATTCCTTAGATTTCAGCAGCCATTCTCTTCTCAAAAGACTATATTATGTACATCAAACTTGATATACCATCACACCCACCGTCATTCTGTTGTCTGTGTTTTCCTTTGTCCTTTCCTTAGTTGCTGTTCTACGCTCTTATTTTGGTAGTGTGATACAGCTCTTGACACCTTCGGCCCCTGCTCCACACCAGTCCAAGGTCAACTTACCTCCAGCGCAAAAACCTAAACCTCCAATTCTGTCTCCACAGCTAAATGGTTTCCGGTCGCTGCTTTCTTCTGCCAGGGCGCCAGAGCGTAATGGACTTTTCATCATTCTCTAAGCCTCCCACATGATCATGGGTCTGGAGATCGGGACGCATTTAAGAGTGACGTTCTGTGTGATTTTTTTTTAAATATGGGGCCCATAGTTCCTGGTGACAACCCAAGTTATGAAATACACTGTATTGGTAAGAAATGATATGTTGACTTCTGAAATACAGTTTCATTGCATACCTATTGTTGCAATGACAAAGGTTTCTATAAAGGTAGCAGTGACCAAAGTGTGGCCAGGGGGCCATTTGTGGTTGTGTGTAGAAATAAAATAAAACAAAACAGCAAAAACGTGAAAAACTAAGGAAAAAGAAGAAAAGCTGAAATGTTAATACTAATAATGACTGTAAAATGGCACAAAGCTTTGTCCTTAAGATATTTCTTAAATTATATATTTTTAATTAATTTTATTATTTAAATATATGTAAAAACATTTTTTTACCTTTTTACCAAAAAAAAAGTGTTACCTTGCCTTTTTCAGTGTGCAGCCATTGGTGGAAAATGTTTGGACACCAGTGTGTTTCTATTGTAAAAGTTCATTCATTCATTCATTTTCTATGCCGCTTATCCTCATTAGGGTCGCGGGTATGCTGGAGCCTATCCCAGCTGACTTTGGGCAGCAGGCGGGGTACACCCTGGACTGGTAGCCAGTCAATCGCAGGGCACATATAGACAAACAAAGACATACAACCATTCACACTCACACTCATACCTATGGACAATTTAGAGTCACCAATTAACCTAACATGCATGTTTTTGAAATGTGGGAGGAAACCGGAGTACCCGGAGAAAACCCACGCACGCACGGGGAGAACATGCAAACTCCACACAGAGATGCCCAACGGAGATTTGAACCCTGAACCTCCTGACTGTGAGGCCAATGTGCTACCCACTCATCCACCGTGCGGCCTGTAAAAGTTTATATAGACTCAAATATAAAACGTTTCTTTGCCTTAGAAAACAATCTGGAAAAAAACGGGTCATCTGTATTGTATCTGTATTCGGTCTAGAAATGTACACATACAAACCAACGGGTTGCGCCACATGACTTCTCCCCAAGTCAGAGCTTTTCTTTTTGTAAGACACACATTAGTGACATGCAGCCACGACAAAGAGACCTGCTTAAATTAGCAGTGGAGGGACTATGATGCTGTTTTTAAAAAGATGGTAATTGTAAATTGGTTGAATTTTGTCTTGAAATGATTTTCCAAAATGGGAAAAGGAGGGGTTGTCTTATATTTTCGTCAGTATGGTAAAAACCTACAAAATAGTTCATGCTGATACGAAAAGTTTCCTCTAAACTTCTGAAGCAGGGAAGACTTTTTTTTTTCTTAAAAATACACTAATATCCTTAAAATGAGATACAAATATTACAAAACTATCCCAATTTGTTTTGTGTAACACAGTAAGAAAAGAGACACAGGAGTTCAAGTAAACTTTATTGTTTCCTCCACAGAACTGGCAAGGAACATGTTTTTTGTTCATCTGAGCACAGAGAGAGATGAGATTGCCAGGAAGAGCAGTGATGTCACAGTAAAACTGCGGTGGTGTTGCGCATTGTTGAGGTAATACTCAGCTACCTTTTTGTTGGGGTTTGAGCCAGTGAACCAGAGCTGCATGCAAAGGCCTGACGTTTTGGAGTGTGTAGTGTAAAGGTAGGAGTTAGACCAGATTTCCTCACACATAGACTTGGGTGTTGGGTAAATGTCCGTCCATTTTGTACACTTGCTGCCATCAGGACATCTGTTAATACCTGCAATACAGAAAGATAATATAAAATACTTGAGCAGTTTAAGGAGTTAGGTGATTTACTTGAAGGCAACCAAGCCATGAGAGACTTCTTTATAACATCAACGTGTTAAAATCATCCAGTGGGATGATTCTGTTAAACTAGAGTGTCTAATGTGAGGCCTAGAGGGTATTTGTGGTCTGCAGCTTGTTTTTTATTGGTAGTCAGAATACTCTAAAATACAATAAAACAATAAAACTACAACAAAAACAAGATGATCAGAAAGGCTGTGACCACATTTAAGTTAGATGCAGAGTGTTTTACATTTTTAATAACCAGTAGTATTTGGAGGGTTCAAGTCAATTTGATTAGTAACTTATGCATTTAAACGCTACTATAAGTATAAAAGGTAAAAAATAACCTATCAATATAAAATAAAATCAAAGTTGGAGATGGAGAAGGGTAATATTACGTTTTTCCTCAATCAGTGGTGTTGTAAATTAAGTTCAAGATTTGCACATTTTTCATTTAGGTTCACTTGTTGATTTGGAGTATGTATAAATAATTATATTTTACGTTCAAATCTTTTTTAAGTCTATATACTGAATATTCTCATATTCAAATTACTTTAAGTTCATATTTATATTATTTTGTGTTGTATTCCTCATTTAAATCTATTTAACATGTGTATATAGTCAAAATATTTATTGATCTGTTCAACTGCTATAATAAATCTTGTTCAAATACAGAGATTTGCGATGAATTAATTTCTTATACAGTATTTATTGTACTGTAGTTATTACGCAGCATACAGTATAAGTGTGTTTTGGTGGTCGGAACAGTATGTGTCATTTGGTGAACTTTTTGTGCCCTTAAAGAAGACTTTAGGGCCACAAAAAGCCTACAGCCGGCCGGCCCTGGTGCTGACCACATTTTTAGTTCTTGAAGAACTAAAAAGTTCTTCAAGAACTAAAAAGTTCTTCAAGAACAAAGGTATCCAAAGCGCGGCCTGGGAGTAAATGTAAACAAACAAACAAAAAATAAACATGTAAAAAAAGCCAAAAGTTATAAAGTCGAATATTGATACTTAGGATACTAAGGATAACAGCTTTTCTATCACAAAGCTAAGATGCTGGCTGTTTTATATATTAACTTTAAAGCATATTGTTAGATTAGTCTTTTTCCATTCCATTCCATTTTCNGTAGGGAAGTCCAGACTTCCCGGTCCCCAGCGACCTCTTCCAGCTCCATCGGGAGGACACCAAGGCGTTCCCAGGCCAGCTGTGAGACATAGTCCCTCCAGCGTGTCCTAGGTCTTCCCGGGGGCCTTCTCCCGACCGGGCATGCCCGAAACACCTCACCAGGGAGGCGCCCGGGAGGCATCCGGACTAGATGCCCGAGCCACCTCAACTGGCTCCTCTCGATGTGAAGGAGCAGCGGCTCTACTCTGAGCTCCTCCCGGATGGCCGAGCTCCTCACCCTATCTCTTAGGGTGAGTCCAGCCACCCTACGAAGGAAACTCATTTCCGCCGCTTGTATCCGCGATCTCATTCTTTCGGTCATGACCCATAACTCATGACCATAGGTGAGGGTGGGAACGTAGATCGATCGGTAAACAGAGAGCTTTGCCTTCCGGCTCAGCTCTCTCTTCACCACGACGGTCCGGTACAGCGACCGCATTACTGCAGATGCTGCACCGATCCGTCTGTCGATCTCACGCTCCAACCTTCCCTCACTCGTGAACAAGAACCCGAGATACTTGAACTCCTCCACCTGAGGCAAGACCTCACTCCCAACCCGGAGGGTACAGTCCACCCGTTTCCGACTGAGAACCATGGCCTCGGATTTGGAGGTGCTGAGTCTCATCCCAGAAGCTTCACACTCAGCTGCAAACCGCTCCAGTAAACGCTGAAGGTCACAGCCTGATGTGGCCATAAGGACCACATTGTCTGCAAATAGCAGAGACGAGATCCTAAGGTCACCAAGCTGGACTCCCTCAACGCCTTGACTGCGCCTAGAAATTCTGTCCATGAAAATTATGAACAAAATCGGTGACAAAGGGCAGCCTTGGCGAAGGCCAACGTTCACAGGAAACAAGCTCGACTTACTGCTGGCAATGCAAATCAGGTTCCTGCTTCAATTGTACAAGGACAGAATGGAACGTAGTAGCGGACCACCAATCCCATACTCCCGGAGCACCCCCCACAGGACACAACAAGGGACACGGTCGAATGCCTTTTCCAAGTCCACAAAGCACATGTAGACCGGTTGGGCAAACGCCCACATACCTTCCAGTACCCTTGCAAGGGTGTAGAGCTGGTCCAGTGTTCCGCGACCAGTACGAAAACCACATTGCAGCTCCTGTAACCGAGGTTTGTATTTTTTTTCTTTGACTTTAATGTACATACAATTTTTTATTTATGTAACATATATTTGTATTTTTCTTTTTTGTGTTGTGAAATTAATTTGGGTATGCAAAGGATAGAGGTGCACAAGGGGGAAAGGAGGGGGAAAAACAGTGGGAAATGTGATTTAAGACCAATTTAGTGATATGAGCGGATAGACTTCCTTTATCAAAGAATGTTTGGAAAATAACAAAATTGTAACGGTAAAAAAATTAATAAACATGTTTACCTAAAAAAAAACAATATTTACCTATCAGGGATGAGCTTTGCTTTCAGTCGTGTTGCATATACAAAACCATTTTCTTATCAATGATCACTAACATTTCCATACAAAATAGTTGATTTTCATAGCCTGATAAAACCACATAATAATAATAGATTGGATTTATACAGTATGTGCCTTTATAGAAGGTAGCCAAAGTGCTTAAGAGTGAAATGTATTATTTCTTCACTCAGCAGTCACAGACTGGTGGTGGTAATGTACATCTGTGCGCATAACAGTCCTGGTGTAAACTGACTGAAATGTGGTTGCCAGTTTGCGCCTACGGCTTCTCCAACCGCCATCAAGCATGCATTCCCATTTTAACACCAGTGTAGGCCGAACAGGAGGCAAGGTGGGGGCCCAAAGAACAGGAACCGAGGTACAAATCACCACACTTACGATTTCTGGACGACATGCTCTACTGCCCGAACCACTGTATATTATCATACTGTACATGTGTTACATATGTCCAAGTGCAGGCAAACGTGTTTGAGACGTGATGAAAGCATGTCATACCTGAGCTCCAGTCCCATCCCTTGTGCCAGTTACTCTTGCAAGTCATATCATCCTTACAGTCTTTCCACCAGTCATGGCAGTCTTCCATACACAAAGGCACATTCAAGATTCTCTCTTTGCGCCAACTCTGATCCACCTGCACACAATAGTTCGAATAGACCATGAATTTATTAATTTTTTTAGGGATTCTCCTGTTTAGAATCACACATTTGGTGAAGCCTGTCCTAGCTGACTTTGGGTGAGACTGGGCACAGTCACACATACTGTATATACAAACAACCAACCACACTCACATTCCATGGGTAATTTGGAGCCTCCTATTAACCTAACATGCATATTTTTGGTCACCCCAGGAAAACCCAGACACATGTTTCATTATGTTGCCAGGGCCATAAAATCAATTAAAATACATAATCTCTGAATTCACAAAACACAATACTAATAATAATGGTTTAGATTTAATGTATCGCTAATTTAGTGAAGTGAAACCATTATTCAGTCACTCCTTAGTCACACACTGTTGGTGGTACTCTGTAGCCACAGCTGCCCTGTGGTAGTCTGACGGAAATGTGGCTGCCAAGTCTTGTCTACATCAAACATTCATCCACATTCATACACCAGTGTGGGCAGAACTGGAGACAAGGTGGGTGAAGTAGTTTTTCCCAGGACCTGGAACTGTCGATTGTATCAGTTGATGTATTCCAATGTAATTTATATGCCTTTTCAAATAAAATGAAACCATTACCATTACCATTACTTATTTATATTGACTGACAAATTGTAACTCTATCGTAACATGTTGTTATTCTGCTTCATCACTTTCTTATGTTATTTCAGTTTTGGTAAAGGATATATATTGAATACAGGAAGTGAACAAATGCATTAGCAATTGCTGAGAGGAGGTAGAATTAAAAAATCTCTACTTCTTCCTTCTCCTTTTTGGACTGTTATTTGCGATGTATTTCAAAGTACCATGTATGCACGTTCAAAATAAATTAAACAATTACAATTAACATTATTATTATGTCACATAGTTTAAAAGAAGAGATTGTACAAAAATATATATATTTTTTCACAAATAGCATTTAAAAGATTGTCATCAATCTTTGTTTGGCCAAATAAAATAACAAGTGTTAATGGCTGTTGGTATTCACACACAGTACTTGTCCATGGAGCGTACACACCGGAGGCGATTGTTCTAATACTGCAAAGAAAGCTAAGCTTAATATTTACTGCTAATATATGTACTGCTTTGTTTATATTTCAGTGACTAAATATAGGCTATAATACCTTCATCTATTGTTCAGAATCAGCTACTTATCACAGTAACTTAAACAACTTCCTTCTCATTCACCCCTGCAGTGCTACGGTGGTTTTACACAGTCTACGCTGAGCATCTACTGATTTTGATGGGAAAGTGTAGAGTGGGTCGTTCCACTGTGCAAAACTGGACGGTCATTGGATAAAAACTGGGCCTTGTCCCGCCCATCGGACGCTCAGCATCTCTGGAGATCTCTGGGGCAGTGAGCTGGCCCGGATGTTGTTACAAAAGGCGATACCGTCAATTAGGGCTAATGTTAAAGGCAAACTTTGTTTCGCTATTACTTTCTGACAACAAACTAATGCGCATGAGTGTGTTACATCGGGCGTACGTCCCATACTCAAACCAGGAAGTCGTTTCTTCATCGGGTCTTTCACACCCTCCTATTCCTCCCATAGTGCCATCTAGTGTTGTAGGTATAAATTGAGCTTGGCCCTCAGTACCCACCTGTTGTATCCAGGGTCCCAGGTGCGGTGAGCATTCATAGAAGCAAGTGTCTTGGATAAAATGTTTCTTGCACTTTGGGCTCATGGCACCACAGTGATTCCAGTTGAAGTTGTACAAATAGGAGTTATCGTTGTGAGCTTCTGCGCTGGTGTTTGCTGTACAGCAGGCATTGTCACGCCAGGGAGCACACTAAAAACAGCAACAAAAAAACACAAAACAATTTTTTACTTTAGCTTTTGGAATTGTCAAGGGAAGTAAAATTATTAACTCTCAAAAGAATAAATGTGCACCAATTTAATCTTATGGAACATACCTGAAGGTAAAGTTGTCCCTCTGGACCAGGCTTTACTTTGTGGTGTGTAGCATCCATACACATGTTGAGTTTGTCCAGAGAATGAGAGCCACTGGAGAGGGCAAGCAGCATGACAAGAACAACAACCCACATGGCTCTGCCGCACAGATCAGCAAAAGAAACACAAAAATGATCAAGTTTCATTAAGCAAACTTAACAACCTTGATCATACATATACAGTTTGGGCTAAAAGTTTGGACATACATTCTCATTTACTTGGGGACACATTCAAAGTTTTTGCAATTTCCTGGACTTACTGACCTTTATTTCTTAAAGTAATGACCTTCATTTCTTAAAGTAATGATGCCATAATATGAATTTTAGTAGTTGTCCGAAAAGGCTGTTGGCTGTGTATCAACCTGACTTCTGCACAACACAACTGATTGTCCCGACAACATTAAAAAGGCAAAAGATTCCACTAAGTGACCCTGACAGGGCACACATGTGAAGTGAAAATCATTTCAGGTCACTACCCCATGAAGGAATCAAAAAAGTAAAAAAAAGCAAACTATGAGGAATCTAACATATATGACATTTACAGTTATTTGACACTTTTTTGTTAAGTACATCACACCCGTGTGTTCTTCAAAGTTTTTTCAGGGAGAATCTGCATTGTAAAATCGTCATGGAAATAAATAACTTGCATTGAATCAGAAGTGTGTCCAAACTATGTCCTGTACTGTATATACATAGTACATACTTTGTTTCCCTGGGAAACATCACAATCAATCTTTATGGAAGAATATTCAAAAGAAAAACATGGCTGTATACGCATGAATGGTGAGAAAAGAAATTCAGTCCAAGCCTGAAGTTCTTTTGTTAAATTACAACAAGCACAAGTAAAATGTGACAGGTAAGACAATCATCCTAAAAAGTAAGTAATATGACCTAAAATGTAACATACAGTATATCAATTAAAATAAGAAAAATGTTGCCATAACCTGTACCTTTTATATACTAGCTACTTGAAACCAGCAAAATTGTATTTTTGGCACTTTTGCTCAGGGTATCCCATATTTTAGAAACTTAAGCTATGCAAATTGACTGAACATAGAAAGCGCCTATTAAGAAAAAAGTCCTTGTTAGTCTAAAAGAATTGACAGACATAATCATTGTAACTTCCAGTAAGAAGCTGCTCTAAACCGCAGGTAAAGCATGTGACTCACTATCAGCTGATAGGTAGTATACTATTCCTTATTACTCTGCAACTTTAGATAGACTGGAATGTATCCTACCAATACCCCCATTTATTATCCTGACAAAATAATCATTGATCGTTAGCCGTGTCACACAAAATGAAGTCAGAGTTTCAATATTTATGCTTAGCACACATAACTTAATTTAAAAATTCCAAATGCGTAAAACAGGCCACAAGCACTATTTATGTTTAAGTGTTTTCCAATGGTGTAGAAATTATTTTACCGTGTTAAGAGTCTGCAGTTCCTTCTGAAGTCCAAGAATGTTTCTGAAAACACGCTTGAATCAAAGTGTGTATGAGTTGGAGTTCGTGCAAGAGAGTGTGACCAAAGATTATGGCCTTCTTTTGAAAAAAAGTGGGCATGATAATATGTTTCCAAAGTCCAAAGTCTGCCCATTGCTTGTGTGCGTGCGTATGACACTGAGTAAAAGAAAGGGGTGTGTGATAATGAGCTTTATTACGGCTACATGTGAGGGACAGCTGTTTTATCTCAAGGTCTACTACTATGCATCCACACAAATGGCAGGGTGACCTGAGAATTCAAATTACTTTTATTTGCCATCTAAGTGAATAAGCATTACATTTGATTAGAAAACAAGTTGATATGTGCACGTTTTCATGTGTTCCTGGCGTACAACATTGGCATTTGTTTGCCAGTGAGTGCAGTGGGTGTTTGGTTTGATCTGGATTATTTTTTGTTTGAAATTAGGGTGGCATTTATTAAATAACACTGATAGCATTTATGAAATATGAAATACACATTTTACATATTCATGTGGGATAAATAGACTTTTGTACTTACAGCTTTACATATAGTACATTATGTACTATATTTTAAGGAGGTAAAAGACTTCACAGTCACTACAGTCAATACAAATAACACATGTATTATTTACATGTGTTCATAATGATATGTGCGTTATTTGGCGTTGACTGAAAGTTATTTTGAGTTCCAGCAGTAAAGCGGAACCTTTGTGCACTAACACTCGAAGTGACCGGACGTCATTCAGTGAACACTCGTAACGTCCGTCATAATTGTGTGTTGAACGTTTTGAAAAGTGGTAACTATGTCGATATCGCCGGTTCTTACATTTGTATCGGGGTGATGAATTTATTAGGTTATTGTTTTTATTTTTAACGACGTTATTCTCGACAAACGGGAAGACGTTGGTTGGAAATCGTTGTGGTGACATCCACAGGCTTGTAGCTCTGTTCTGGTTTCTCCTCTAAGCCAACATGTCGACGTTGTTCCCGTCCTTGTTTCCCCGAATAACGGAGGCTCTGTGGTTCAACTTGGACCGACCATGTGTGGATGAGACTGAGCTACAGCAGCAGGAGCAACAGCATCAAACCTGGGTAAAACATAACGCACGCAGGGAGTGACGTTCATGTTAATATTTGGCTCTTTCTGTTGTTGCCTATCATAACCTTATAATATTAGGCTCAACATGCATAATTTTACTCAGAGCTACGCAATAAGTACCGTAAAGTACAGATGTCCTTTATACTGTGGGTTTTTTGTAAGTATGGATCTAACTTCTGAAAAACTATTCTTTTCACTTAGTTGCAGAGCATTGCTGAAAAAGACAACAATCAGCTGCCCATTGGGAAAACTATTTTTGAGGTAATGTCATCTTTGTACATCGATTTATAAAGTTATTTCCAACATTCTGTCCTCTGACATAACTAACCACAACAAGTAACAATACATAGCAATACTGTAGATGGCAACACATGCTGTGAAATGCCACGTCTGACCATTCTCATGAATGGCGAGGATGCCAACGTATTGGTGGATTTAATAATGAAAAAATGCTTTTCTTATTCGTGAGAAAACATCTCCAAAAATAGGTCGTTCTTTTGTACAAAACGATCCATGTCATAATAAGGCTTATAATACAGGCTTAGTAATACAGCGCACCTACATGTGATGTAGGTGTAAGAAGGTGGTGGCTTGTGTGGCTGGTTGAGCACTATGTTTTGACTGTCAACTTTGTTACAATCCAACATCAGAAACTTTCAAGTTGAGCACAGCTGGAAATATGATCATACATTGGAATTACTGGAACTAGAATGGAGATGGAGGCAGCGGCACAGTACACGGAATCATAGTTGTCCTGGTAGCCTAATGACCACGCTAAAGGCTAGACCGCGGATCTGATCCCCTCTGTTCTTCTATCAGCTTTTGTTATCGTTCATTATTGGTGAGTACGTATACATTTTATAATTTAAAATGTGTTTAATAAGTGTATGGGGCTTATTATAGGATATTGAGTGTCCAAAATAGGCATTTTTATGGGTGTGTCCATTATTCAATTTTTCTTCCAGACTATTACCTCTTTGAGTTACTGGGATCTCTTGTATAGCAGTCACTGGGCATGTATTAATATGTCCCACAGCACGGTATACTGTATCTCTGTCTCCAACCTAATGAAATGCTTAATTGTATTTCACTACTCATTATTGTTATTATGGTAATTGATTTATGTGGATAGATATTTGTATGTATGTTTTTATGTGTTTTAAACAGTTTTTTGATTGTGAAAGACTCCATATGTATATCCCTTAGATCAGGGGTCCCTAAACTTTTTCATGTGAGGGCCACATAACTTTTCCCTTCTCTGTGGGGGGCTGGGTCACTTCGCAAAAGAAAAAGGTTGACTTTCGCAGGACTGCCTAAACGTAAACATTTAATGTATTGTTTTCCAGAAAGCCACACATAATCAAATATAAATAACCCTTTCCGGGATCTTCACAGGAAAAAAAGTCAGAAAATAAATAATATTACTATTAATGAAATAAATAACACAATTTCTGAAATAGTTACCAAGTAACCCTCTCTGGGTTCTTCACAGAAAAAAAGCTTGTATTGGCCCTGTCTACACGTAACAGATGTTTTTAAAACCAAATATTTCCCCCCGTTCCGTGTAGGAAAAATTTCTGTCCACACTGCCTCGTTTGTTTTTAAAAAATCTGCATCCTAAAATATGTTTTTAAGCGCATTCACAAGCATGACAAGCCTCTAGGCGTCAGTAGTTAGCCAAATACTGCTTGTCTCTTGACGTCACTTTCATAGTACGTCACACAAAGGCAGGTACTTGTCCGTGCACACTCAATGCGTCTCTAGTATTACTTATCCGGCCAGCGGGCCGTAGTTTGGGGGCCACTGCCTTAGATCTTTAATGTTTACTGTGTCTGTGCACATCATCTGCATTTACGGGCTTCAGGGAGGAGGATATGAAGAGGAAGAAGAGGAAGACGATGAGGATGAGGAGGACAGTGAGGACGACTCTGAAGACGAAGAAGACATGCAGGACATGGATGAGATGAACGATTACAATGAGTCACCCGATGATGGCGAAATCAATGAGGTGCTTTCATATGTATTTTTTGTGGAACATGTTTTCTCATTGCAAACTTGGTTGCACACTATTTTAAATTCAAATTGTTGTATTCTAGTTAAAGGAGGTTTTAAACTTAATACGTTAGTAAAAGATTTCCAATTATCTCTTTTGTTTGTTAGGTGGACATGGAAGGACAAGACCAAGACCAAGACCAATGGATGATTTAAGAAAGACATTGGGGTTTCCCACCAGCTGCGTATTGACATACATTCACCATGCATTTCTTAATTTTTTTTTCACTACATTGTGCAGATGTACAGGCCTTTAGCAAATGTATCTTGCTAAAGAAATGACCCAAGGCTCATTACCAGGTCTCTTTTGATTAGTTTAACATTATCAAATAAAAATATTCTTTCTATTTAACTCCTCTCTTCAACTTTTGTGAAAACAAGTGCTGGTTCCTCTTTATACGCATCCAATTTGTTCTGAGTCATCCATCTTTAAAATAGCTGAGGTGGATTGGGAGTGTTTTTTTTGGTCCAAAGTCCTTCATACCTTAAGTGACATTGGCTTTTTCTGGTCCATTACATGCTGACACTTGTCACAGTTCCCATCTTACAAACCATAAATTGTAGTCCATCAGTTATATATTTGTTACTCGTGATGACGCATCACAAGCGTTATGTTGCAGCAAATTTATTTTGTACATTCACTTTACATACTGTGAAAATGTTTTATTGAAAAAATACTCAAAAGCATTATGCTTGTTCAATTTCATCTTTTTCAAACAAAAATAAATAATATTCGGACGTTGCTTTCATCTTTCTTTTCAACTGCATAACTTTGGTCAATAAGGTTAATTCATAATCTAGGTATATTTCTGACACAGGATATGTCATACGTGAGCCATATAAGATATATGCCCCACGTATGCCATATATATATATATATATATGATATATATGATATATAGAGGATATATATATATATATTTATGATATATAGAGGATATATATATGATATATAGAGGATATATATATATGTATATATATGATTTATCCTGTTCGGGGTCACAGGTGAGATGGGGCCTATCCCAGAGAAGTAGGGTACATCCAACAACCATTGACACTCACATTCACACCTGGATAATTTTGAGATTCCAATTTTACGCCCATTCTTGGTTGCTATTGTTGGTTCTGATGGATATCAGATGATCAAACACCTCATCATTCCTTTTTATTTGTGCATCTTTTTGTCAGTATTGCTCTACTTGACTCCCTGGTACACCAGTTCTGCCATCCCATCCCTGATACCCTTGCTGTACTCCAGTGTGGCACGATGGATCTTCCATTCATACAAGCCGCTCTTGCGTAGGTGTCTGAGAAATTTGGGAGCTCCGGGAAAAAGCACATTGTCTGCCACAATCATCGATCCTTTTCCGAGGAGACCAGAGCCCTCCAACATCTGAAAAGACCATCATAAGATTTCAGTGGCAGCGGTTTGAGCCTGAGTCGGGAATTGTTTTCAATTTACAACAACAACCAGTGTCACAGAACAGATTTGGTTGACTGTGTACTGTTTAGTGTTAAACATTGAGTTTCCTACATTGGAACTCTGCATAGAAGCAGAACATTTTCAACGCAAGTCAATGTGTCCCAACGTAATTGAGGTGCTCACATAACTACAGGAACTGACTTAAATGAAAAACAATGTCCTGTTAATACAATTTGCTTTCAGTCCTTGGAGAAACAGTGTTTACAAAGCTGCCTGCGTACACAGAAGATCTATAATGTCGCCCAAGACTGTGTATATGTGTAATAACTATGTACTGTATATATATGTAACAGTGCAGATTGCCCCAAGATTGCAACCAGTAGTGGCTCTACATTGGATTACTCCCCGGGCGAGACCACTTCTGAGCCCCCTAGGCTTCTGCATGGTGATTGGATGGTTTGTCTGAGGCGGAATCCCTTTTTGATTGACAGTAAAATGAGTGAATCAGCAATCCTGAAGTACTCCCAACCTATCATTTTCAAAGTTTTTCATTCCTTTGTTTTGAACTGATCCGGAGACTTCACCAATCTCCAGCGACTTTGTCTTTGTGAAACAAGACTAGTAATGGATAGTAGAATTAACATATAAATAAATAAAGACACTGCAATTGACTGGTGACCAGTCCAGGATGTACGCCGCCTCCCGCCTGAAGTCAGCTGGGATAGGCTCCAGCATACCCGCAACCCTAAAGAGGATAAGCGGCATAGAAAATGGCTGGATGGATAAATAAAGACATTTATAATGTAGGTCGGAAAAAAAATGAGCTTCCCCTCCTTGAATGACCAGCACCAGCCACTGGTATGCAAGCCATAAGCTTGCTGTGGTGAGTCGCAACACTATAATTTATTCATTTATGGTAGATACCTGCCCCTCCGTGAATCACCACCTTACCGCGGTGGAGGGGTTTGAGTGCCCGAGTGATCCTAGGAGCTATGTTGTCGGGGGCTTTATGCCCCTGGTAGGGTCTCCCAAGGCAAACAGGTTCTAGGTGACGAGCCAGACTAAGAGTGATTCAGAAGACCCATATGAAGAGAAACATTAGGAGTGACCGCACCTCGCCCGGACGTGGGATACCGGGGCCTCACCCTGGAGCCAGGCCTGGGGGAGGGGCTCGCAGGCGAGCGCCTGGTGGTCAGGTCTTCACCCGTGGGACCTGGCCGGGCCTAGCCCGAAGAAGCCGCACGGGAACTCCCCCCCGCAGACCCACCACCTGCAGGGGCAAGCATAAGGGTCCGGTGCTGTGTGATTTGGGCAGTGGTCGAGGGCGGGTGTCCGGGCGACCTGGGCTTCGGCGACCAAATCTGGTTCTTGGGACATGGAATGTCACTTCTCTGGTGGGGAAGGAGCCCGAGCTTGTGGAAGAGGCGGAGAGATTCCGACTAGATATAGTCGGACTCACCTCAACCCACAGTTTAGGCTCTGGAACCAAACTCCTTGAGAGGGGCTGGACCTTGTTCTTCTCTGGAGTTGCCGCTGGGGAGAGGCGGCGAGCTGGTGTGGGCTTATTGTTAGCCCCCCGGCTTGGTGCCTCTGTGTTGGAGTCATCCCCAGTAAACGAGAGGGTCACTTCCCTACGCCTTAGGGCTGGGGAAAGGGTCCTGACTGTGGTTTGTGCCTATGCGCCGAACGGCAGTTCAGAGTACCCAGCCTTCTTGGAGTCTATCAGAGGGGTGCTGGAGAGCACCCCAGCTGGTGACTCCATAGTTCTACTGGGAGACTTCAACGCCCATGTGGGCAATGACAGTGTGACTTGGAGGGGCGTGGTTGGGAGGAACGGCCTCCCTGACCTGAACCCGTGCGGTGTGTTGTTGCTGGACTTCTGTGCGAACTACAGTTTGTCCATAACGAACACCATGTTCGAACATAAGGATGCCCATAAGTGCACTTGGCACCAGGACACCCTAGGTCGCAGGTCTATGATCGACTTTGTGGTCGTATCATCAGACCTGCGTCCGTATGTTCTGGACACGCGGGTGAAGAGAGGGGCTGAGCTGTCAACTGACCACCACCTGGTGATGAGTTGGATTAGATGGCGGGGAAGGATGCCGGACAGACCTGGCAGACCCAAACGCGTAGTGAGGGTGTGCTGGGAACGTCTGGCAGAATCTCCCGTTCGTCGAGTCTTCAACTCTCATCTCCGGCAGAGCTTTGCCTGCATCTCGAGGGAGGACCGGGATATTGAGTCCGAATGGGCCGTATTCCGTGCCTCTATTGCTGAGGCAGCCAGTTGTGGTTGCGGCCGCAAGGTGGTCGGTGCCAGTCGTGGTGGCAAGCCCCGAACCCGATGGTGGACACCGGGGGTTAGGGCTGCCGTCAAGCTGAAAAAGGAGTCCTATCAAGCATGGATGGCTTGCGGGACTCCCGAAGCAGCTGACAGGTACCGGCAGGCCAAGCGGCACGCGGCTTCGGCGGTGGTCGAGGCAAAAACTCGGGTGTGGGAGGAGTTCGGTGAGGCTATGGAGCACGACTTTCGGTCGGCCTCGAAGAGGTTCTGGCAAACCGTCCGACACCTCAGAAAGGGGAAGCAGCCCCCAGTTCACACTGTTTACAGTGCGGACGGGGGCTTGCTGACCACGACTGTGGATATAGTTGGTCGGTGGAAGGAATACTTCGAGGCCCTTCTCAATCCCACTGACATGCCTTCCATAGAGGAAGCAGAGTCTGAGGATACGTACGTGGACAGTTCTATCACCGTGGCTGAGGTAATTGGGGTAGTCAAATCACTCCCCAGTGGCAAGGCTCCGGGGGTAGACGAGTTCCGCTCAGAATTTCTCAAGGCTCTGGATGTTGGAGGACTGTGTTGGTTGACACGCCTCTACAACATTGCATGGAAGTCAGGAACAGTACCTCTGGACTGGCAGACCGGGGTGGTGGTCCCCATTTTTAAAAAGGGTGACCGGAGGGTGTGTTCCAACTATAGGGGGATCACACTCCTCAGCCTTCCTGGGAAAGTCTACTCCAGGGTGCTGGAGAGAAGGGTACGACCGTTAGTCGAACCTCGGTTAGAGGAGCTGCAATGTGGTTTTCGTCCCGGTCGCGGAACACTGGACCAGCTCTACACCCTTGCAAGGGTACTCGAGGGTATGTGGGAGTTTGCCCAACCAGTCTACATGTGCTTTGTGGACCTGGAAAAGGCATTCGACCGTGTCCCTCGTGGTGTCCTGTGGGGGGTGCTCCGGGAGTACGGGATTGATGGTCCGCTTCTACGTGCCATTCGGTCCTTGTACAATCGAAGCAGGAGCCTGGTTCGCATTGCCAGCAGTAAGTCGAGCTTGTTTCCGGTGAACGTTGGCCTCCGCCAAGGCTGCCCTTTGTCACCGATTCTGTTCATAATCTTCATGGACAGAATTTCTAGGCGCAGTCAAGGTGTTGAGGGAGTCCAGCTTGGTGACCTTAGGATCTCGTCTCTGCTATTTGCAGACGATGTGGTCCTTATGGCCTCATCAGGCTGTGACCTTCAGCGTTTACTGGAGCGGTTTGCAGCTGAGTGTGAAGCTTCTGGGATGAGACTCAGCACCTCCAAATCCGAGGCCATGGTTCTCAGTCGGAAACGGGTGGACTGTACCCTCCGGGTTGGGAGTGAGGTCTTGCCTCAGGTGGAGGAGTTCAAGTATCTCGGGTTCTTGTTCACGAGTGAGGGAAGGTTGGAGCGTGAGATCGACAGACGGATCGGTGCAGCATCTGCAGTAATGCGGTCGCTGTACCGGACCGTCGTGGTGAAGAGAGAGCTGAGCCGGAAGGCAAAGCTCTCTGTTTACCGATCGATCTACGTTCCCACCCTCACCTATGGTCATGAGTTATGGGTCATGACCGAAAGAATGAGATCGCGGATACAAGCGGCGGAAATGAGTTTCCTTCGTAGGGTGGCTGGACTCACCCTAAGAGATAGGGTGAGGAGCTCGGCCATCCGGGAGGAGCTCAGAGTAGAGCCGCTGCTCCTTCACATCGAGAGGAGCCAGTTGAGGTGGCTCGGGCATCTAGTCCGGATGCCTCCCGGGCGCCTCCCTGGTGAGGTGTTTCGGGCATGCCCAGTCGGGAGAAGGCCCCCGGGAAGACCTAGGACACGCTGGAGGGACTATGTCTCACAGCTGGCCTGGGAACGCCTTGGTGTCCTCCCGATGGAGCTGGAAGAGGTCGCTGGGGACCGGGAAGTCTGGACTTCCCTACTGAAGCTGCTGCCCCCGCGACCCGGACCCGGATAAGCGGTGGAAAATGGATGGATGGATGGTAGATACCTGCAGATCAGTCAGATAGCATTTCTTCCAATGGTCCATGAAGACAAAATCCAGTTTCTCCAAACCAAAATCCGGCCGCAGGAGCGGGATCACTTCATCTGATGGCCTCACAATCAGCTCTACCTGGATAATTAGAAGAACAGACATTGATACAGAAATGTAGTACAAACTACGGATGATTCTCACGTGTTTGGCTCACTCACACTGTCGTCATCAAAGCCAGCCAGGCGGATTATTTTCTCAGCAATGGCAGCATTCCTCTGGTCCATCTCAATGCTGTAGATCCTGGCACCCAGTGGCAGAGACCGGGCCATACGCACAGTGCTGTACCCACAGTGGGTCCCTATTTCCAGGATTGTAAGAGGACTTTGCTCTGCCAACAGCCGGTCCAGGATCTTTCCTGCACATGAGAACGATGCATTCAGGTGCAATATAACTCTTCAGGTACAAGCAGTATTAACACACGCTCACCAGCCTTTTCATTAGCATTGTGTAAGTGTAGCTATTGTTAGTGTACGGCATATTCACCCTTTTTAGGTCCAATGTTGCTAATGAACTCCACCTTGCTGCACCACTCATCAAACGTTTCCAGGATGCTGTCAGGGTCCCCTGGGGTAGCATGGGTGAGAATATACTGGTAAACCCGCTCCTCACGGCTCAGGCCAGTAACACAGTCCTTCCAAAGTCGGACCAGGATGGCTCGGTAGAACAACGCAAAGTAGAAGCGGTATCTGATGAGCAGTGTCAGCAGGAGGGGGAGGAAGGCCAAAGCAATGGCAGGGGACACCATCCTTGCACTCACACACCTATATCACAGGTATTCACCAATCATTTATGAGCACATTAAGGCAGGGTTAAAGTAGGAGTAAGAAACAGTAGTGGTCGAGGGTTTCTTCAACACCTTTAGGCCACTGTCGACAGCGGTAAGCACGTTTTTGCGAGCCAATAAAAACAAAGCCAGTTACTAAATGTTCAAAAATACCTTCGGCCCATATTCACAAAGTATGCCAAGGATAAAAGTAGCTCTTAGTGATGTCACAATCTTAGAATTTCTCAGATTCTATAATTTTTCTTTTACTCAGTTTTACTTGCTAAGATAAAAATGATTCACAAAGCGTAATTTTAGGAAGACTTTTAAGAAGCCCAAGAGTGGTGTGCACAGTCAAGATGGTGGAAAGAAGGAGAAAAGTAGAGATATTCTTCATACACTAGATTATACATGGTGGACCTCATCAGGGATGATCTTACTAGACCCACTCAGCTCAGTAATTCTATAACACCTGAAATGAAAGTCATCACAACATTGCGATACCTGCCCCCAGGTGAAATGCAACAATGCAGCAGTGATGACAACCCTGTCAGCAGAGTGACCAGTCAGAGCATAAAGGTGCTTTTACAGCCTCATATCAGTAGCAATCACAGAAATGGCTGACAGCTGAGTCTGCGTTCACCATTATTATCAAATACATAAAGTAGTAAAATGACCAGCATGGACAGTATACATAAAAATAAGCATATCATTATAATGGGCATGTGAACAAGGTACGTTCAAAACGTTGAACCTGAGTCATAATGAATTTAATTATGTGGAGTTTCATCATCATGACATACTGTAAAATTAATGTCACTGTTATACATTTCTACATTCCAAGTTATAAAATCGGTTGATTTTACTGTCCATTCATTACGACGAGATTTTTGTTCTTTTGTCTTTGTCTTTCCCCCTTTTTGTAGCAACCATTCACAGCCGTTAGAACACAGTGTCATACCTAGCAACGGGCTCAACACCTCACTAAGATATACGTTTCTGTGATGCTACTGTCCTATTACAAGCCTGTGTCAGCGCAGGTCATTTTAAAGTTTAATACTGAATATCTGTACCACCCGCTAATAATAAATTGATTAGTCTTAATTGGGTGTGACAAGGTTATTAGACATTATTCTCCAAATTCTGCCTAAATTTACCACTTTTACTACTGCTATTAAAATGTATTGACACATGCAGTAATACTATGAATGTGCCACTTCATTTCATGTGGTTTTTTTCAAAAGAACAACACAACCACAAACTCTTAGCCATTAAGATATTTCTGGAAACCTGCAGGGATATCGCCTAACTAAAACAACTGTCTAAAGTGCTGCACTACATTATAAGGATCATAGTTTCATTTGCTCCCAGCTCTATGTTTTGACTGTGTCCTTTAATTTACCCAGAGAGAAAGAGAAAGCACCATAAGTAAAATAGACTACTCACCCAGTCTCTGGAAAATGTGGCCAAGAGGAGCAGCTAGGAGGGAAGCTTGAATGCAGGAAGATGCGGGTGTGTGAGTGAAGGTAAGAGACCAAAGGCTATAAATTATTCAAACATCCCATGCATGTGTTTATCCACCCATAATAGATTGCACTGTACAGACACAAACGTAATGTAAAACAAAAGTAATATACCCATGGTTTTCATAGCTTTGGATCAGACCCACCTAATATTTTATGTCTATTTTTTACCTTACAGCCGACAGAGAGCAGCAGCATCAGCGAACTGTGAGAGACGAAGCATTGCATTCATCTGAAGTATCAAGTGAACAGCAACAGGTGTGTGTCCACGTGTGTTATACCTAAACAGCGTCAGGTTTCCCATTTTACTCTGTCGCTATGGAAAGATCAGTGAAAAACACCAACATTGTCAGGCAACAAAACCTCTTTTATGGAAGATGTACAACAGTACAGAAACAAATGAACACTGTCAAATGAACACATTTATCCTGCAATATGTAGGATTCTTTTTTGCTGATCATAAATGTACCAATTAATGCCAATTTTCAATTAACCACGCAAATTGGATGGATTTTTAGCCTACATTAAGCATCTCAAAAGCATACAAATGGCAAAATTAACTAAAATAAACATAAAAGGCATTCAGAAAAGGCATTCAAAGATGCCGTAGTATTACAGTATGCAATATGTAGTATTCTACACTGGTCACGAGCTGTCAGTAATGTTACTGTAATTTGTAATTAGGACACACAAGCACCAGACTTGATCGTCGGAACAACAAACACAATTATCCGTAAAAAAAACATGGGCTACTATTGCGGCCATAAATCACGCCGAGCTAAAATTCAGCTGTGAACTTCTGACGTCACTTGCTGTCCACTTAACTTCCTGAACACATTGATAGCAACACAAACAAGCATGGGTCTTATTTGTATATTAAATGGCTTATTTACACTTCCATATTGGGTAAAACAACTGTAAAGGTAACTCTTATTTCATGTCTAGAGCGCTCTAATAATGTTAAAAACTGTATTCAGAAGGTTGTTTACAGGTTTTCTATGCTCCAACTAAGGAGTCCTTCACATAACACTGTCAAGTTTGGAACCAGTTAACCGCGATAAACAAGGAATTACTATCTCTGAATTTGAAATATCATTCATGGCCAGCATGCAGCAGCTTCTGCATGCCCTTTAAAATGCTACTGATAGGGGTTCCTTTAAAATGCTACACTTTAACCCTACACGCATTACACTTGCTGTACACATGTGCACATAATGCTAGCTGAGTTTACTCCTTACCACTATTACAACATTGGTTGTGTCGCTGCTATGTTGCGCACTATATTTGTTGATAAATGACCACGTGGTGAAGAGAGCGGTTTTGTTTTCCCCTTTCTCGTGCACGTCATTCATTATTATTATCATTAAGTTCAAAAATGAAGTTGCTATATCTGAGTTTTCAAATTTCAGAAATAACACCTGCTTTCAAACTCTTTGCAGCGTAGATAAAAAAAACACATTGGACATGATTAGAGTACTTACAGGTACAGTAGGTATAGACTGGTTACATTAAATGCAAATGTAGCATAAAAATTTTGGGGGAAAAAAGTTGATGCAAATGTTTTGTGTACTGCTTTGTTTTTAGTCTAGTTTAGTTAGTTTAGTTTTTCTTTAAAATGATTGTCTCAATACAGTATTCAAACATGAGCATTCCCTCTCAAATCATTGTATCATTACTAGGTCAGGATACTCTTCTGTTTAAGTCTCAATTAAATCATTTATATACACACACACATATAAACAACTTTAAAAAATATCCAGCAGATATTTTTTATCCTGCATACCCTGCATATTTTTTATCCTGATATCCTGCATCTGCACGTAATTGATAATAAAGACTAACAATAAAGACTAACAACTAGGCCGCACGGTGTATGAGTGGGTAGCATGTTGGCCTCACAGTCAGGAGATCAGGGTTCAAATTTCCGTCGGGCATCTCTGTGTGGAGTTCTCCCGGTGCATGCTCCGGGTACTCTGCTTTCCTCCCACATTCAAAAAACATACATGTTAGGTTAATTGGCGACTCTAAATAAAAATATGAGTGTGGATGGTTGTTTGTCTGCCCTGCGATTGACTGGCGACCAGTCCAGGGTGTACCCCGCCTCTCGCCCAAAGTCAGCTGGGATAGGCTCCAGCATACCCACGACCCTAATGAGGATAAGCAGCATGGAAAATGGATGGGCAGGACTAACAACTATGCCGTTTAATCGGAAAGATTTCTTTTAAAAGGTGCTGTATGTCACGAGAGACGGCTGAGAGCGGATGCCTAGAGGACACTTGCGTTTAAATGTTCCGTACTGCCTCCCCTCTTCCTGATTTGAGTATGTAAACGAGTTACAGTATCTTTGTTATCAGCTCATGATAGCGATTTGGCTAAGTTTAGCTATTCGTCATTGAAAAACAACATCATGAGTGCAATTGGGAAAAATGTACTTGTTTAATGTTTAATCTCTCTTGTAAAACCACTTTTGGTAGCACGTGCTAGCCAGTGTTGGTGTCCATATATATTGAGTGAAAGGAATCAACTTTAGCTTTAAATTGTCCATGTAATAATTGTTTTTTTCAGTATTTCAAGCATGTTTAAATGGTGAGTCCTTCATTGGTCAACGCAAACATTGTAAAACATCAACGTCAGCCATACCTCTGTGGCTTTTATCAAATTAGTGAGAGGCACTAAATAAAAGATCCCATTTAGCACCTTTGTAAAGGTAATGAGGGACAATTAATTATGCTAATGGATAGAATGCAGATTCACAGTAACACTTCTTCATTAACGCAAGTGTTTAAAAGTCTATGCATGGATGATTCATTTGGTTATTTAGAGACTCTTTGTTAGCTGGACAGATTGCTATATTTAAACGCTGCTTTTTACTGTCTACATGCCAGCACATGGTTGTTTAAGGAGACCTCTGATGTACTTCTTCAGTTCTTTGTCGCCCCGAGTCCAGTGCACCAGCCGGGTCAAAACCAGCCTTCCTTCCTCCGCCCGAGCCAGGGCCAGGTACCATCCAGCCTGGGCCCCATTCACCTTTTTATCCACGGGCTCCTCTTCTAAACCTTGATTCTCTTTTTTATCAGCCGAGTCCAAGCCGGGACATGCACAAGTGCCTCCTTCCTGCAGCCACAAAGCATTGTGGGCCATTACACCTCCAATTCCTTCCGCCCTCTCAGCACCTCCCCCTGCCCATCTCAAGATGCGGCTTCGGGCCAGAGGCACCAGCTGGAGGTCCCCTCCCACCGTTGACACACTGCCCAGACGCATCTTGAATGCTGCCACAGAGACAAAACTTGGGACGTGTGACCTCAGGCACATAGTGGATTTCACAGTTAAAGCTTCCCATCATCTCTCCTCACCATATGGACTTTGACAGAAGTTGTCGTGGATGTCAGTCTCTCCCTCAGCTGCCAGACTGCAGGCGTCACAAATGACACTTCCTAGGTATTGAAAAGAAGAGTTTACATGTCTGCGTCTGCAACAGGATAAAGCTCTGAGCAAAACTACAACCACAATTACAAGATAGCGTATTTAAAAGAGATCTAATTATACATTACCCACATTTCTTTTTTTCTATTCTTTATGCCATCAAAATTATGTTGTTTTAATGTTTTCATTTTCGCGTGGTGGCTGACTGGGTAGCACGTCGGCCTCACAGTCAGGAGGTTCAGGGTTCGAATCTCCGTTGGGCATCTCTGTGTGGAGTTTGGATGTTCTCCCCGTGCGTGTGTGGGTTTTCTCCGGGTACTCCGGTTTCCTCCCACATTCCAAAAACATGCATGTTAGGTTAATTGGCGACTCTAAATTGTCCATCGGTATGAATGTGAGTGTGACTGTTTGTTTGTCTATATGTGCCCTGCGATTGGCTAGCGACCAGTCCGGGGTGTACGCCGCCTTCCGCCCAAAGTCAGCTGGGATAGGCTCCAGCATACCCATGACCCTAATGAGGACAAGCGGCATAGAAAATGAATGAATGAGAATATGCTGCAGATAAACGCTGCAAGATTAAAAACAAATACAAAAAAGTGGTGCAAATACAAAAAACACAAAAATGCCCAAAACACCCGCATGAGAAATTCGCCGAGCAGAAGAACCTGAGAAGGTTTTATATTTTCAATGTTATTTCAAACCCATGATTCCTGTCATGTTTTATTTTAATGTCTGCAAAAAAAACATTACACAAAACATTCATTCATTTATTTTCTATGCCTTGACTGGCAACAAGTCCAGGGTGTACCCCGCCTCCCGCCCAAAGTCAGCTGGGATAGGCTCCAGCATACCCGCGACCCTAATGAGGATAAGCGGTATAGAAAATTCATTCATTTGTTCATCTTCTATACCGCTTGTCCTCGTTAGGGTCGCGAGTATGCTGGAATCTATCCCAGCTGATGAAAGGCGGGGTACACCCTGGACTGGTCGCCAGTCAATCGCAGGGCACATATAGACAAACAAAAACATACAACCATTCACACTCACATTCCTACCTATGGACAATTTAGAGTCGCCAATTAACCTAACATGCATGTTTTTGGAATGTGGCAGGAAACCGGAATACCCAGAGAAAACCCACGCACGCACGGGGAGAACATGCAAACTCCACACAGAAATGCGCAACGGAGATTCAAACCCTGAACCTCCTGACTGTGAGGCCAACAGGCTACCCATTCATCCACCGAGCGGCCCTACACAAAACATTATACATTGTAAAATGTATAATGTAGGCTGCTTATCGTATCAGACAGTAGGGGGCGTAAGAGCTCCCTGCTGTCTGCAGCCTGCATCTCAAGCAGGTAAACAAGCTACTCTGTCTTACAAAAAGAAACCCTAAAAAACACAAACTTAAGAAGACAGTATGACTTTTCACCAAAGATAATCTTAATATTGCAACATTTAAATATAAAAATGAATTCTGTTACTGAAATGACATTGTTTTTTTACTTATAATATCATATTTTTGTAATATTTTGACTTTCTATCTGTAAAATTACAGCATTTTTTTCCATTTCTGCTGTTTGTTTAAAAAAAAAAACTTTTTTAAAAAGCTTTTCTGATCATTATGACTTTATTCCTGTAATATTTTGATTTTATTCTCCTAATATTGTAACCTTTTCCACAACATAATTTGCCAAAACCTATTTTGGTTTGAGTACAACTTTTTTCTCATAATATTTTGACTTTATTTTTTGAAAAACTACTACTACATTTTCCATTTTTGCTTTTTTTTTCAAGTTTTTTGTTAAATTGTATTTTTATAATGTGCAGCGGGCAAGTACATCACTTGGACCGCATGGCAATTTATGTTATAAATTTTAACTAAAAACTACATTAAAATAAATAAATGTTATGGTGTTTAGAAACTTCTCCGTGCAATATGTGGTCATCAAAAGAGCCACATCTGGCCCGTGAGCCATAGGTTCCCTACCCCCTGAGCTATTATATGAGCTTGAGGGGTTCACATTTAGGAGAGAAGATGCCAGAAAAAAATAGTATTGTCATGTCTGTCTGCTGGGAACTACAATAATCAATTGGTGACAGCACTACACAGTCAAAAAGTGGTAGAGCATGTGTTTTAAGTGCGGAACACACCGAGGTGTGCCCCTGAAGTGCATCTGTCATCAGGTTAGAAGCACTCACACATTGACCTCTGACCTTTAAGCGCCTCCTCGTGGGAAAGTTCCTCCGCCGTCCGGGAGTCCTGATCGCCGCTGGGAGGGATGCAAAGTTGCGTCCCTCGGGGGAAGCGGCTGCAATCGAACATCTCAGGCCAGGGGAAGCCGAAGGCGCTCATGACGGGAACGCAGTGGTCACGCACGGCCTCGCACAGGCTCCTGCAGGGGCTCACCGGCCCGCCGTAGTCCGGCACGCACACCGGGGCGAACAAGGAGCACAGAAACTTCTTGGTGTCCCGGTGACACAGCTTGGAGATGAGCGGCAGCCAGGCGGCCGACTGCTGCTGGGCCTCCCTCAGAGAGTCGTGGCCCAGTAAATTGGGGAGCCTCATGTGCCTGTAGCCGATGCCGTGGCACAGGGACAAGGTACTCGGTATGGGCTTGCAGACCGAGCGGACCGAGGAGCTGAAGCCGAGCGACAACGGCCCTACACGGGTAGGAGGCAGTGTGTCAGACGCAAGAGAACATCCGAGCGTCCAAGTCAAGAAGAACACTCTCATGGCTGTTGTTGTTGTTGCAGCACAACAAAGTGGACTCCCCGGAGCTGCCTGCTCTGTCGCCTCTATCAGTGGGCGTAAACGAAAGCGTAGGTGTGGAGAGGACCCGGCTAAATAAGAGGGCAGACGCCTGTTAAACACCTCCCCCGCCCCCGCCCCCAAATCAGACGACCTCTGCAGCCACGCTGTCTGCAAGCTGCTACGGAGCCGTGATGCATTCAGGTGCAATTCAACAAGTCATGTACAAAAGTCACACAAGGTTTCGTTGACTCACTCGTTTTAACAATTCAAAGAGTTTCTCTCTTCAAAGTTTTCGGATATTGTAATATGAAAAGATGATACAAATACAGTATATAGGTTATAATAACGTTTTTTTCCCCTCGGGCCCTATCCTACTTTTCAAACTTTTCCACTTGTGTACTCTTGTTTTTGTGGTACCGCCGTACCATGTGCTGGGTGTGTTTGTAGCTTATCGCTGGTTTCATTTGTTGCTGCTACTAAATCACTTGAAGGGTCGCTTACGACAACTTGACAGGATTGCCACCAGATTTTTTGAATTTCTCAAGTTGCCACACAAACGCTGGCGATCGCTGCTCATTAAGGTTGATCGCTTTCTCTTGAAAATGGGCTACCATTTCAAATGTCAGAATTGTGTGTCTAAACTGGAGTAAGAGAGCAATGGAACATTTTATTGTTTTCCGGGGAGCTAAGGACTTACTTCACCATCACTGCTCCTCTACTCTTACTAATGAGGAGGTTGGCTGTAATTATGTCAAGGAATGCATATGATACAAAAAATATACAGCAGAAATGTAATTCTAAAAATGCATATTGTATGGGAATGGTTTATTTGTTTTGGACACGTTAGGAAGTTGAGGAACACCATGTTTACACTTGCACAATTCTTTAGCTCCCTGAAATAGCACAGTATGCTGCCACTAACTGTTAATAGACCGTAGTACCATCGGTGTATGTGCTGTATGTGCTACTCTGTCATCACACTCAGCCTGAGGGAGTAAGGGAACCTTTCATGTGAGTTTAGGGAGGCTGTAACGCAATCACCAGCAAGTCTCATCTTGCGATTTCCTACTGCTGTTTCCTCTATTTGTCTCCCCGTAGTCCTATTAAAAGCTTTTTACTTGACCTTGTTTTAATCAACAAGTGGAGAAATGGGGATTGTGGTTTTTACCTGAAGTGGGATGCTTTACTACTCCCCTTAATTGTATGTGCAGAACATTGTGATGTCACAGGAGGACAAAGAGAGTAAAGGTTTTTTTTCTCTTGTCAACAACCTTGGCATCTAAAGAGAACGGAAGATTGTTGATTAGTTTTTCTAATTCATTAGAGAGTGCAATAGCATAATACAGTGGTTTTCAAATCGGGGGCGCCCGGCTTTTTTTAGGGGGGAGGGGTGCGGGAATAATTTGCTTTATTATCATATTTTTCAGGCGCTGAAAATAATTTTACATCCAAAAGGGGGTTGCTGCAAAAAAAGAACCACTGACATAATGAATGATGCCCATGTCAAACAAGCCCAACCCTGTTACCATGTGTAGTCAGTACATTCCACCCACAATGCTACAATTACTGTACATAAGTAGAATATACAGTATGACTTGATTGTCACTTATTGAGAGCATAGACCTCAGCCAATGCCAAACCATTAACAAAATTGAAAAACACATTTGTGGAGCATCGCATTTGTTTAGGTTTGTTTTTCAGCGGGGCACTTTCTCCTTCAAGGGGGATGATCAACAATCTTTGAGGCCGTTGTGAACTGAAATGGCAAGATGGCAAAGTGTCCGTATCCTGCGCCTCACCAAAATGTTACAGTAATTCCTTCCTTGTCCCAAGAAGCACATCTTTGCAAAATTTGGTTGAAATCCAGTTTAGCATTTTTGGCATAGTCCTGCTAATTGTATTTGTGCTGTTTACTGTTTAACTGTGTTGTGATTCATTGATAAATTGATAGGGGTTCATTTTTGACCTCTGGTTTTCCATCTATCTCAAATAAAGCTCATGAAAAATATATGCGAGGCAGCCTCAAATCAAACTACAGTGATACTTTTGGTTTTGTTATTAATACATTCTAACGGGTCCGTGGAAAAACCTACAAAATCGAATCGATTTCTCCCATAAGAACTTATGTTAATCCAATGAAACTGTTCCAGACACCTAAAATGATTAACACAAAGCACACTTTTTATAGAACTTGTTTTACAATGCAAAATAAATATAAATGACAAATTAAATAGATAAATGAACATTTAAAATCACTGGCCTCGATTCGACTCTTGTTGGAAAAGACTGCGTTAAGCGGAAAGAGAAGAAGGGAAGAGAGAGCCACACAACCTATTTTTTGCTAAGACAATCTTGAAATCAACAGTGTTTTTTCATTTTCTGTATCCAAGTACAGGCATTTGCAACTTTCTTTGGCTCCATGGTGGGTTATTTTGTAGCCGTATTCAATAAAAAAGCAGACACTTGTGGTTTAAGTAGCAAAGAACTTCAGAGTTGAGTAAACCACTCATGCTGTCGTACAGGGGCAACAGAGCTGACTACCGGGTGGGAGTTGGAGCATGCAGACAGGTTTTGTAATAATAACATGCTACGAACACAGTTCGACTAACGCAGTGTAAAAACAGCACAACGAGACTGAGTGACCAACGTGTTGTTCGGGCATTCAAGTCTGCTAAAACCTGAATAACATTGTCATTTGAGTTTGCCAAATGAATGCCATAGTAATGTGTAAATTAAATACTGCAAGATTTTAGTGTTGGGTGTGTGATCCAAGAATAAACAAGCAATGCTGATGATGTAACAAAGTGTATATTGTAATACAGTAATTCCTTGTTTATCACGGTTAATTGGTTTCAGACCATTGCCTTAAGTGAATTTCTGCAAAGTAGGATTCCTTTATGAATGGAATATTTTCATAGTTATGGTGTAGAAAACCTGTTTACAATGTTTTAAATAAATCTTTGTAACATTATTACAGCAGTCTATAAATTTAACAAGCCTACAAAGTCCCCTTTACATACGCATTACCCAATATACTGTAGTAGATACAATCAGAGAAAATAACTCATTTACAAACAGTTTACCTTTTAGAGAAGCAGTATTGATTCGCTGTTCCTTTCGGCTGATTCCTGCTCATCCCATCAGGGGTCGCCACAGCAAATTCTTTTCTTCTGTTTGATTTGCATGTTTTGATTTGGCAAAGGTTTTACGTCGGATGCCCTTCCTGACACAACCCACTATATGAGGGACATGATCTAATAGTGGTAATAAAAAAAAGCTCACTCATGGATCGCCTTACCATGCTGTATTTCTGCAATAATTCAGGCTAAAGGAGCCCCGACCAGGCATGGACTGCTGTGCATGCTGATATTTTTCACTTGACCAATATGTCTAAAATCCTTTTTTTTTATTGGTCATAAGTAGGGATGTCCGATGTGGTGTACAAATAACACAAAAAGAACATCATGGCGGACTGGAAATGACGTCAGTGAGGACTATGGCCACAACAGTAAAGTAAATTATGACAATCATGATGATGATTATGTTATTATTATTGTGCCTGTTGAGAGATAATTTAAACCTGCAATAGTCTGGTGCTTTGGTGGTCTCACCGAACAATTACTGACATCTGTGTCGTGACCAACAGAGAGTACTACATTCACAAGTTGGTGATATTAATGGCATATAATGTATTTGCATTTTCATTTAGCCATTTTTATGCTTTGGGCAAAAACTATATCTGATTTTCTTAAATATGCATATTATTTTTACGAGTAATAGGCCGTACTCAACCACAAAATGCAGCATCATGCATTAAAGCTTCAAAAAACGCAGCAGAGTGAGGGGGGCGATAAAGCGAGGGAGTCAAGTCAAGGGGAATTGCAGCTTCTAACATAAGCAAAAGCTGAAAAATGCTAACAACATATTTTTATTGATTGATACAAAAGTGTAGAAAACTATGTGTTGTAATCTCCTAAAAAGGCTAAACAACTTTTAATTAAACTTTTTACTTTTACTTTAGCTTTCTTGTGGCGGCTGATACCCTGAATTTGTAGCGTCTTTCTTTCGTCTACACCGCTTATTCCTTTCCTTCATGATCTTCCTCACCCACCTCAGTTGGGACCTCCGAAGTGTCTTGCCTGTTGCATAGAGCGGGTTGTGAGCCCCAAATGGGACCCTCTTCAAGATGGCTCTATCTTGATCATCGGTAACCTCACAGGTGCAGTTGTCAGAGGAGGAGGAAGAGGAAGATGAGGAGGACGTGGAAAAGCTGGAAGGAGATGAAGAAGAGGATGAGGATGAGGAGGAGGAGGAGGAGGAGGAGGAGGAGGAGGGACAGTTTGATGGGGGACCCAAGTGTGTTTCAGCTGGAGAGTTGGCCGTGGAGCTGAATGTGGAGCTGGAGCTGGAGCTGGAGCTGGAGGGGCTACAGCTGCTGGAGGAGGAAGATTTAGAGATCTCCCGGGTGAGGAGTTTGGATGTGTTGGGATACTCCGGGTCTGCCACCTGCAAGGTTGACGAAGAGCCCGTTCTGACATCCTGAGGACAGAAACCAACCAACCTTCAAAAACCTTGCTGCTTACACACATCCTCCAATTGGAAATGAATCCATCAAATCAATGTCTAGTCAATCATTAATAGTCCAAGCCCATCATTACCAGATAAGCTATCAGATAAATACTTTGTCGAGTTAAAAAGCACATAAGCACAGACTATGTTGACTTGTAATCGGTAGCAGGAAGTCAAAGCAATACACTTGTATAGATAAAAAAAATTACATTAATGTCGTTTACCGTAGCAGCATCTGGTGCAGTACTGCCGGATTGGGCCATTTTGGGAGGCATTCAAGTGCTTAAACACTTTTAAAAAAATCATACCACCTCTGTTTAGCGTGTTTAGAATTACATGCTTGTTTTCTTTATTTATTTTTATATTAGTGATTGGCACTTACGTCACCAGATCTTACGAAAAAGGGAGCCCAAACAATTGACGTCATAAGGCGCAACGTCCTATCTTGGGAACGTTTTCTAGTGTTGTGACGTTCACGAACGAACCGGTTCTTTTGAACGGCTCGTTAACATGAGTCGCAGCTGCATGGGGAAGAGCGCAGCCCAGCATGATGCTTCTTCGATATGCAATTAACCCAAAACCCAGTTCAGGAGTCCTCCTTAGGGTTTACATTTTTTACAGAGCAAAAAAATGCACCTATTGAAGAGTTTGTTTGTATGTTTTTTTTATACCATTAACAATGTCCTCGTGAGGAAATCTTTGCACTAAAAGCTGTTTTGCACGAAATGAATGGTTTTATGTGTTCAAGTCATGGTTTACACCTACAGTACACGAAATTTGTACGAAGAGTAATTCAAAATGGTGACGTCATTGTTAAAGCAGAGCGATATGGCGCCACCCTGTGGAATATTTTATATTGATCCAGTGAATCTAGAGAAGACCTTAAAATTGAATCCACACGTGGTAAAATAAGGATATAATCATTATTTCAGAATAATTCTAATTCATATTGTTGATATATTAATTTTTTTTTACATCCCAGTGATTATTTTCCAGATAGACAAGTTAAGGCCAGTCTGGCTTCTTAAGATTTAATAAGCCAAATGAGCCAGTTTTTGAACGGCTCTTTGTAAGAAACGGCTCACCAACATCCGGCTCCCCTCAAAGAGCCATAAATCCCATCTCTAACGTAGTCTTTGTTGAAAAAAGCTGCATCCATAGACCACACAGGTTAACTTCTACGCTACCAAAAGGAATATAATGAAATGAGGTCGTCATTGCAATTATGAAGAATTTAGCAGTTACTTGCATAGTCCTATTCAGAAGCGTCGTCAAAAATATATACTATACAAACCAGAACGGTTAAAACAAAACCATTTAAGCAAACGTAAATAATTTCATATAATATAAACGAAAGTGTTTGTGTGTACTAAAACAGGGTATTTAAGCAATCTCGTCACACGTTGGGTGACGCTTGCGTTTGAAAAGGGCGCCGCAGCGTCACATTTGCGTCTCAAATACCGGAAGTGGCGCCGGTGTTGTCGCGCGCAGCTGTCATGTGATAGCTTGTTCGGGGAGCTGCTGCCGACAGTGGCTAGTTTGCCCTTAGATGAAGTCAAACTAGAACCAAGCCAAGTTTTATGTTCGTTGCTGCGGACAAAGGCGGCTGCTGTCGGCGAGAGAACAGGGAAGCCGGAGTGTACCGGACGCTGCCATGGGGTGTTGTTACAGCAGCGACAACGAGACAGCGGACCAGGTAGTTAGCCGATAGCTAGCTCTTGACTTAGCTAGCTTCTCCGCTCCACAGATGTCGCTACTTCGTCTGCGACCACATGCGTCCGACTTTGAAGTGCGCAAAAGACGTAAGGGATTACGCCATTCGTTGTTTCGGGGGTTGGCGTTTGCTAAGCGGTGGTTTTGTTGCTTTTTGCACGCGTAGCTTGCCCGTTGAAGCCGCCAGTAAGGCCTGGCGTACACACGGAGATATTGAGCGCTGCTAAAATGAAACCTGTCACGGGTTGCTTGCTCATGTTCTTTAACAACACACTTGAGCTGCTTCTTGAGGTAGTATTGTATAAGTGAAACAAAGAGGAACTTAAATCGGCCTACAACGTGTCACAGGATACCGTGTTCCTGTTTTTACTGAGTCGCATGACTTTCCAGCTAATACATATAGAAGTATTGCAGAAAAAAGTCCCAAACAGCTATAAACTATTTTACATTATGTATGATATATATGCTTTGCCGCTCTTGTTCACCTTGTCTTAGAGTTTGGTAACACAAATCCCGATACTCTTTGGTTTAGCTGACAGTCTCTTTAAATGGATCACTTCAAAGTTGTACAACAGTAATGTGGAAAAAAAATCTTAAAAAATTTCTTCATTAATGTTCTTGCCAAGGATCCTGAGCGCAAGCCCCTGATCACCCACCCAAACCCTGTCAACAAACCCCCAAATGGCACAGACTGGATCACTCCCACACCCCCTTCGGCCCGAACGGATGAACAGGCCCTGCTCACGTCTATCCTCACCAAAACGGCACAGTAAGCTTTCTGTCCATGCAACAGTAGAACGCTGCGGATATCCTCTGAGTTAAAAACATGAAGTAAAACATGTTGTTGTGTCGCGCAGGAATATCATCGACGTGTCAGCAGCTGACTCTGTCATGATGGAACAGCATGAATACATGGACAAAGCTCGGCAATACAGGTACTTTAGTTTTTGTTATGGTGGTCCCTGTTAGGGGATGAATTGTTTTGTTAATTGGTCTATGCAGAAAGGCGTGTTTGTTTAGTTTGAAATGAAATGAGGAGGTACAAGAATAGAAGTTCCTATTTCTGTCTGACTGGCAAAGGAAAAAAGTCATGGAACACAACACACTCTGCCAATTCTACTATACCAGGGTTCGGCCTGCACTCGCACTACTCTGCACTTATTTGGACTTGAGCACATTTAAATGTGCAATCACTTTTGTGTGATGCTGTATTTAGGCTAACTAGTTAAGACACAATCAACACCTAGTGCAAGTAGTACATTCCATTTCACATCAGTCCCTTCAAGATGTGATTAATCAACAATTGTTTCCAGACAATCAACTATAATGCATATCCCTATTCATGTTGTCCCCCTTCACTGCTCAATAAAAATAGCAAATTGAAATCTATTAGTTACAACTTTGTCCTTTTTTAAAGTTAAAATTTAGTGACCTCTAGTGGCGATCAGATCATCCAACACTTCATCTTTTCCTTTCGGCTTATCACTGAGAATAAATTGCCTCCATCAAATCCTGTCTTCTGCTTCTTCTTCTCTGGCACCAACTACCTTCATGTCCTCTTTCACTACATCCATAAACCTCCTCTTGGTCTTTCTCTAGGCCTCCTGCCCGGCAGTTCTAAACTCTGTATCCTTCTAGTCTTCAGTCTGGCCTCTCTGACTTTCTCCAAAATCTCTAACATGTGCTGTCCTTCTGATGTGCTCATTCCTGATCCTGTCCATCCTGGTCACACCCAAAGAGAACCTCAGCATCTTCATCTCTGCTACCTCCAGCTCTGCCTGCTGTCTTTTCCTCAGCGGCACTGTCTCTAAACCAAACAACATCGCTGGTCTCACCACAGTTTTGTACAACTTTCCATTCATTTTGGCTGAAATTCTTCTATCACACCCGACACTTTTCTCCACCCATTCCAACCTGCCTGCACACGCTTTTTCACCTCTTTACCACACTCTACATTGCTCTGGACTGTTAACCCTAACTACTTAAAATCCTCCACTGTACAAAATAATGCATTGGCTTAACAAAAATGTTGGAATGTTTATTGCTCTTAAAAATCACGTTGATCCAGTGACTTTTCAGATTATTAATCCCACGAAATAAAATGAAGGGAGTTGTCGACTTGCGCAGGTACCAAATACTATAAGTCATGTAGTTCTTGGATGATCTGGCTCGTGAAGTGAATGCACAAAGTGAACGAGCGAGCCATTGGTTTTTTTGTTGTTGATTTTTCTGTTAAAAGCCATGGTCAAAACGTATAGTGCCATGTGGCGATACGGAGCAGATATGAGAGGGTGTGGCCATGAACACATGATACAGGAGGCAGGGAAAGGAGAGAACTTTGCTACATAATTGGAGACTACATCCCTCGCAACGTTCACAAGCGTGCAGAAGTTGAGCACCACAGAGAGAAGCAGGCGCAGCAATGTGCCTGCTCAAACAGTAATTATTGTACATTAATGTGGTTCAAAGTCTGCCTTCCTCAAAATTAAATATAACTCCATAGATCAGCTCATCCAGAAAATGAAGCTCGTATTTCCAGTGAGGGCCACATAGTGAAAAATGAAAAGCCACTTTGATATCTTGTAAACACATGTACTGTAGGTTAAAGTGTAAAAAAAAGTGTTGCACATTTGTTTTCTTTTTTGTAGGCTTTTTATTGTTTTTTACTTGCTGAATATTTTTTACAATGTGCTGCTGGCCAATAAAAAACAGCCCCGGGCCAGCATTACACGGTTGTATGACACGGTCAGGTTCAAGAGCTTATGCCATGTTTTTTTTTTCTTCCAGTACAAAACTTGCTGTACTGAGCACCAGTATTCCTCAGAAGAAAGCCCTCACTCTTCCTTCCCTCACTAGCCAGCCCCACCAAGTGCTTGCCAGTGACTTGGTGCCGTACTCAGATGTTCAGCAGGTAAGTAGGACGAGAAGAAAATGTGTGATAAGTCAAAGAAGTAGTCCTAAGTACAAGATAAAAAAAGGTTGAGGCTCGAGGCAAGTCCAGGTGTAATTATTGTGCTGTCTAGTCTTTGAGAGGCGCTAGTCAAGTTTATATCAAAATATTACAATTTTATTATGATCAAGTAATGGCCAATTTAAAAAAAAAATAAGAAGACTTAAGTTGGTTTGTAATTATAAACGTAATTAAAGTGTTGTTCCTACAGGGTTCTGCTTTCTAAAAAAAAAAACAATTCAGTGTAAAGTTCCTGCTGTTAATGAGTTCCTGCTGCCATTTCAAATTTTCCTCTTAAACAGGGCACTTTATTTCATTTTGTTCTTTTTTGCTTTTGGTATTAGCTGAAGGTTTTAGCATAGCCAAAGATTTGTTATTTGGTGAAAAATATTTAGAAATATTATGAAAAAATGCAATTTTAAGGACACGCACAGGGACTTTTCTACCGGAGCGTACACGCTCAACTTCACATGGCGTCCTCTGTACGCTCAACAGCCATGACTAAGCAACTTATGCCAATTCAAAATGTTACATGGGTAACATTTAACATCTGTATCATTAACATTACTAAAAAACACATCCATTTGGCCTGCTTATGTCCAGTGTTGCATTTCCTAGTACCAATTCAATTGATTACCTTTCAAACAATGTTAGATTGATATACAGTGGTGTGAAAAACTATTTGCCCCCTTCCTGACTTTTTATTATTTTCCATGTTTGTCAAACCTAAATG
This sequence comes from Oostethus manadensis, assembly GCA_024372805.1. Classification (NCBI taxonomy): domain Eukaryota; kingdom Metazoa; phylum Chordata; class Actinopteri; order Syngnathiformes; family Syngnathidae; genus Oostethus; species Oostethus manadensis. The sequence goes on along the minus strand of QODF01000224.1, from coordinate 462,197 downwards.
TTTCTGCTCGTAATAAATAGTTAACTATTAGTCAAAGATAACATAATTTAACACAAAATGCCGTTTGTAAATTGAGGTTTACATTATTAAGGGATGAAAAAAAAATCCACATTTACATGGCCCTGTGTGATGTCCAGCCATCTGTTCGTCAACTCGAGCTAAAGCGATCTTGGGTGCTGCAGCAGGACAATGACCCAAAACACACCAGCAAATCCACCTCTGAATGGCTGAAGAAAAACGAAATGGAGACTTTGGAGTGGCCTAGTCAAAGTCCTGACCTGAATCCCATTGAGATGCTGTGGCATGACCTTAAGAAGGTGGTTCATGCTAGAAAACCCTCAAATAAAGCTGAATTACAACAGTTCTGCAAAGATGAGTGGGCCAAAATTCCTCCAGAGCGCTGTAAAAGACTTTTTGCAAGTTATCGCAAACATTTGATTGCAGTTATTGCTGCTAAGGGTGGCTAAACCAGTTGTTAGGTGCAGGGGCAATTACTTTTTCACACAGGGCTATGTGGGTTTGGATTTTTTTCTCCCTAAATAATAAAAACATTCATTTAAAAACTGCATTTTGGGTTTACTTGTGTTATCTTTGAGTAAAATTAAAATGTGTTTGATCAGAAACATTTTGTGTGACAAACATGCAAAAGAATAAAAAGTCAGGAAGGGGGCGAATATTTTTCACACCACTGTATGTCGTCTGGAATGGCAATTTTGTGAACACAGCTTGATTTAGTTGGATCATAGGAATATAAATCGATACATCGATCTAGTGAATGAGTCCTTACACCCCTAAGGAAAATTGATAGTGCTACTTTTATTTTTCCTAAATAGAAACACTAGGAGTGATTGAATGTGCAGCCCCCCCAGAAATAGCTAAACCTGCTTTTTCTTTGCAGGTATCCAAGATAGCGGCATATGCCTACAGTGCAATCTCTCAAATCAAAGTGGATGCGAAGGAAGAACTGGTGGTTCAGTTTGCTATTCCATGATTTTTCAACACTGGCCTGATTACTGCTCCACCCATGTGGTTTGTCTGTCACTGTCACTCCTGCATCCTCACCCTTTTGCCCATCCATCAATGGAATCATGTTGTACTTCTTAGCTTTGGCACCAGCTGCAACATTGCAAGGTTGAGTTGTTCTACCATATAAAACCAGTTCACAAAATTGATCCACGTGATATTTTGTGGTATCACCTACCCTGCTAGCTGTTCTTTTTCATCACTAATGGAAAGCATGTTTTATTTTTGATGACTTTTTGGATATCCAGCTGATGAATTGGGGATTATTTTTTGTGATAAATAAAACACTTGACTCCATACAGAATAGTTGATAGCGTTTATTAACCATTTCATCCTGAGGATGTAGTGATCGGTGATGTAGCTGACTGGCCATTATGAGGATGTAAACAGGTTGCTCTGCAGTGTGGTCTAATCCCATAATTTCACAGAATCTGTGAAATTGGGTCGTATGGGTTAGAGGAGGGTGGGTCGATGGAGCTGCACGCACAGATGGTCGATTTTTTGCCTTTTTTGTACAGTTTTCTGACTAATTCTAAAACACAAGATGATTGTTGAAGGTGTTTTTGTAAAGCTCATTGGTCACGACTGGCTGTGATAAGTGGTGGTGACAACCTTTTTCATGAAAACCAAGAACTCTCGAGGGCTGTGTTTGTTGGCTTTCAAAGCTTTTCATTGCCAATTTGTATTGTGATTGATTTGTTGGTATTAATCGGAAAAGTAACCATTGTAGCAGTGTGGGAGAGTGTTAACAATCCATGTATAACAGATCAACTGATTCAAGATAATTTATTTTGTGTTTTTAAAGATAATGAAGAGCGCACGAAGACTGTACGCATGAGCAGGGAGCACAGCACTGATGCTCTTAAACCTTTAAAGGGATCTTTTGCAGGGCTATGATTTATTGTAGCCACACGTTTGAGCTTTCTGCATTGGATTCTTATACATTTTTCATGTTTTGTTTTTGAGATGTGTAGTACTACCTGAAATATATTTGTAATATCTTAGGCTATTACCAAAAAAATATTTTTTTCCTGTGCAGTTAATTAAAAACTTCCAACCGCTATTATGTTTGGTTACAGTTTATTATTACAACCAAATGTTCCCTTTGGGTTGTCATTTTCTTTCTTTTCAAACTCTGATTGCATTTGAAATGTATTCATAAAAAATATTCTGCAACGAAACAAAATGGTAATACAATCATCCTTTCACCACTTTGGGATTTGAATTTCACGGTTTTCCAAAAATATATTAATAATCATGGTATTTCATGGTTAAATATGGCCTGTTATTAGTAAAAATAAAAATAAAAAATACATAATAAAAATAAAATACATATTGAAGCACATTTCTATGTATTTTGTGACTAATATAAGCATTTTCCAACATAAAAATGTGATGGTCAGGGTGTTTTATGGCTAGAGGGCTGTCATGTTAAAAATAGTATTTAGAAAGTCACAAACAGGTTTTGTGTTTTAACTACGAAAATATTTCCTTTACAAATAAGGTAACCTATATCACGGTCGGGTCTGACACCACTACACCGAAATAATCAAGAGATTGCTGTTTATTTCATATACGTGCTGTCTTGTGTGACTTGAAGGGATCATAAGGGAGCCTACAGTCGGGGACGTTTCACATTGCTTCTGGCCGGGTTTCTACAGCGGTGTGAAATCTGTGCAAAGAGTCGCTCCTGCGGAGTCACAACACTGAAGTCCATCGACTTTAATCCAGGCAGGGCAAATATGACGTGATTCCTAAATGGGGTAAAAACCTCATCAAAATTCCTGACCATTTAAAAGCCTTGCCATTGTGGTAATGGAAAAAGAAAAAACCTGAACTGAAAAAAACTACAGAAAAAGGTGGAGCATGTAATATGATCTTGGTATGTAATTAGCCACTTGTAACACGGTTATTCAAACACATGAGCCATATATTCTCTTCCATAGGTTTCCATAAACAAAATCTCTCATGTAAATAAATAAAATACATTCATTTTTACACCTGATCTGTTTGCTCTGCAAGACTATAGACAAACAAAATAAGTCTTCACCTGTAGGCCTTGTTGGATTCAATGACATTTCCGTGTAGAGTGATGGTGTGTAGATGTGACAGAACTCCTAGCTTGTCCACCTCTGATAATGTGAAAATGTGGTTGCCGTGAAGATACAAGACCCGCAGTTGTGACAAATCACACAAAACCTAAAAATACAAACACATATTACACAGTAAACACATTTCATATCCAATAGAAAATATCGTGTGCACAGTAGTGTGCTGCTGCTTGTACACTGCACAGTACCAGCTCAGCTCTACTCAGCCAGGTTTGTGGCAGTCTGCTTCCTACTTGCAAAAACCACACAGAATAAACACATCAGTCAGACTGAGATGCACAAACAACAATGGAGGACAACGAGACTAACAATTTTGTCTGTTTTTTCAATTTTGTGTTTTTTTTGTTTTTTTTCTTTATTTTTGTTTTATTTTTTTGTTTCTTTTTTTTTTTTTTTCTTTTTTTTTTAATTTTCTTTTTTATTTTTTATTATTATTTTTTATCATCTTTTTCCACTGAAAAAAATATATTCTATGCTGTGAATGTACAAGAACTCACTCTGTCGATGTTTGTGATCTGGTTAAAAGAAAGGTCCAGCCAGGCAACTTGTGACGGTTCAGCCAGAAAATGGCTAATGGTCTTCTGGAGGTCATAAAGATTTGTAATGTTGTTGTTATTCAGCCGCAGGGAGCTACTTTGGAACTTTCCATCAGGATTTCTCCTTAAAGGCCGCAGACCACTGCTGGGTTTTTCTAGCTGTGCATCTGTAGATAAAGCACAAAATGATCTTAAGGCAGTCTTGTATTGTACTGGTCTGAACCCACCTTAATGTGCACAATTGAAGCGTAGGCAAATAAACACATAAGCTGATATTATTGGGTGACACAATGCTAAATACACTGCAATGCAAAGCAACAGAGTTGCTAAAATGATGGAAATTCTAACCTTAGACATTACCTGCCAAGTTGCCGATGGCTTTAAAGGACAAATCCACTGGAGCGTCGTACATACTCATTGGACGCATCTGTGATTTCAAAAGGCGGCGGAGCAACCAAACCAGTTTCTTTGCTTCACTTCACAACCCAACGGACGTTTACATGGAGACGAATCAACTAACGGTTCCCAGGGCGACGTGTGGGCAGGTCACGCGGTTTAGGTGACCTATAGACGAATGAGCTCCGGGCATGATTTTCAATATCCCTGCATTATGTTGCAGATTTATGAACGGACGGAGCTCCATCAAGCCCAGCTCCTTTATTTTTCATTTTGCACACAGGCACTAGCGCAGCAAAAAGAATCCAAAACAGTTGGGAGCGACTGTTGCATCCTGCTACGTCACAGTATTACGAACCACAAAGGTAGGCAGTCATTTGCTATAACCAAATGAATGTTTTACAAAGTGGCACGATTAAATTGTGAATCTCTAAAATGCTCGAACATATTTACAGCAAAGAAATGCAAGCGTTCATATACTGTGTGTTTTGCTGTGTTTTGTAGTTAGCGATAAAGCCGACAAAAAGCACCATACGTATGTTTACTTACTAATAGTACGACGTGTCGTCGTTAAATGAACGTGCGCGCCCCCGCGACCTGCTGAACGATATCAGCATGCAACCACGTGCACGCAGAGCTACGTACGTCACACTGCTTGAATAAACAACCGCCATGTTCCGATAACTTCCGGAGTTTTACCCAATCGCGGTTGCCCTTTTTCAAACGCGTTTCTTGGTGAGCTCTGATTGGGTAAAGGTATCTTTATATGCCAGTTTTGAATTTGTGCTGGAGGTTGACTCGCGGAAGTCGTCCTTAGGATAAACAGAGTGCTCATGTGGGGGTTTTTTTTTGGTTTTTTTCCTGATAACGAGGAGGAATATATATTCTACATGTATTAACTTCCAAGGTGAGTCGACCAGTTTTGGGACGTTAACAGCTGCTAGTCAAGAATTATTTTCAAATAGCTAGCGAGCTAGCTAGCGTCATTTGACAACAACTAATACAATGTCTTCTGCGAACAGATTCAGACCCTTTGCGATAGTTTGTCCGCCAAGATGACCCTTAATCTCGGCGTCCAGGCTCTTCTCAGCTGGGTAGGTTGATGGGATTGTTGTTTGTGCACTAGTTTCTCCCATTCAGGGTTCTCACCCAGCTTGTATGCTGTTTTCAAAGGTCAGCAATATAAAGCCTTCCCACAGAGATGTTGATATTGAGGAGCTACGAGATGGGCAGTTCTTACTTCATGTTGTTTTCAAGCTGTGAGTAGTAGTAATACTAGTAGTTGTACTCCAAGTAATAAGTGTAAAGAACATTTAAACATAACGGGGTTTGGCCATACTAAGTTTTGTGTACGGTTTGGTTTCAGAAAAAAGGAGCCAAACCCTCCCTCATTTTCCACCGTTGAAGAGCGTTTTAAAGTCATTGCAGAATTTGTTGAACGTGAGTGTCTTTTTGGCTGTTTTTGAAGAATCTGTCACTGCATCTGTAAGTTACTGTCATAACTGAGCACAGGGCGGACATACTTTTTTTTTTTTTGTACCTTGTGTGTTGCCAAACCCAGTGTTTCCAGTTTTTTTTTCCAGACCTGCCATTGCACTGTTTGCACTGAAAATGAATTGAATGCAATAATTTGTACTGTATATTTGATAATGAACCTCCCTCATTTGCCTTTTAGAGGAATGCAGTTTTAGTCCTACAAAAGGCACATCATTATCCTGGGAAGACATAGTAAACGGCTCCAACCTCACAGTAGAAATTGCAAAGGTACATGCATTGTGTAATTGTTGGTGTGTGCTAAATTATTTCTCTATGGACTGCTTTTAGTGTTGTGGTCTTTTATATGTCTAGGTGCTTCTGCTGCTGGTTTATTATGACATGATGAATGATCGGTGCACCCTCGATTCCTTGGAGTGTGAGGTGGAGGTAAGCAGAGAGCATTGTTGCTAGACTGTCACAAAAACAACTATAATATAATGTAAATATTTTCCTGCTGACTCTTAAGAGGGAGATTGCAAACCTGACCAGTTCTTTTGTGATGGAGAGTGATGGCTGTGTTTATCTGAACAGTAGACTAGAAGCCTATCTGGCAAAGCGACGTGAGTCATAAAGCCTCCCTTTCATTTGTACTTCTCTTTTGTACACAATGGATCATTTCAGGGTATGTTTTTTTTAAACTGCGTCTTCACACATTTTAGTTATACCTGTGTCTCGTGAAATATTCGAGCGAGCAGAAAGCAGCTCCATCTCCAACACGTCGACCATCTCAGACTGTGACTCTCCCGTGTTCCACTGCGCACAGAAAGTCAAGTTTGTGGATATGCACACTGTGGCGTCGTCCTCTGCCAGGTATTGTCGAATATTGACTGTAAATAGTGCTGTTGCATTTTTTAAGGAGAGGTATATAAAATGTCACCTACAATTCCTGAGAAATGCTCTCGCTCTGAGGTATTTTAAGAGTTTTGCAATGGCTTTCTAGAATGTCTTTGCTTCTAACATTAGCTGTGACTGCACTCGTGACTGGGTGCTTTGGATTTATGTGGTAGGCCAAACTAGAGCTACTTTGGTGGTAAGCAAACTTCTTCTTACAAAGAAGCCACTCTACCTTAGCAATGGTGCCATCGGCGGTGTTTGTAAAATGTACATTTTCCTTTTCATTGGAGCAATAACTCATGCTGCTCCATTTGTATGTCTCCTCACCGCTCCCCGCCTACATGCTGAAAGCCGATCAATCCACCCCCAATATTTCAAGCACAAGCAGCGCAATACTAATTAATTTTATTTAAATACTTGTTGGAGATTAAATTTACTTTAAAGTAATGGAAAAAAAACCACACACTAAATGTCAAATGAATTTGACACCCCAATCGTAATGAAGATTCATCAATCCATCCATCCATTTTTTTCCGCTTATCTGAGGTCGGGTTGCGGGGGCAGCAGGGAAGGCCAGACGTCCCACTCCTCGGCCACTTCGTCCAGCTCTTCCCGGCAGCTGCCAAGCCGTTCCCAGGCCAGCTGAAAGACATAGTCTCTCCAGCGTGTCCTGGGTCTTCCCTGAGCCCTCCTAGCGGTTGGACGTGCCCTGAACACATCCCCGAAGGCATCCTAACCAGATGGCCGAGCCACCTCATTTGGCTCCTCTCGATGCGGAGGAGCAGCGGTTCTACTCTGAGTCTCTCCCGGATGGCAGTGCTTCTCACCCTATCTCTAAGGGAGAGTCCAGCCACCCTGCTCTCACGTTCCATCCTTCCCTCACTCGTGAACAAGACCCCGAGGTTTTTAACCTCCTCCCCTTGAGGCAGGACCACATCCCCGCCCCGGAGATTGGGCACTCCACCCTTTTCCGAGCGAGAACCATGGACTCAGATTTGGAGGTGCTGATTTTCATTTCAGCTGCGAACCGATCCAGTGAGAGTTGAAGGTCACTGCTCGATGAAGCCAGCAGGACCACGTCGTCTGCAAAAAGCAGAGACAGAATCCTGTGGCCACCAAACTGAAACCCCTCAACGCCCTGGCTGCACCTAGAAATAAAAATGAAAGTAATGAACGGAATCGGTGACAAAGGGCAGCCCTGGCGGTGCCCAACTCTCATTGCCGGCAATGCGAACCAAACTCTGACACTGTTCATACAGGGAACGAGCTGCCTGGATTAGGTGGTCCGATACTCCATATTCCCGGAGCCACAATATTCCCAGAGGAACACGGTCGAATACCTTCTCCAAGTCGACAAAACACATCTAGACTTGTTGGACAAACTCCCATGCACCCTCAAGGACCCTGCCGAGAGTATAGGGCGGTTCCACAACCGGGACAAAAACCACACTGCTCCTCTTGAATCCTCCTCTCCAGAACTTCTGAATAGACCTTACCCGGAAGGCTGAGGAGTGTGATCCCACGATAGTTAGAACACACTCTCCGGTCCCCCTTCTTAAAAAGCGGGACCACCACCCCGGTCAGCCAGTCCAGGAGCACCGACCCCGATGTCCACGAGATGCTGCAGAGTCGTATCAACCAAGACACGCCCACAGCATCCAGGGCTTTAAGAAACTCCGGGCGGATGTCATCCACCCCTGGGGCCTTGCCACCAAGGAGCTTTTTGACAGAGATAGGAGAACCCGCCTCAGAGTCCCCAGGCATTGCTTCCATGTTGGAAGACGTGTCGGTGGGATTGAGGAGGTCTTCAAAGTATTCCCCCCATCGGTCCACAACATCTCGAGTCAGTTTTTTGCCTCAGCAAATGCCAGAGCTGCAGATCGGTTGGCCTGCTGGTACCTGTCAGCTGCCTCCAGAGTCCCATGGGCCAAAACAGCCTGATAAGACTTCCTTCAGCTTGACAGCATCCCTCACCGCTGGTGTCCACCAACGGGTTCTGGGATTACCGCCACGACAGGCACTGACCACCTTACGGCCACAGCGCCGATCAGCCGCATCGACAATGGAGGAACATCGCCCACTTGGACTCAATGTCCCCTGCCTCCTTCGGAAGTTGGTCAAAGCTCTCCCGCAGGTGGGAGTTGAAACTCCTTCTGACAGGGGACTCTGGCAGGCGTTCCCAGCTGACCCTCACAATGCGTTTGGTTCTACCAGGTCTGACTGGCATCCTCCCCCACCATCGGAACCAATTCACCACCAGGTGGTGATCAGCTGACAGCTCCGCCCCTCTCTTCACCCGAGTGTCCAAAACATGTGGCCGCAAGTCCGATGACAAAACCACAAAGTCAATCATCGAACTACGGCCCAGGGTGTCCTGGTGCCAAGTGCACATGTGGACACACTTATGCTTGAACATGGTGTTCGTTATTGACAATACGTGACGAGCACGGAAGTCCAATACCAAGACACCGCTTGGGTTAAGATCAGAGTGGCCTCTGCAGGTCTCACTGTCGCAGCCAACATGAGTGTTGAAGTCACCCAGTAGAACAAGGGAATCCCCCGAGGGAGCACTCTCTAGTACTTCCTCTAAAGACTCTATAAAGGGCGGGTATTCTGAACTGCTGTTTGGTGCATAATCACAGACAACAGTCAGGACCCGTCCCACCCGAAGGCGTAGGGAAACTACCCTCTCGCTTACCGGGTTAAACTTCAATGTGCAGGCTTGGAGCCAGGGGGCAACAAGAATTGCCACCCCTGCCCGTCGCCTCTCATTGCTGGCAACACCAAAGTGGAATTAAGTCCAGCCCCTCTCGATAGGACTGGTTCCAAGGCCCTTGCTGTGCGTTGAGGTGAGTGGCTATATCTAGCTGGAATTTCCCCACCGCACGCACCAGCTCAGGTTCCTTCTCTGCCAGAGAGGTGACATACGTACCGACAACTAGCTTCTGTAGCCGAGGATGGGACCGCCAAGGCCTCAGCCTCCGCCCACCACCCAGCTCACTTACCACCCGACCCCTTTGGCCCCTCTTATTAGTGGTGAGTTCACGGGAAGGGGAACCTATGTTACCTTTTCGGGCTGTGCCCGACTGGGCCCTATAGGTGCAGGCCCAGCCACCAGACGCTCGCCATCATGCCCTACCTCCAGGCCTGGCTCCAGAGGGGGGCCCCGGTGACCCGCGTCCGGGCAAGGGAAAACAAAGTCCAATGTTTTTAATCATGATCAGGGTCTTTTGATCTACTCTCTGTCTGGTTCCCATAAATAAATACATTTTTATTTATGTATTTTTGTCTCCACAGCAAATCTCCTCTTCTGGATATAATGAATACTCCAAAATTCCAACTGAGGAAAATGAAGAGGCAGATGATAAAGGAAAGGGACTATATAGATGAATTGGAGAGGGAGCTCGCCAGCAAGATTACTCTCATTGTGCAGAGAGGTGCCACACTTATTGTGTTTCTGTTTGACAGAATTTGCAAGTTGATTACAGGACTTCATGGTCATTGTTTTATGCAACAAATGTACCCTAAACATGTAACTGAATGCTTTCATTGGGCTATTTTGTTTTGTGTTTCTCACATTTTACATTTCTATTATTTATGTTTACCTTATTCTCTACACTTTTTCCTTTTTTGCCACAGAATCTCATATTAACCAGTTACAGTATCGTCTGGATAAACTGAAAAATGAGCAGAGTGACCAAGAGCAGGCTACCAGGGAGCAAATAGATGAACTTGAGACCAAGAATAGCTCGTAAGAATCTCCGCTTTTTACATTTTGTTGTAAAATATACAGTAAACATTGCCTGCTTCATTAACAATATTTGCCTTCCCCACCACCAAAGTCACTTCTCAGTACTCCCATGTTTCTTTCTTTTAGCTTACAAATGAGACTCAATGAGGTTATAAAACAAAATAAAGACTGGAAAAATAACTGCCTGCTGATGGAGCGGAAAGTGACTGAACTCGCAGAGGACAATGGCACCCTCTCTTCCCAGGTATGTACACGGTCGCCTACAAAGACTGCTATTAATACACCTCCAAGGTTTTATGCGTTTGTTTTATGAAGTAACAATGTTAATAGTAATGTCAGTGTAGCTCAATTATTATGCACATCACAAATGTAAATGGGGTGTTGTTGCTGCTTTTTGGAAACTTTTTCAGACTCTTAAGTGGAATAAATGTTCCCCATATGGACAGTAATGAGTTGACTTATCTGTTTTATTAGGGGTGTAATGATTCATTTTAATTTCAATTGAAGGATCATTCCTTTTAGAATGATATGATTCAGTAGCTTTTTAGCCAAAACATTCATTGAGTCTGACTGAATTTAAATACCTGGATACTGGACAGTGCAGGTGAAGTTTTCTCAATTTTAGTTTTTCGTAAGGGAATTGGGTGCAATTGAATTATGGAAGTAAACAACAATTAATGGCAAATGCATTGAATAAAGTGCATACAACACTTCAGGTTAAATTAAATCAAGTGTTATTATTTCTGCCTGATAAAAGATGTCTTAGTCAAGTATCTAACCTGAGTTTTAAAGAAGTTTGAGCAATTCCCTGCTGGAAATGGTGCCTTTGGTTGACCTACTTACCAAGTAGGTCAATCTGTAGTAGCTTCTGTCTTTTTACTCACCTTTACAGTCCGAAAAGTGATTTATTTCCACAGTGACATTTTGTTTTTAAAGCAAACGGCAATGTGGTTAGTTTGGAGCTTGTTTTTGTCCCACGGAAAGCTACAAGTGGATATCACATTCATGGGGTACGTAGTAAGATTTTCAAGTCTCACTGAACAACTTGACTATCTTATCATTATACTAATTATGTCTTGTCCTCAAAACACTATCTGTGTGTGGCTGTTTATTGAACATAAGATAAGATATGCCTTAAGGGTAAATCCCAGGTTTATGACAGTAAAAGAGCACACGAGCAGAGAAAATGTAAAATCAACTTAATACAAATCAAGACGTTACCTAAATTTACAGCTGTACACATTTTGAACAAGCCAGATTTATTGCATGGTTATTGTACTTTTTTTTTTTTTTTTTGGAACAGTTTTTGTTTTGTAGCCTGACAGCTGCAAAAAGGGAAGCCCTGCGATACCTCTCCTGAACACACTGGGGATGTGTCATCCTGTCAATAATGGAGCTCCATGGTCCTGTGTTTTGGAGGGGTTGGGAGTCAGCTTTGCTGTCAACTTCCTCTTGCCCTCCACCCATTCCAGAGGACATCCCAGGACAGAGCTGGCCTTTATCAGTTTGTCCAGCCTCATCCTGTCTGTTGCTGTGATGTACCCAGCAGACTGCCCCATCAAAGTTGGCAGTCGTAGGACTTCAGTGGCACGCCCTGTACCTCAATAGTCTGCTTTCGTCTTTTTGTAAAGTTAAATTGTCTTGTCAGTCCAGCCCAGTTGATGATGCAGATGAACATCCAGGTACTTAAGATAATAAGATGTCACCATCTCAATGTCCCTTACCAGGAAGGTCACTGGTTATGTTGGGGGAGGAGTCCACAGCCAGTTTCTTGGTCTTGTTGGCATTTATCAGATTGCTTTGCTGGCACCAGTTCGAAATTCCGAATGAGTTCTCTGTATGACCAGTCGCCCCGACCTGCAATGAGGCAAACAATGGCAGAGTCGTAAAGAATGTAAGGCATTTACGCTCAAAGATCCACAGGCACAGTTAAAAGTAACAAAGCTTGAATGAAAGATGATAAAGTTGCTCCAGAAATCCCGCGTATGGTGCCTGGGATGCACCATACAGTCACTCACTTAGGTGACAAATTACTGAAAAAGAGACTCATTAGAACAGAGATTGAGGGGAAAAAAACAATAAGAGTTTGAAGAACTGCAGTAAAAGGTGGCCGGCAAATGCGGTGCCAAAAAACGTCCAGCCTTATGTTGTGGTACTACTATGACACGAGTCTCACATCTCGCCAGGTGATTTCTGAGCTCATCAAAGGGTCAAAGAATATTTGCTTCATCTCTTAACTGCTGAGTTCAGACTTTATGCCTTTTTATATAATGACAAATGACCACAAAATGGCATAAAGACGGTTGCCACACGGAGTGGAGATCTGATTGGTAAATAAGGTAGCGTATTTTTTAAATGCCAATCATAAATGAAACACAAGTACTTGACGGATCTAATAGATACGTTGGAACCCCTGCAACTTGGTCACTGAATTAGTCTGTTAAGTGGAGCAGGACAGATTTCTGTAAAAGATATTTCCATCTGTTTTCTATGCTGCTTAATTCTCATAAGGGGTCCTGGGTGTATGCTGGACCCTATCCCAGCTGCCTTTAGGCAGGAGGTGGGGTACACCATGGACTGGTCACCAGCCAATTGCAGGGCAATAAAAATATTTATTTTTGTTTTATTCACTTAGTTTTGTTATTTTGAGTTAGAGTTATTGAAGAGTTTTTTTTTCCCATGTATACCTATTTCTCCAAAACAAGCATAAAATTACATTCAGGTTTGTGTTTTTTTCAAACTTGCAACTAAAGTATTGCTGAATTTACCCTATTACAAGGCATGACGAACAATAAACCTGTGTGAGTCAGGTCCCTAGTACTAAGAGGCAATAAAAGTCCAATAAAGGATAATTGGGGGTGGGGTGGGTGTGCAAAATACTTAAGAGGTGTGTGTGTCCCTGCTACGCTTTCTTACTACAATCTTACTTCTGCTACAATCTCGTTAAGTGTTTGGGTGAGGGTAGAACCAGTTGCGCCAAAGCTTTTCTGTGGTGGTTGAAATTTATTTGCAGCAGGCCGCAATCAATACGAATGAATATTCTGTGAAGCACTGCCCACTGCAGAGTGACATTCTAATTCTGTGCCTATTAAATTATTGCTAAAACCTTTGCATATCACTGCATAATACAGTATAGGCCACAAACTGGTCCTTTAAATCTCAATGGCATTTCCACAGATGCGTGCAGCATATTCACAGTTGACCATCTTTGAAGCTGAGATTGGCAGATTAACGCAATCTGAAGCATCTGCACAAGAGGAGTGGAGAACCAAAATGGACTACCTCCAGTCTGAACTCAAAGAAGCTACTGCTCAAAAGGTAGTGTCCAATCAATCTCAAATCTTTCCCAAATAAATGGTAGTATTTATGCAGTATTTGGCAGGGGGTTATCCATTTAAGCACATCAAATAAAGAATCTTTTATATGTAATATTTTTATGTTGCTGATCCCAATTAGAGAAAAGTACATAAGATAATTATTGTGTAAATGTTAAATCAATACAAATTATTTTGCTGTTGATTAATGTTCACTGCTTTATTTCACCACAGGAGCTCCTAAATGAACAAATTCAAATTCTGCAGGGAAAGATTTCATGTTTAGAGGATGAACTTAGAACAGCCACAAATGAAGTCACAGGAGAAAACATGGGGCCTATAATAGAGGTAAAGTAAAATTGTGTAATATCGGGATTTGACATGTAATGGTGACCATGGGTGTTTCAATTTAAGTAAAACTGTAAGCTCGTTTTAAAACCTCTCTTCTCCAATTGTCAGCGAGACCAACTGGAGAGTGACGTTTGTCGTTTGAAGAACAAGCTGGACAGCACGTTTGGCCGCTTAAAGACAGCTGAGGCTAACGTGGAGGCAAAAACACAGCAGCTGGCCGACTATGAACAAAAAATTGCTCAACAGAAGGAACTCCTGGAACAACAGAAGTCCCAAATTGAAGCAGTTGTTCAAGCTAAAGATCTCATTTTGGAGAACTTGCAAAAAGAAATTAATGAACAGAGAGAAGCCCTTCAGAAAGTCATATGTGATCTTAAAGTTGAACTTGAGCAAGTGGAGCAGCACAAAGCTGTGCAAATTAGTGAACTGCAGGCACATATTACTGCTTCAGAACAAGAATTAGAGACCCTTAAAGATATTAAACGAGAAAAGCAATACCTACTCATTGAGGCTGAAAATAAACTGAAACATCTTGAAACCAGATGTAAAGATCTAACTTCTCTTTTGGTGGTTAAGGACCAACAAATTAACACTCTAAAGGAAGAAGTTGACGTTTTTACAGCTGAAACCCAGAAAAACAAAAATGAAATTGAAACTAAAGACCACCTGCTGGCCCAATTGCGTTTGGAAAGTTCCGATCAGCAAGACATTCTCCAGAATAAAATCCAGACTTTAACATTACAAGTTGAGGATCTTACAGTATCTGTCAAACGTGCTGAAGAGGAAGTTCGACTGAAGCAAGACTTGTTGGCTCAAAGTCAACAAGATAATATCCAGCAAAGGGAGGCTCTCCAGCAAGAGATTTTAGCCGGTGAAGAAGAGGCTCGGCGACTAAGCTCTGAAATAGAGGCCAAACATGAGCAGCTTGTCATCCTTCAGAACGACAACTCTAAGCAGTCTGAAAATCTACATGAGGAGATCGGACATCTTAAAAGTCAAGTTGAATCTCTGACTCTTTGTTTGACAAAGGCTGAGGAACAAGTTCAATCTCTGCAGGATCTTCTTCAGAAGCAGCAGCAGGAAAGTGGTCTCCAGAAAGACCTTCTGCAGCAGCAGCTAACTGTTTCTGAACAGAGCATAAAGTCCAGTAAGGAGGAGATCCTGACTAAAGAAGAACATATTACTTTTTTGAATGAGCAGTATTCAGAAAAGTCAGAACATCTTCATGAAAGCATTCGAAGTTTGGAGAAACAGGTGGAGTCTCTCAGTTCATCTTTGAAGAACGCTGAGGAGAGTTTGCAATCTAAGGAAACAGTGTTTGCTAAACAGCAATCGCAGAGCGCTCAGCATGTAGACACACTGCAGATGCACGTGGTTTCTTCTCAGCAAGAGGTGAACAGACTGATTGCAGAACTACATGCCAAGGAGGAACAGCTCAGTCTGCTCAAAAAGGAGAGTGCTGCCCATTCTGAGCTCCTCGAACAGAAGATTGAGGGTTTGAATAAGCAACTGGAAAATCTTAACAGTTCTCTTTCTTTTGCAAAGGACCAAGTGAAGGCCAAAGAAGAGTTAATTGTCATGCAGCAGCAAGAGAAAACCTTTCAGGTAGAGACACTTAAACAGCAGAACATAGTCCTGATGGAAGAGGCCAATCAATTAAAATATGACATCCAAACCAAAGAAGATCAGATAGACATGCTGAAAGCGGAGAACAGGAAGCAATGTGAGGCGCTAAAGAATGACATTCACAGTCTCAAGAACCAAATTCAAAATGTGACAGAAACCCTGCAAACTACAGAAGAGCAACTTTGGACAAAAAACAACTTATTGAAAAACAAAGAATTGGAAATCTCCCAAGAAAGAGACAAGTATGAAAGCCTACTTGGGTCGTCTACAGAGGAGGTAAAAGTGCTAAAGAAGCATATACAGTCTCAAGAAGAACAGCTTGCCACATTGAAAGCAGAAGGTTCATTCCAGACTGACGTGATGCAGAACGAGATGAGTCAGCTAAAAAGTCAATTAGCTGAGGTCAGTGATTTGCTTTCCAAAGCTGAGCAGCAGGTTCAGACTCAGCTATATATGATGACCAGTCAGGAGCAGGAAAGCGTTCACCAGAAAGAGCTTCTGCAGGGTCAGCTCTCTGCATCAGAAGCAGAGGTGAGGAGGTTGGGTGCAGAGATCCTATCAAGAGAGGAAAGTACCATGCAGCTCAATGCTGCCAACTTGGTGCACACGGGCTTGCTTTGTCAAGAGAACCAACATTTAAAGACGCAAGTAGAGTCTCTTGATGCTTCCTTAAGGAAAGCTGAGGCGGACGTCCAGTCCAGGAATAATCTTTTGGCACAGCAACAGAAAGAGGCAGATGGGAAACTTAAAGAAAAAGTCCAAAAAGAAGAGCTTCTGCTTAAGCAGATTTCCTCATTTGAAGAAGAGATTGCAAAACTCAAAGAATGTCGTGACGAGAAAGAGAATCTCCTCTTCGGGGCTG
The DNA here is from genome assembly GCA_024372805.1 of Oostethus manadensis. Lineage (NCBI taxonomy): Eukaryota > Metazoa > Chordata > Actinopteri > Syngnathiformes > Syngnathidae > Oostethus > Oostethus manadensis. The sequence continues at coordinate 445,857 of QODF01000224.1, read as the reverse complement.
AAGAGAAACTCAACATTCTTCAGACTGAGCTGGCTGCTGTCCAAACTCAAACGGCTGAAAAAGACCACAGCCTGGACACCCTCCGTGCAGAGGTTTTTGCCCAAGCTCATTTGCTTCAAAAAGCAAATGTAGAGGCTCAAAGCACTGCTAACATGCTGACTACGACCCAGGAAGAGGCCTCCAAACAAACACATGAACTTCAGCAGGAGATACGGCATCTCCAAGTAGAGCTGGAAGTCATTTCTCTCAAACTTAAGGAACGAGAGCATACATTATTTGAAACTCAACAGGAGTCTGCTCAGCTCATTGAGCAACTTCAGCTTCAGCTTGTTTCAGTCAGTGCAGATTTGAAACGACTCAAAGAAGCACAAGATGAAACCCTCAAACGGAGAGAAGACATGGCCCTTCAAGTTGCTCTTACCAGGGGAAAGGAGGCACTTGCTCAGGAAAAAGAAGAACTCTTGGCCAAGGTAATCCAGGCACAAAATGACCAGAGAGCCCTGGAAAAACAAGTGGAGGTGCTGGTTCTGGAGAAAGAAAGACTTGTCCAAACCAAGCATGCCACAGAGAGGGAGAACATGGCCTCACGTAAGCTGGAACACATGCTAACACAAGATGTTGAACTGCTGAAACTGGAAAAAAACAAGGAGGAGAAGCTAAAGAAAGATCTGCAGGAGCAGCTTGCAGCTAAATCAGAAGCTGTCGAACACTACAAGGCTCAGGTAAGTGTGGATAGTTGTTTGTTTATATTGTATGTGTCCCGTGAATGGCTGGCGACCAATCCAGAATGTACCTCACCTCTCGCCCAACATTAGCTGGGATAGGCTCTGGAATACCACCAACCCTAAGGAGGACAAGCAGTATAAAAATTCGATGGCTAGATTAATTGCCCTGTAACTTTACCTTGGTCAATATGTACTGTGGATTATACTAATATCTAGAAATATTGTCATAAAACATATTGTCATGGTGTTGTAGATGGAAAAGGCAGTAAGTCACTACAATGACAAGAAGCAGCTTCTCATTGCTAGCCAAGAGGAAATGGCCAAGCTTAAGCATTCCCTGGAAATGAAAGAGCGCGAGCTGAAGGCCATGGCTATGGAAAACAAGATGCTTCAACTGGATTTGGAAAAGGCTAAAAGCCAGGAAAAAAACATGTTAAGCAAGCTGGCTCATTTGGAGACACAGGTTGGTTCTGTTTTATTCATCTCAGTGCGGGGTCACTGTTTACTTATAATCCCTCAATTGTCTACATTGCCTAATCGGCCAGCTGGCTCTGGCAACGGCATTTTACAGCATTCACATACAATTAGACAGAACTGAAATGGACCCATCATTTTTTTCATGTTTAAGTGTAATATGTTGGGTAGACTTGGGTCATGTGGAAAACAATTGGGTCTGCTCAAATGATTTGGTAGACATGCTGGCATATAAGCGATACAAGTATCCTCAACATTGTATGATTGGGTGCATGATTTCATTTATTCCTGCCCTGCCTGTGCCCTTGCACAAATGGTCATGCTTTTCACCTGTTTTTCAATCCCACTTGTCAAACATTTCAGAAGTAGAAGGCTTTCATAATGAAGTTTCCTAATAGTTTAACATGATCCAATATATTCTATTGTCACTTACCTACCAGCTATTTATTTTAAGGTCGCCTTTGCTGACCAGAATCCGCGGGTGCAGAATCGGATATCTGTCCAAGGAGGTGCATCGGAATCTTGTTATTTGGAGGTTCCGATGATGCACACTAAAGTGCAGACCAAGAGAACTATCAGTGCTGACAGTCTGGACCAAAGTTCCCTAGAAGATTCGCTGAACAACAACACAAGGTATCACTTTTGTCACGATTGAAGCAGTGAAAGTGAGGAAAGGCAGGTATCTGACCAAGGAAAAAAACCTGGCACCGACCGAAGCCTTACAGTAGTGTGTGCAATATGACTAACCAGATTAATCACAGTTAGTATATTTTTGTTGCTACGTGGCAAACAAGTTACTAATAGGTGCAGTAGATTCTCAGAAAACAAAACTCAGCATTCATGATATGCATGCTTTTAAGGCTGTGCAATTGGGAAATTAGTTGAAAAGGGGATGGGAAAAAAATAGCAGTGTGGCATTTGACCAGTGATCAATTGTGAGAAAACAGGTGAATCAGGTCACCCCTATTTAAGGATAAAACCAGCAACATGCATTTCTCTTTGAAAGCCTAAGATTAAAAAGTTGATTGGCGAAGGGAAAACTTATGAAGAGATGCAAAAAATGTTAGTTGTTCATCTAGAATGATCTCCAGTGCCTTTTTAAAATAGAGCGCAAATCCAGAGACACACAGCAGAAAACGGAAGACCACTGAAATGGATCGAAAAATAGTCGGAATGACATAGGCTAAGCTAATGATCAGCTCCAGGATGATCAAAGACAGTCTAGAGTTATCTCAAAGTACTGTGACAGAAGATGTCTGTGTGAAGCTAATTTATTTGCAAGAATCCCCTGCAAAGTCCATCTGTAAAAAGAAAATAAAAAGATGCGCAGAAGAAGTTACAATTTGCCAAAGAACACATTAACTGGCCTAAAGAGATATGGAGGAACAATTTGTGGATTGAAGAGTAAAATTGTTGTTTTTGGGTCCAAGGGCCACAGACAGTTTGAGACGGCCGCCCAAACTCTGAATTCAAGCCACAGTACACAGTAAACCATGGTGGTGCAAGCATCATGATATGGGCACGTTTCTCCTCCTATGGTGTTGGGCCTATTTATCTCATAGCAAGGTTCATGGATCAGTCTGCATATGTCAAAATAATTGAAGAGGACATGCCCTTGAAATGGGTGTTTCAACAAAACGATGACCCCAAACACACTAGTAAACCAGCCAAATCTTGGTTCCAAACCAACAAAATTAATGTTATGGAGTGTCCATCCCAATCCCTGGACCCTAATCAAGAGAACTTGTGGGGTGACATCAAAAATGCTGTTTCTGAAGCAAAACCAAGAAATGTTAATGAATTGTGGAATGTTGGTTAAGAATCGTTGAGTGGAATAACAGCTGAAATATGCCACAAGTTGGTTGACTCCATGCCACTCAGATGTGAAGCAGGTATAGAAAATGGGGTCATACAACTAAATATTTAGTGATTCACAGGATTGCCAAATCAACAAAAGTTTGTACGAAACAGTTTTGTTTGTAATGTCACCGGCAGACTGTTATTGTTTTTAACATCCCCCTTTCAACTAATTGCCCAATTGCACATCCTGAAGAGCGTGCATATTGAGAATCTACTCCGCCTATGGGTTACTTGTTTGTAGCAATAAAAATATACTAATAACAGTGTTTATTCTGGTTAGTTGCGTTGCACTGCTATTATTTGGACACTACTGTATGTAAAATGGCCTTACTTTTTGCAGGACACTTTCAACACCTGGTGAATCGAGTACGCCGCTCGTTCGTAGTTCTGAGAGACTGGCTGCAAAACGTCGTGGTCCGCAAGCTGAATCACTAGAAACTCTTTACTTCACACCTATAAATACACGACATGCCAATAGGTAAGTGTTGTTGTATTTCTGTTACACAACACCATTTCAGTGTTTGCTGGGAACCAATATACTACAGTGAGAAATGTGTTGCCTCCCACTAATAGGACCAGCACAGAGAAGAAAACAGGACGGGATTCATACTTCACAAATCCATCATCTTCTGTTAAAAGACGCAGGACCACACAGGTTATAAACATAACCCTGACTAAGGTAATGAACAAATCTAATACATTAGATTTGTTCATTTATGTGTCTGTGACATTTGGCTGTCACAGACTGGAAATTAACATTAACATTTCACGTGTAACCACAACAGAAAACTCCAGGTGGTGTTGAAGGTGATGAGTCTTTCTACAGCTTAACTTCAGCTCGGTCACAGCCCAACCTCTCCAGTGCCCATGCCGCACGTCCTGTTTCCGCTGATGTTTTTGACATGCCTGCTAAAATGAGCGGGGCTGACAGTGAGCAGCTCATTGGTCTTCCTGGGTATCGGCGAAGCACGCTTCATTCACAGAGTAAGTCTGAATCTACAGTAAGTACACCGCAGGCACACATTTCAACTTAAGGAAGTCTTGTTCACAATCTTTGTGTTCAGCCACTAGCACCTTCTGTGTCGGGGCAGAGAACGAGCCAGACGGTGGACCTAATGACTGGATGAGGATTGCTGAACTCCAGGCTAGAAACAAAGCCTGCCTTCCTCATCTCAAGAGCAGCTACCCTGTGGAGTTTGAGGTTGGTGGATGACTGCATACTGAACTCAGACGTTCCATACAGGCATATAAATATCTTATTCGTTGAGTCTTTGTCCTACATGTCCATGACATCTGCATCTCCTGACGTCATACTGTGAAAAAGAAATCTTAAATTTTATTGTTTGAATGAACTTTATCACAGCCATGTAATACAGACGCAATTATTAGGTTACATTAAAAATACAAAATCAGATCTTTAAGGAGGGGTGGCATATGGTCAGAGATAGAATCCATCTCGGCTAGGGTTTGGATCAAGGGGATAATGAAGTAATTTATCATAGTTTGAATCACAATGGTATTCAAGGAACAGTCCAACCCCCAGAATCTTTGTCATCAAGTAGCCAACCAACCAACTACTGTACTTGAGAAAATTGAACACCTGAGTATGAAAAGGCGTCATAGTGAAGGTCTGTCTTGTGTATATGCAACATAAACCTTCATTGCTTCAAAGCAATATACATTTCTACTGCATGTAAATTGGGAATGTCCTGATCATTTTTGACTTCCAATCCGGTAATGGACCCCCCCCCCCCTTTTTTTATTTGTTTTTGTTTAAGCTTTTGTTACAAACATGAATTTGTGGAATTGAATGTGGTTATGAAAATAGCTCTCCAAAGCATGAAAAACAAAGCAACCATAGTATTTTGGAATTTACTTTATTACACAGAATGACCAAAAATATTGTATGGCTTTTGTCGGGTTCCTAATCCAGTAAAAGATTCAATAAAAGTTAATGTGATTAAGGATTAAAATTGGAATGTGCGTCCAAAATACTTTTAATCATTTGACATGGTTATAGATCAATTTGTGGTGTAATTGTAGAATATATTATTTTATTAAACAAACAACGCAATAGTAATTTGACAACCAGCAGTTAGCGCGGCACTGACACAGCAGTCTGGGGACAGTGAGGGGTGAACAACTGCTGTAGCGCCGAATAGCCAACATCCAACGTGAAAAATTAACTTTACCACAGTACACCACGGACATCTGCGTGGTGCTGTTGCGTTTTCTTCTTCCGGGTCGCGGGAGTCAAGTGGCGAACAGCTTTGAGGCACATTACTACACCTACTATGTTGAAGTGTGGCACAGTTACGAACATTATTCGGCAACCAGATCGGCCCGATCTTGTGGCAGAAGCTGATTTTATCCGATTTTCAAAGATCGGATCGGGACATCCCTGATAAAAATAGTGCTTTTCCCCACTTGTCTAAAATCTCCTAACATATGTCCCATACCTCCATGTCTCTAACTTCAGCCCTGCCAAAAGAGTGCATTTATTTTCACCGACGAAGAGGTACGTAATGGAGACCCATCAGAAACCATTCGTCGGGCATCTGTTATGCCAGGCCAGCTGCAGGAATCGTTGTCTTCTCATCACCACTCCCTCATGGCGAGACAGTCCGCTACGGCAGCCAGCACTCGTTCTCACCGTTTGTCCTTGATAGCTGGCCAGCCGTCATCCCAGTCAATCAGCTCTTCTCAGCTGAAAAGCCCAAAATTCAAAAAGCGGTCCGCTTCAACTTTATCTGTTCAGCAGTCATCACCTGAGGTTGGTCTGTTTTAGTTTGGATTTTGTGTGCTGAACATATTCTTTCAAGTTCTTTAGTTCAGTGGTTGAGGATTGTTTAACTTTTTTTTGCCCCCAATAGAAAAAGTTGAAGGCCAGCTGCTTCCCCCGTCCCCTGACTCCCAAAAACAAGAACATCAACAGCAGACCCTCCAGCGCTCAACTTCACCCTGCCCTCAGTCCAGTATGTTTGACATCTTTATTTTTACATTAGGATTGTCTTTGACTGGGAAAAGTAAAAACCAAAATCTAGTATGAATAAGAATTGGGCATTTGACTAAAATTCTTTGATCAACTATGGAGAAAATAAAACATTAACCTATTGATATGTTATACAGTATATTTCTAACTGGGTGGGAGAATCTGTCTTAGATGGGTCTCATCTTCCCATAGCAGACATTATGTTATTTATGTTGCAATTGGTTGAGGCTCTGAAAGAATGTGTGTGTGTGTGAATGGATGTCTATACCAGGGGTCGGCAACCTGCGGCTCTGGAGCCTCATGCCAGCTCTTCAGCCTCCTTTTTGCGTCTCCCTTCGCCAAGCGTGGTGATTTTATTTATTTTTTCTTACACCAAAGTGGGGGAAATGTGCATTTAAAAAAAAAATATATATATATATATCTGACTTGCCGCTAAGTCCGTGACTGCATCTAGAGCAGGGGTCTCAAACTGGTGCCATTGAGGGCTGAGACTCTGCGGGGGGTTTTTCCAGCCGGTCACTGAAGCAGGTTCTTTAATTATATGAGCTCCTTTCCTCATATTGAAGGGGCAGTGGATCATTAAAATTACCTGCTTTAGTGAGCAGCTGGAAAGAAAACCTGCAGGGTCTCAGCCCCCCATGGCACCAGTTTGAGACCCCTGATCTAAACTGTCTTCTGACTGCTGACTGGATGAGCAAGGGAAGGGGAAGGTTGTTTTAGTGTAGCAGTGGGTCCCACTGCATGAGATAGGTGGGGGGGGAAAAGGTGAAAGAGTTGAATCTGAAACAAGTTACTGCTCAGTAAAAATAAACAATGTAATTAACCGGAGCATAGAAATATGTTTTATAACGAGAAGTGTGCCGTAACAATGTGCCCGTGACACGCTAACCGCTGGGTTGTTGACTCCAGGAGAGGCAGGTTATGTGCAGCAGCGGTTAACTTTACAATTTTCTCAGTTGTTGTGAGAAAAAAGAAAGTCTCCAGATTTAGCGAGGAAAATCACCAAGTTGGTAACACTGGGCTCTACATGAGACGGGGAACATTCAGTTAGAGAATAAATGAAATAATTGTCTCTTTGCAAAGACAGTCAGGAACAGGATCAATGAAATGGTTATTGTTGACGATTCAGTCCAAAAATAAGTGGTATTGAGCAAACAACACCGATATGCAGATACATGAACTCTGACCTTTTTATCTTAACGTTGTCTACATGTTTTACATTTTACACAAATCAGTTAAATTAGGTCAGAGTAGGTCTACACGTGCAGCCACATTTGTTTGTTTTAATTTTGTGATTCCAACAGTTTACACAACTTAACATTTTAATCTTTTGTAATGTTATGTTTTGCGGCACCCGAACAATTTTTTTTTTTTTTTTTACTGGAAGAGGAGACAAAATGGCTCTTGATAGTAAAGTTTGCCAACCCCTGGCCTATACTGTATGTCGCTCTGCAATTGGTTGGTGACCGGTCCAGGGTGTACCCCGCCGCTCACGTAAAGTCAGCTGGGATAGGCTCCAGCATACCCCTGCGACCCTAATGAGGATAGAAAATGGATGGATGAATGAACTGCTGGTTGCAGTCAAGTACTGCACGCATTTTTTTTCTTTTATACCTCGGTTGCTTCAAGAGAATGAAACTAACACTTAAATTGTCATCTTGTAAATGATCCCACAGGCAGAGCGTAGACAGTCCATGATGTTCACAATCGACAACACCCCAAAGAAAAACAACAGCTATCTGAAAAAAGGCCTTAGTAAGCTACGGAGCTCCACCCGCAAATCGCCAGGCAAAACCTCAAAGAGGCCTCCCGCTGACACGTTGTCCAAAGAAAACATGCTGGCCGCAGCGGGACGAGCAGGCAGGTGTGGCAGCTTCAAGTCGCCCCAGGTGGTATTTAAGGAGACCAGAAAGTCTCCACAAACTGCCAGCAGGTCTGCAAAATCTCCCGGGCTGACAGCCAGCGCTCGCAAGGTAAATGTGTGCGTCCTCCCTCACTGTTAATCAGGAGTACAATTGCAGCATGCAGAGATCTTTGTGTGCAGTCTAGTGTTCTGCTGTAATGTCTTTGGTAGCGTCTCGCTCTCCCTTCACACTGTGCAGGCATGTGGGCGTATACCAAAATCAACATTTGGGCCGTATAGAACTTAACGTAATTTGTGAGAGTGACGTGAAACACATAGCACACGCAATCTCACGGGCGTTGCATATTAAATAGACTTAATACAGCATTTGAAGAACATACTCGACGGCGTATGGTGGGTTTTTGAGGCTCACAGCGCAGCAACAGTCAAATGGCCGATAATGTAGTCAGCGCTCACTTGTATTTATTGTGACAGACTACACGAATAACACGAGAAAAAAAATTATCAGACTAGATGCGCAGCCATTCTTTGCGGTGGAAGACACTGGGTTGCGCCAACCGCTCTTTTACCTTGTGCCCCAACTACCTGGAAAGAAGCATTTCAGAGGTCCACCAAACAATGTACTCGCTTAGAAAGTCTAAAGGTTTATCATCGTAAGTAAAGTAAAAGTTTTTTTTTTTTTTTTTAAATTAAGACGATTTCATGGTTCTTTTTTGACAGATAATTTAGTCAACAGCAGGGGTGCAGCCAGGAATTCTGGGCCCCACGGGGGGGGAAATCATTTTGGGGGGTGACCCCTCCTTGATTTGTTATAATTTTTTTATGAATTAAATATTTTCGCTGTATCGGAATCGGCAGCATAAAACCCTGATTGAAGCATCCCTAAGAGATTATTGGTGTGGAGGGGGGTGTTACTGGGTCAATAATGCCATTGTAAGTCATTCTGATTGTGCTGCGTGTTTTGATGAATTCTAATTTGATTAATTTATTCCACAGATGATGATGATGAGGAGGAAGATGTGAGGATTTGTTCCTTTTTTTCTTCACGTTAACCAGGCAAACGTTCACTTAACGCATTTTTACACACTTTTTTAATTATTTTATTACTGCCCTTTTGAGTGATTTTTACAGTTTTGTTTAAATTCCTTCTTTAATCTGTATTGTATTTACTGTAAATGTAATAAAATGTTTAAAAACACTTACTGCGCTTAGTCTGAAAGTATTCCTCACTATACTGTAGTCCAGTCTAAATCGATGAAAATTATTAACTACTTCAAATACAACATTTGAGATCTCACACAGGCCTGTATGACGACCAGTATGACAAGTAACTGGCATTGAAACTTTGTATTTAATTTTAATTTTGATATAATTTACTGACTGGCGCTGACAGACTTCTCGTTTGTCTCCCACAATGCAAATCAACATCTAACCAGCTAGAGACAAGAAGACAGAACTTGGACACGCTCCTCCATCGCCTAGGAACACCTGGCCTACCTGGGGAAACAAACCAGTGGTGTCCAAAAATGCTTAATGTACCTATGTAACAGCCCTGAAAGGGGGGGAAATATAAATGAGGATGGCCGGACACGATGTCTCCCTCTGGCAGCCTCATCCAGAATGGAGCACTGCGGCCTAGAGCCCTCCCTTTCGGCCTTAGCAGACATAACTAATCGATCCCTGAACGATCGCTCTGATCCCTGTTACGCTGATTACAGGTACATTTTTAACCATTTTAAAAGCATTACACAGTTTAAACCCTTCAGTTGACCTACATCCTTTTTGTTTTACTAGAAGAATTATCCACTTTTTAAACTTCACCTTTAATACAATCTATTACACCTACAAAAAGCTTAATGTTGATAGTCACAATAAAGATACAGTATATTGAAAGAAACATTTGAGTATGTGTAACTTTTATTAGCATTGTTCAATTACAAGCTAGAAGTATACAGTAGTGTTCAACATAATCAGTCCAATGTGACTAACCACGTTAATCACTGTTATTAGTATATTTTTAATGCTGCATGGCAAACAAGTTACCAGTAGGTGCGGTAGATTCTCAGAAAACAAACAGGAGGAGGAGGATAATCCAGCCAGTCGTTAAAACGGGATGTTTTCACTCTTATCTATCTATAGTCAATCTGTTTCTTGACCTTTTACCCCGCCACTGCATGTTTTCAATCCCTGAGCACACCCCCAGACAAAGACCCCCTTACTCTTTGTCTGGGCCTGTAAGGTCTCGGAGGAGATACACCTGTGCCATCTGAATTTCAAAAGGTCTTAGGGCCGCATTGATTAATTTATTAAAACCTCCAAGTAGACAAGGAACAATCAAACATCCACACAATGTCAAAACTGATGTAAACACTGCAATGGACACCAAAATTGAGAAGGCAAGGTTCTTGTACTTCCCGAACACATCCAGCCAGTTTGACCACCAGTCGGTGTTAACCCCCAAATGTTCCTTTATGCGCACATTGAGAGTGCGCAAGCCCTCATTGGCTGCCGTCTACATCCGCGTTATTGGGGATGAAGGTGGAACACTGATCTCCGAAGAGAGCACACACCCCATTCTCTTTTGCCAACATGTCCAGGGCCAACCTGTTTTGGTAGGCCATAAGGGAGGTGGCCTTGAGCTGGTCTCGCACCGCCTCGAAGCCATATTGTGTCCAATTGCCCAGCTTTTGTACATTGTAGAGGATGTAGTTTATTCTGTCTACATTTTTGTTTGAAGTGATCCATGGCAAAATAGATTCAAAACCTGCTGCAATTTGGTTTACCAATTTATACTCATCTGGCACACCCCTTGGTACTCCGATGGCTTTGCTGTATGTCAGATCGTTGTTTCCCAGCCAGGCATTGTTTTGTGTTTCTCGTTTTTTCCTTGTAGAAAATGTCCAAAGATTCACTTCAGGCAAAGATACTATCTCCGCTACTGTTAGGGGAAAAACAGATACAGGTACTAACAAAGTAATTAATGCACATCTTCCGGAAGCATTTTTTTTGGTAAGGAATCAAATAGACGTCCATCACCACACCACCAATATTCGTTATGTTTTTTCCGGACACTTGATAGTTGTTTGAATAGATTCCTGTGAATCCTTTTAACGATGAAATGGGTATTTGAACCTCTGTGCTGTTGGTTGCACCAATGGTTATCTGGATAGAATTATTATAGGCCCAACTAATAATCCATGGTGTATGTACTGTATGTGTTATACTTCGTTTTGGTGTATCTGCTAACTGAGTTACGTGGTTATTTTAACCACATCTGCCTTCTGTGGTCAATAATACTGTGGCCTGTGAATGACATGAGAATCAACAAACTGTATCTGAATGGGTGGGGGTGTTGTGCTGAGACCAACATCAAACGGTCCTGTCTCATCCATACATTTTTTAAGTCTATTCTTTATCGTTCCGTTCATACGTTCTACAAGTCCAGCACGTTGATGGTGGTAAGCGCAATTATTTTTTAGGTTAATATGAAACATTGCCCCTATTTTATTTATTACCTAATTCACAAAATGGGTGCCATTATCCATATAGATTGTTTCTGGTATGCCATACCTGGGGATGGTATCTTTACAAAGAGCTTTTGCCACCGTCAAAGCATCAGGATGTTTTGTTGGGAATATTTGAACCCATTTAGAGAACACATCTATAATAACCAAACTGAATTTCTTTCCCTCACTCTGGCTTAGTTCAATAAAATCCATGTCTATAGTTTGGAAAGGGTATTTTGGCGTTGGAAACCGTCCCCGTCGAGGACGTAAGTTCCCTTGCGGATTATGTTTTGCACATGTCAGGCAGGCTCTACAAAAATTTTGGAATAGGAAATAACGCCATATGTAGTAAAATGGTGGTGTATCTGACTAACCATACCTCCTGTTGAGACATTTGACACACCGTGGCTTAATATTTCCGCCCATTTACACAAATTTTTGGGTAAAATTGGCTTAGACTGTTGGTCAACATGTTTGTGTGGCCCCTTGTTTTTTTCCAAAACTCAATTCCAGATGATGGACTTTGTTGCTGCGTATTTTTATGAATGTTGTCGTCTGGGTGTTGTTGTTCAGCTGATAATACAATAATTTCATTATCAGCGGCAGCTTTAGCTATTTTGACAGCAAATGCGTTTGCTTTTGTGATGTCATCAGTGCCATTTGTATGTGCAGCACATTTGCAAATAGCAAATAGAAAATGAGTGAATGAATGAACTTAACATCTTACAAATTTTGCAGCAATTGGGCATGCGTAACTAGTTTGCTTGTTAACGTGTTCATGCCTCTGTGTTTTCAATCATTGCACAAAAAATGTAATATGAGCTTATCAAGCAAGCAGTTTTTCATTGCATGAGCAGTGTGTATAAACTACTATATTGCTTTTTAATGTTTGGTTTAATTTGCCGTATTACCACATTAACCCTTCCCCCTTTCTCCATCACATCAAGGTGGAAAACATTATCTTAATCTTTGAGCATCTATTTAAAAGCAAATTTCTCCTGAAGCTTAAAGTATCAATCATCCATCTATATAAAAATGAATAGAAGTTCTCTGCCAACTACAGTGGTTGCTTAGAAATAGTTGAAATTGTTGTATTTCTCTTTTATTCTATAAGTCATAAATGACTCAATTTATTTGAAAAATATTTTTTTCTACATTATGTACAGCTCCCAATATTTGTTAAATTGTGTATTGTAAATTCTCTTAATTCACCCAATAGTTTGTTTTCCAAAAGGCACCATTGGGATCGTTCAAGCAAGGTGTTATTTTATGAGACTTTTTACTGCAATTTTCAACCTCACACTTTGAAGGATTTAACATTTTACACTGACATACTTTAGTCCTCAAAGGACCCTCACAAATAAACACACATACACTCTCACTGAAGAGAATGGAGAGGAAACATCTGTAAGGTTTTCAGATAAGGGGACCCACACACATAATCAGCACTGAAACACACACACGCTTTTGGAATATTGCATTTGGACTACAGAATTGTCATTACATACAACAGAATAACAAACAATTTTGTGCACTTCCGTCATACAAATTCAGCAATCCGATGGATTGCTTAACTCCTTTCCCTAGAACCTTTTATATTTTGCAGAACGCCTGTTCTGTCTACTTAATCGGTGATGTCATTTTTAGGTCATCCTCATACATTCATTTTGACAATGGTACAGTTTTTTTACCGCGTAATTAGGAACCCAAACTCGACAATAATTAGTCAGTCCTAAAAATGACATCATCTGTTTTGTATTTATTTATTTTTGCTTGGTTTTGGTGCCTGCACCCGTACTTCTTACCACTTACTTCTGCCCTTCGCCTAAGACCTGTCTCGTTACCTTCCTCTCTGTGAAACAGAACTTTTTTCCCTTCTTTTTCTTGATCTTGCCCATTACTTTTATCTATACTTTCTAGTTCCGTCTGTCTACTTTCTTGTTCTTTTTTTGCTTTTTTAATACTTTCCCTTTTCTTTTCTTCTTCTCTCCTTCCTCCCTTCGCGACGCTAGTTTTGTTTCATTTTGATCTGCCCTTTGTTCTTCTGCTGTGGAAACAGGCGGACCTAGTCATGCAAAGTTTTTTTTTTTGTTTTTTTTACCTTAGGACAGTCTCGAGCAAAATGTCCCTCTTTGCCACATTGCCAACATCCGATTGGACTGTTTCTAAATTGTCCACGTCCTACTCCTCCACGACCCCATCCCCTTTGGCCTCTGCCTCTTCCCTTTCCCTTTTGTTGTGCCCGTCCAATCATTGTATAATCTGCTCTTTTTTGAAAACGGCGAGTTATTCGTTCTATTAATCCCCGTACTCGAAGTGTCAATTCTCTACTGTTATGTGCAAGGATGCCATTGTCATCTCTTGGGCACCAATCACCACGGCGAGTATGCCAATCTGTGGCTAATGCGGTCATCCATACTTGCTGTGTTTCTACACTATTAAGGTAATATGAAGCTCTCAAGGCTTCTATTTTTTTCACAGAAGACTTAAAACCATCCCTTTTCATCTTTTTCTGATTTTTATTGTTTTGTTTTATGCGATCCTGTAGCTCTATGATTTTTTTGTGAATTTAGTTGACCGTCAAAACAGTATTTAGTGACCCAGACATGTAAAAAACGCAACATGTCTGGATTTTGTTGTTCCACAAATTTCCAATCCTTGTTTGGTAAGGTGTCCTTACTTTTTATTTTGCTTCCTGATTTCCCCATTTTGATATAGTTTTGGACCCAGTCAGTGTTTTTATTCATAGAGAAATACTAATAACTGGGTTTATAGTGCCAGTGAGGTGGTGACAAACAACTTGGTGTGACAATCCTCGCTTCTACCCTGCAACCAGGTTGAAGGGTGGAGAATTCTTGCCTCTGCTTCCACACCAAGACACCACTTGCTGTCTCACTGCTTTGGTATGAGGAAAGTTTCTAGTAAAACTTCTCCTCCAATCTCACACACAATCACACCCCCTTAACATTTAACGGACATTACATATAGACAAACAGCACGGAACTTAAATGCACATAGGACTCCGCTGTCCCTTTTCACATTATTTATTTATTTTTTTATATTTTTTATCACGGAATTTTAAATGTGCATAGGACTCCGCCGTCCCTTTTACTTGTCATTGACTAGTATCCACAAGGTTTTAACAGTACGTTAACCCACGTACTCATGACCCCCAGTCACACTTTCCCCTAAGGAAAGTCAACTCACCCCAGTTGTTTTTCCTTTGGTATCTCTTGAACCGTCAAACCCCAGCCAGTGGGGTGAAAACCAGTCTTACCGGTCTAGTCTTACTAGTTGTCGCCCCCTCAGCTGGAATTCTCGGGTATCTTGAGATACGGCTCAAAGGACCAATTAAATGTCAGGTTCGAACAACCTAAAACATTCATAACAAGGAAGAAGACAACAGTGATTGCTTTTTACTCGCGAGGAGAACGAACAGAGATGTACTCAGTTACATCTTCCAGCCGTTCTGAAAACACTCTGCCATCTCCTCTCTTTTAATTTTCTTTGGGTGTTCCTAGTTACATATCTCACGTTGCCCCCCTAAAGGAAGGGGCCCCACTCAAGCTGAAATGTGCCAACACAGTCTTGATATAATCCAGCCAGTCGTTAAAACGGGATGTTTTCACTCTTATCTATCTATAGTCAGTCTGTTTCTTGACCTTTCACCCCGCAGCTGCATGTTTTCAATCCCTGAGCACACCCCCATACAAAGACCATGACATAAGTTTCAAAAGATTCTTAAGAACAAAGAACCAATGATTCCATTAGTGGAATAATGTGTATAGGAGCAAATAAATGATAACATATATATATTTTTCTAACATTTTACTTCATTGGGGTTTTTAACCTCTTTGAGGGTAGCATGCAAGGCAGCATTGTCTTCGAGTAATGTCTTATCATTTTGCAGAACTCTCACATCCCTGCATAATGCTCTATTTTCTTCCACATGGTTTTTAGCTTCCTTGAGAGCAGCGTGCAAGGCAGCATTTTCTTTCAAAAGTGTCTTTGTTATCCTGCAAAGCCTTGATATCAGTGCGTAGCGCTTTATCTGCCACCAGGTTTTTAACCTCTAAGAGCAGCACACAACGCAACATTTTTATCTTGCAACTTCTCGATTTCTTCTTTTAGAGCTTTAGTTTCTTTGCTTAGTGCTCTATTTTCCTCCATAAGGTTTATGACATCACCATGGACCCCTAGGATCTTTTCAATGAGACTGTCATTCTGCGATTGTACATGTCGAATCTGTGACTGCAAATGCTTAAGGTCTAGTTGTGCTGCAGTACGCTCCAGTATCTCCTACCTCTGGATCTCTTAAGGATCTGTCTTAACTTTTTAAAGTCTTGCTTCCAGAACTCCCATAGATTTTCCTCTTCTTCTTGTTTTCCTGATGTACTCGACTCATGCTGTAGTCGTTCTCCTCCACCACATTTGGCAACAAGACTGGCACTTGTGATTTTGAGTCCGTGTATACAGGGCCTGCATCCTTTACAATTGTAACAGTTTCTGTTCTTTTCCATTTGTTTGGCTTTGTTGCTAGGCAACTGCTTTAAACTTCAGTGATTAGCCGGTTAGCTTATTTTCCTGGCAGCTTTCAGCACATGTAACTCGTTTAGTTCAAGAAATCTGCCGAAATATTTTGCACCTCTTCCCCCTCTCCAATGAACTTTTTAATCAAAGTACAACCTATTTTCTTCAGGCTTTCAAAAATAAATGCATGTCAACACGTTGGTTTCATCCTTAAATACAGGCCACCTGATTTACACCTTTTTTTTCAAAAAACTGATCACTGAATGCCAAAAATATTTTTAACACCCTTTTCAACTAATTGCCCAATTCCTTTAAAGCGTGCATATCATGAAGGCTGGGTCTTGTTTGTTTTCTGAAAATCTACTGCACTTACTGGTAACTTGTTTGCCTTGTAGCAATACAAATATACTAATATCATTAAATAATCTGGTTAGTCACATTGGACTGCTATTATTTTAAACACTTCTGTAAATGCTGCTTTTCAGCCCATAAGTCAATTCCATACCTGACACTGTATATATTATGTAGGGTTTTTTTTGTTGTTGTGGCGAATGGCATAGAGGGTAACAACATCAGCACTTGGCACAGAGGATTATGGTTTGAGTATAAGGTAAATGGCAACATATACTGTGTTACCTTTTATTTCTTTTAACAATACCAGATGCCAAATGCACCACCTCCCACTGGTTTGGAGTGGCCGATATATCCTCTCCATAACACCTTGAAACCCCTAGATTTTGCACCCAACCCAACGCTCTCTGCAAAAACATCCCTCTTTTGGTGTTGCAACATCTATTTCATGTCATGTATCAAATCTGATTGGCTCCCCAGTCAGTTTAATCGGCTCTCTACTTCAATGGTTGCCAATCCAAAAAACCCATTTTGCCGCCTCTTCCAGCAAAGAAAACTATTACACAACTTAAAAACATTGTATATTTTAATTTTTTTCAAGTTTTACCTCTTCCAACAACAGACTTCAACTGACAGAATTGCAGTGTGTGTAAACCTATCCATCCATCCATTTTCTTTTGCTTATCTGAGATTGGGTCGCGGGGGCAGCAGGCTAAGCAGGGAAGCCCAGACGTCCCTCTCCTCAGCCACTTCGTCCAGCTCTTCCCGGCGGATGCCAAGGTGTTCCCAAGCCAGCTGAGAGACATAGTCTCTCCAACGTGTCCTGGGTCTTCCCCGAGGCCTCCTACCGGTTGGAAGTGCCCTGAACACCTCCCCAGGAAGGCGTTTGGGAGGCATCCTAACCAGATGCCCGAGCCACCTCATCTGACTCCTCTCAATGCGGAGGAGCAGCGGTTCTACTCAGAGTCTCTTCCAGATGACAGTGCTTCTCACCCTATCTCTAAGGGAGAGCCTAGCCACCCTGTGGAGAAAACTCATTTCGGCCGCTTGTACCCGCGAAAATTCCGACACCGGTCATACAGGGAATGAACCGCCTGGATTAGGTAGTCCGATGCCCCACATTCCTGGAGCACTCGCCACACTATTCCCGGAGGGACACGGTCAAGTCCACAAAACACATGTAGACTGGTTGGGCAAACTTCCATGCACCTTCAAGGACCCTGCCGAGAGTATAAAGCTGGTCCACAGTTCCACGACCGGGACAAAAACCACACTGCTCCTCCTAAATCTTCCTCTCCAGAACTTCTGAATAGACCTTACCAGGAAGGCTAAGGAGTGTGATCCCACGATAGTTAGAACACACTCTCCGGTTCCCCTTTCTTAAAAGCAGGACCACCACCCCGGTCTTCCAGTCGAGGGGCACCGACCCCGATGTCCACGAGATGCTGCAGAGTCGTATCAACCAAGACACGCCCACAGCATCCAGGGTCTTAAGGAACTCATCCACTCATTCGGATCTCATCCACCCCCGAGGCCTTGCCACCAAGGAGCCTTTAGACCACCTCGGTAACCTCAGCCCCATAGCTAGGGGAATAATCCGCCTCAGAGTCCCCGGGCACTGCTTCCATGTTAGAAGACGTGTCGGCGGGATTGAGGAGGTCTTCAAAGTATTCCCTCCACCGGTCCACCACATCTCGAGTCGAGGTCAGCAGCACACCGTCCCCACCATACACGGTGTTGACTGTGTGTAGGCCTACTTTTAAATAATTAAACCACTGAACTATTTAGTTCTTATGAGTCGTTCTCATGTGTGTAAAATCAAAACAACGTTAACATAAAAGCTTATTAGAATTCACATTATCTGCATATTAGTGCTGTCTGCTCAGTATTTACATTCACAGGCTTGCACTCATTGTCATCAGGAATATCACACGCACAAGATGAACTAGTGGTTAGTATGTTTTCCACACGGTGACTGACAGGTGATCATTCCAGTGTGTGCCCTGCTGTACAGAAGATTGATTTATAAAAATGTATTTTACTATAATGTGATCAAAAATTTTAAACCGTAATTTCTGAAATATTGCTGACCCAAAATGCACCTTTTGTGAGGGGCCGAGCGTTTGTCTTCTCCATAGATTGTGTTGATTCAGCCATGAAACAACTTCTCTTTTAATTCCACGATACTGGAAGATGCGCTTATGGGTGCGTCATGCAGGTGGCGTCAGCGTCATGGCAGCAGCGTGGACGGTAAATGCAGCTATGCTGATTTGTCGCTTGACTTCGTTCCAGGCCTTCTCCTGGTCCGCCGAGTTCTCAATGTCGAACAATGCGTCGTAAATCCCAGGGAATGACTCCCCCGCATATTTATTATGGCTGCTTGGAGCAAATATCACATGCCTGAAAACAAGATCACCAGGAAGATAGTCAACAATACTGTGTGTTTTATAGATTACACTATAAAGTCCAACTGCAAAATAATGAGTTGGGATTTATGATTATGTTACTGCCTTTTTGTTAATTGACTATGTATATAGGGGCTATGAAATGATTAAACATTTGAATCAGATTAATCAGTTTTCAAACGAATTTATCACTATTTGGAACTAGATCTGAAATACGTCACTTTTCACCATTTTAAATGATAGGACAAAAATATTTATATTCGTATGTATTATTAACGCCAAATGAACTGACAATTTACATCAGAAAATGTAATGTGCACCAGTCTCTTCAACAGTAGCAGAACATTTGAATCGCAATTTTAAAAGTGAGCATTATGAGCAATGATGCTTATAATGAGGTTGTTGTGCTGGTCTGAATGTCCGTAAAATGCACCTTGCAGTCATACTGACATAGAGAATGTGTTTTGAAGAAGAAGGAACTAGAGACGTGCTTGAGTTGGAGATATGGTGGTGGAATTGCACTGCTGTTGTGTCCAGGTCAGTAATGAAGTCTGCCATCATAACAAAATGGACAAAATGATAATAGTATTTTTTTGCAATTATTAATAGTATTAATTGTCATCAATAAAGGCATGTCATTTTGGAGCTTGCATGAAATTTCAAATGAATGCAAACTACATGTCGTGCTCATCTGCTATAATATTTACTTCCCAACAGTAAATCTCATTGTGTCTTGCTAATGAAAAGGCTCTAATAGTAACTAATGTAGCACGATTATATGGCTACTGACACACGTTAATGTTGCCATTCTGTTAGTTAATGTGGCTAATGAACTCATAATATAAGATTTGTTAATGTAGCTAGAGGTGAAGGATGCTACCGTTATGACAAATGTAGCCAATGCTAATGCTGCACTTTCACAATTCCATCACAGGTAACAGGATTATGGCTAATATTATGAGGGGGTAGTCAAGCAATTTTATAGGAATGTATTGTTTACTACGTCTGATAGCAACAGTGTCATTGATTGTTTTATACAGTCCACAAAACTTGAACATGGTAGACAGTTATACCTGTAGAAGGGTCTTCCAGGTAATCCCAGGGGGTCTATAAAGGCCCTCTCAAGATACATGAGCTGATCATTCATTGCACGTACCTGCAGAGGACTGATGCACACAGAAGCATACACCCAATCACAACTTGTTAGTTCTCCACATACGTAACAGCCCAACTTTTTGTAGTTTAACTAAAGCGTGCACGCTGACAAGGTACACGACTTCTTCTTACTCTGCTCTGTTTATGTTTTGTAGGCGCTCATGAAAGTCCCTTGCAGCAACTGTGAAGTTCTCCACTGCTGAAAACAAGGAATCTGGAAAACACACATGCATAAATGAGGAATAAGCTGTTAAAAAGAACAGGCATTCAAATTGTAATGTATTACTAATACTGATGTGTTACATTGGCACTTACCAAATGACACCCGGTACTTCTGCATTTCCTCCAGGTGCCGCTGTCCTAAGGCTGCGATGCTGCTTGCATACTTTTGGAGAGACAGGGCGTACTGGTTGGCATCGAGAGGGATGATCTGTGAATCCGCCAGGAGAAAAATGAGGCCCGCTCTCACTTGGGCCACAGTACGAAGTCTCCTGAAGGTGGGGTCGTAAAACTTCTCCACAATCTCGAAGGTTTCATACACGGTGTGATAGACGGGATAACTGCTGTAACGCTCTGTTTTCTACACACACAAACACTATGCTTAGATGACCTCAACACAACCCTTACATAATCCTTAAAGGGTCACTGACATGATTTATCAACTTTGCTTAAATATGTTATATATTATTTGTAATTATGTTCTACAATGTCAGTTTTTTGACAGTGGACTGTAAAATTGCAAAAATGACATTAAAGGTTCATGGCGGCAGCCATGATGAACTTTTCACAGCTTTTCCCACTTATCATTTTGGGAAGTGACATCAGTGGAGGCTGAAGCCTTGAATTCTTTTTTTGGTTTTTTTTGTAGTGTTCGTTCAGATGACAGCAATAAAGGAACACAGTAAGTAAGTCATGTCTTGTTAACATACTGTGTTCTAATCACTTTTCCACCACAGCGACAAGGCTGTAAAACATTGTACAAGTTATATAAACATATTTTTACAGCGTTCTGTTGATGGTGGGGGAGGCAATGAAATACAAATTATGCTTATCTTAACGCCCCTCAGACTGGCTGATTGACATTAATATTAGTGGCTGTCAACATAACCAAAAATAATTGTCACTTGCACGTTGTGAGACATATTAACTTACGGCAGTTTATCTATGTTTTTTTTCCTCCATTAATGCAAATGTTTATTTTGATTATTTTGTCTTGATATAGTATTTTATATAGTCTTATTCAACACAGCAGTTGTGGCAATTTTGTTGTATATTTTGACTCGCTTTTATTGGTCTGCGGCACATTTTAATAATGTAATTTCACCAGAAAACAACAACAGAAAAAATTGCAAAATAAGTAGTAATGTTACAAGTATAAAGTCAAAATATTAGGACAAAGAAAGTTGAAAGTATGGTTGTAATATGAGGAAAAATAACTAATAGAGTTGAAATAATAAAGAAAAAATACATTTTCTTCTAGTATAACAAAATAAAGTCCATCCATCCATTTTCTTCCGCTTATCAGAGGTCGGGTCGCGGGGGCAGCAGCCTAAGCAGAGAAGCCCAGACGTCCCTCTCCTCGGCCACTTCGTCCAGCTCTTCCCCGGCGCATGTCGAGGCGTTCCCAGGCCAGCTGAAAGACATGGTCTCTCCAGCGTGTCCTGGGTCTTCCCCAAGGCCTCCTACCGGTTGGACGTGCCCTAAACATCTCCCCAGGGAGACGTCCCGGGAGGCATCCTAAACCAGATTCCTGAGCCACCTCATCTGGCTTCTCTCGATGCGAGGAGCAGCGGTTTTACTCCTAATCTCTCCTGGATGTCAGTGCTTCTCACCCTATCTCTAAGGGAGAGCCCAGCCGCCCTGCGGAGAAAACTTAATTTGTCTGCTTGTGCCCGTGATCTTGTCCTTTCGGTCACTACCCAAAGCTCATGACCATAGGTGAGTGTAGGAACGTAGATCGACCGGTAAATCGAGAGCTTTGCCTTTTGGCTCAGCTCTCTTTTCACCACGACAGACCGGTGCAGAGTTTGTTTAGTTTAAAGTCATAGCAATAAAAAAAGAAAATCAGGGAAAATTATTTAAGAAGAAAGTTTAAATATTTTTTTAAAAAAGACAACATAAATTGGGGGAAAACGGGGCAAAGACCAAAGTTTATACTAATAATACATTTTTATACCAATATCACAAGCTGAGTTGCCTTTTTTCTTGAAATTCACATAACTTCTTAGCATATCTACATTTGTTACAAAGTATTCGTTTTACCCTTTCATTTTTCAGTATGGGGCTCTCGGTGGAAAAGGTTTGGACACCCCTGCAGTGGACTATAATGGCTGGGAGTGCACATCCAAACAAGCACACATTTTTATTTTCCAATCAATGGGTTTTCAAATGTGGAGACACACTAAGGCGAAGTGATAACAAAATTACCCAGTTCTTTGTGTATCTTGCTCTGCCAGCTGCAATTCCCAGACGGATAAAATAGGCCTCAAAATCGCTTCCCGAGCCCAGTTTGCTGATCCTACAGAACACGAAGCAAAAGAAATACGGAGTCATACTTTTCTTGAATGACATCCTTGATTGTTTGACTGATGATTGCAAATGTGCTACTTCAGTTCACTTGAATACCTTACAGCACTCTAGTCCTTTCATCTGACAGTTATATGCTTGCCCAAACAGAATCCCATAATTCAAACCAGCTTTTGTTTAATATTGTGAATTTGACAGGAAAAAAAAACCAAGAAATGACCAGGAAATGAGAGTTTCATTTTGAACAGGGTCCAACGCTCTGTGTGTTGTGAAAGGCGACTAGAAGGGGACCACAGGGACACCAGGGGGCCGGATGCTGTCAGAACTCACTGACAGGCTAATTAAAAATGGCATATCCCCAGTGATGTCCTGTGGTAAAGACAGTATGGGAGTCTTGATGGAAAATCTGAACAGCAGACCTTGACTTTCTAATGGGTGTTGTGGTGAACCCATTGAAGAAGCTTCACAAAACTTCACTCGACGAACAATCATGAATAATAGTCGCATTCCAAAGAGTGTAGACAACTGTGTAAGAGGTATATTCCAAAGGAGATTCCTTATTGATAAAGCCTTGATCGTCTACATTTGGAGATACAGCACTTACAGTTTTTGATGTAGTTTGTCTTGCTTGAAAGCTCTTGTCCTTGAAAGTTGTTAAGTGCCAAAAGTGTTTCAAAAGTCAATGCTTATCTGGTGCAGCGTGCATGTGGCCTCGTCCAAAGCTGTTGATGCATTTTGAGACTCTCATAACTTGCCTGGGTGCGTCACGGTCATTCGTCCAGTTGTCTTTCCTATGCCAACTTTCATACAGGGAAACTCCTTCCTCGTCTATCTCTGGGCTGGCTAGCTGCACAGACACACAAAGAAAGCAGGAAGCCGTGACTACACTCAACTAAAATACACATGCAACACTTGTTTTTGCTCACATGTTTGATGGATAGATGCACTGCCAAAACATTCCATTCAGAGGCAACAGCTCTGGTCGACATTTCTGCAGTCGACGTGTCTATTGCACGCTCCCTTAAAACTTGTGACATCTGTGGCTGTGTGATTTTTGGAATAGCCTTTTAGTGTGGCCAGACTAAGGCAAACTGTGGAACTATCACACTGTCTAATAAGCATCTTGATACGACACATCTACACGGTGGATGGATTATCTCATTAAAATAGAACACTAACACAGATTTGGACAGATTTGTGAACAATATTTGAGAAATAGGCCTTTTGTGTACATAGAAAGTTTTTGATCAACATGGGAGCATAAATGAAAGTGTTGCGTTTCTATTTTTGTTGAGTGTATTTCCCCAATCCATGTCACAATGTGTGTTTACATTTACCTGCTTGGTGAAGTCATACACGAGTGTGTGTAAAGATGGAGTGCAGTCAACCCTCAGTGTATACATACCTTGAAATAACAAACACACACAAGCGATATTGAAACCAGCATATGCCTTCATTGTAATATACACAGACAATCTCACCCTCTATGCCAGAGTCTGCATTGATGTAAGCCACAGCTCTCTCCTGAAGCAACTTAGCATTGTCCTGTTGAGGAACGTGGAGTGGATAGCTGTCATAGTTGTGCGCATGCGTGAGCGCTGCACTTCTCACATAATAACTAACTTCTAATACAATTTCAGCATAAACATTGTATTTGTAATAATGCCAGTTACAGTGCATTTTATCCTTGTGGTGACCTTTTCTCCAGACATGTCCACTTTCTGCAGCTTATACAAAACCGTTGCATTTGTAAAAAAAAGTAATTAATGATCACGGTAGGCTATGGTCTATTATTAGTCAAAATATACTGAAATGCAAGTGATATATAGCATTCTGGCCACCAGGCAGCAGTAATGTTATATAGATGAGACATCCATCCTTGCACTCAATGAAGCCAGCCATACTGTAGATGCAAAGTGAAGCAAGCATTCCGTGTGGAAGTGGCAAGTTTGTGGCTTCTTACTTTGTTCTTCTTCCCCCTCCATTTGAAACTAATTGTTATGTAGAGAACAAATTAACTGGAGGCTAACTAGTTTGCTAGCTAATGGCCGTCTAACGCCCCCAAAATATTCAATTTATTAACATTAAATCCTATATCTCAGAAATCAATCGGATAGAACCCATTAATCGCTATAAATGAGGGATGACTGTAACACAGTCAGTACAATTACTCAACTCTGTGAGTTTTGAGTTTCTGTGCATGCCTGGCCTTGGATTGACTTGATTAATAACTACTATGGCATTCACCTGACAAAATGATGTCATGTGATGTGTAGGTCTGAACACCAGATGCAGAAGCATGATGCTGAAAAACAGTCTCTATAGTGAGAGTCACATGAAGTACAAAATACCAAGGAGAACCGAGGTGGTGATGGCAAAGAGGGGCAAATGTAAAATTAACACATAACGTAACAGGTCCTTTGTTATAGGGCACCACTGCTTGGTGGTGATGTTTAAGTAGTAGGAGAGTACATACTTGACTCCACTATCACCATCACACCCACATACACCACAACGAAAAGTCAAGCCAAGCATTACCATCCCAAACTGTACCACGGTGAGCTAAAGTGAATTCTAGCATTAAGAAGAGGAAAAAAACATTGCTAAAGTTCTACCTCTGCCCATTCTGTTGACCCCAGAAGTCCAAATTCCTCTGCATCCCAGCTGGCAAATATGATTGTTCTTCTAGGCCTCCAGCCTGCACACAGACACATACAAATATGTTATTAGAACAAATATTACCACCTGGTAGTTGTACCCTTACCTTTACTGAGTAACCTGCCAGCATTGCGGACTATTTCGTGGACCACAGCAGCTCCCGACATAGGATCAATTCCGCCAAAAACCCATGCATCCCGGTGCCCTCCAAGAATCACATACCTGTCTAGTCGAAAATGTTTTACAAATAGTACTGTCATTTCATATTTTTTCCTCTTTCTTTTAAGTCCTGACAAGCAAAAAATTTATAGTCACTCGTTTCTGCAAGGCAACTTTAATTATAGAGCACAATTGATACACAAAGGAATTCAAAGTGCTTTACCGAAAAAAAGACAATAAAGATAATTCCATACAACATAATAATCATTCTAAAATCATTCTATAATACATAAAATAATTAAAAGCAAAAAGTGCAGATAAAACAATTGGTCATATTTCCTGGTTCTAGTCAGGACTCGAGCAGCAGCGTTCTGAATGTGCTGCAGCTGGAGATTCTGTAGGTGTTGCCATCGCTGAATTCTTTGCTGGGTCCTTGGGTGACAAGGCAGGAGTTCTCTTGTTCTTCTCTTCTAACAGTGGCAGCACAGGATCCGGTCCAGGCCAATTCTGATACTTTAAAACGTGGAGGAAGTTTAGTCAGTCAACTTACTCTATCGCTGTTCAGGTGTAGGCCTTTTCCTTTAAACGCATTCTCACTTTGCCAGAGGAGATTATGAAGTACAGGCCTCTGGACATCGGACAACCATTTGTCCAAATGAAACAGCGGCTGAATTTGTTGATCCTCCTGTTTAGACTTGGGAGCGAGTCCACTGATGAATGTCTTTTTTTTTTTTAAGGTTTCAGACTGTTCTTTTCTGACATCCACTGCTCCTCCGTGCAGCTGTTTCACCCCTTAGTTTTATGCCAGTTCCAGTAGTAGTTTTGTGATGTCAGAGACAGTGACACTTGGATAGCTGCAAGTAGCTATTCTGTTTATGGTTATGTCAGATGTGGCTCTGTTTCCAAGCACATTACTCTGTCCATCTACCACTTTGTGCTGACTTGGATACTGTTATGCACAATGATTTTATAACTTTCTCTTTGATTGTTATACTGTTACAATAAAGTCACATTTGGCTCTGATAGTGGAGAGTAGAGTACAAATCTTCATGATAATATTAAACATAGTAGACATGAAACAATTATGTCATACAATACTTTTTCCCTTCCTTTTAATAACTAAAACTTGATCAAGGTGACAAATGATGTCAGACTGAACACAGATACAAGCAAAATCTAAGTTTTAGTTCTGCTGAACCTGAGTGCTGCCTTTGACACAGGTGACCATGTGATTTTATTACAGAGGTTGAAAACTGGGTGGGAATCTCTGGTACTGATCTTGTGGGCTTCCCAGGGGTCAATCTTGGGACCCCCATTGTTCAGTCTGTACATGCTACTGGAGATGGTCCGGCAGGTTTACTTTGTCACCGCATCGAACAAATCAGTGAGCGGATGCAAAACAATGTTCTCCAGCTTAACTCAGACAAAACTGAAATCATTGCCATGGCCCACAAAAACAAACAGAACGTGTTATCATTCAACTTGAAACTCTCTCTCTAAAACCTAATGTACTCAGACTTGATCTTACACAGCCACATTCAATCAGAAACATTAGCAGCGTTTTACCACCTAAACACACTACCAAAATCAAGGGAATAGTGTCTAGGCCATATTTAGAGAAATAAATCCATTCCTTTGTTTCCAGCAGACTAGACTACTGTAACAGCCCTCTCACTTGGGTCTTTCAACGAGCTGTCAAACAGCTGCACTACATTCAGAATGCTGCTGCTTGAGCCACAACTAGAATCAGAAAATACGACTACATTACCTAAGTACTCAGGTCTGCACTGGTTTCTTTTCACTCAGAAGATAAGAGTTACAGCCCTGCTTGTGTACAAATCTTTTAATGGTCTAGCGCCAAAGTACATCTCGTGCGTGTGCCCAAAGTCAGGACTAATTACGGTGAGCCTGCTTCTCAGTTTTATGCTGCTAAAATCTGAAACAGTCCTTCAGAAAATGTGACATAGGCCTCAACTTTGACAATGTTCAAATCCAAGTTAAAACACTTCTATTTGTCTTTGTTTATTGCACCTCAAATTATTTTGTCTGCACTCTTTGCTTTTAATTGTTATGTATATATTATTTATTCTGTACGGCACTTTGAATTCCTTGTATAAATACCAACTATAAATAAACTTGCTTTGCCTAAAATTAATTACTGAAACTTTAATCAATAAACACAATAAAAAATAAAGTAAAAAAAATGTACATACAATTCTTCTATCAAATGTATTTTCTTACTCCTTTTTTTTCTCCTTTTATGCTTGTTATGTACCCATGCATTTTTACAAGACATTCTAATCCTGGTAGATGTCACATGGGTCTGTACAGGATTATTATAACGACAAGGGCGGGGTCAATTGGAAGTTAGGCTACCAAATATGCTTTCTTGCCCTTTCAAAGGATAACAAAAAAACAAATATATTGTAATTGTTGTGCAATGACAAGTGTGATTTTTTTAGAAAAATATTCCAATATGTTTTTCTAATATTCCAAAAGTAAGCCAAGAAGAATGTCTTTTTTCAAACTCCAAATATCTTTTGATGTAATTGTAAGGGGTGAGGTGGTTGTACCTGGCTCTAGAGCTCCTCTAATCCTTCCAATGACATTGTAGATCCTGGTCACCTGAATGTAGGTATAGATGTTCATGCGTACTGACCTAGGGCAAAATGATTTACATCTATTCAGAGATAAAAGTGGAAGGCTGTGAGGGTGAATTAAAAAAGATGCCTTTTTTGGAATGTGAGAAGATGAGTGATGTTTAACACCACCCCACATTGGCCTCCACACTTGGCATGTTGTGTTCAAAGAGAAGAACGGACAACATTCAAGTTGTAATCAAGTGCTTTCACCTGAAAATTCTGTTTAAATGTTATGTCAAACAATTGTGTGGGAATGTATGTTTCTCCCAAATAGAAAGTACAAAGCCTCCTTTGTGCTTCAATTGGCTGCTTGCCACTAGCTCATTAGCCAAAATCCAGACAAAAAGCGCAACAACAAACAAGACAACGCAAACACATGGACACAAATGATACTAATTGAAGCACTCACTGGTTCTTTAAGTCATCCGTGAAACCTGGGCCAATCCTGTAGGAGACGTTTAAAGCCCCTTTCCAGTTGTTTGGTGGATTTGGTCCTCCCATGTTCCTGTTGAGTGGTTCATGATCACACATAAGTTTACATGTCACTTCCCTGAGGTAGATGAAAAAGTCTACCAGCATAATCAAAGGCAAAAGGGAAAAAACTACTTAAGGAGGTGAAATGCATCGTGGTAGCCAATAGGGTGCACAGGAATGCTGGGAAGTCCCACTGCATCTTCAGGACGGGATCTGTAGGTATATTCTGTAAGAGTACAGACAGCAACTCCCATTTAAGTAAATCACATAGACAAAGTACACATACTGTTCAAATACCTTTAGCTGGGTAACCAGGTGTGAGCGGGTCTCCTCTTCCATTCAAGGTAATAATGTTTCCTCTCTGAGCTCCACCACCTGGAAGACTCCAACCTTCAGGGTATGACTGCACATACCAAAAGCATAAACAGGAGGAGACAAATAAGTTTATGAACGTTCCTGAAAATGTTCAAAATAGAGAGAAACTCGAGACACAGAAACTACAGAAACTCGAGATTAGACCTAGCGACATACCTTGACTCCTTCAGCGCTGTAATCTGCTGGATCAGAGAACAAAATAATTCCTTTTGCACCGGCTAACATGGCATTCTTCACCTGATGGAGGTGAGAGAGTGATAGTGGAGATCAATATCATATTCACTAACCACATCATTTTTAGGTCACAACAATGTTTTTTGTAAATTGTGAGTGAGTGCATATTTTATGATTGTGGCGGAGACAAATTTATTGCAGTGGTGTAGACTCAGGGCCAGAAAGCCCGTCTCTGCTGGTCTAAGCACTACTAGAAGCACTTAAATTTTAGTACTTTTTCTATGAAATTGTATTGATTTATTTGCAACAGTCTATTATGTTCATTTTGTAACATGTCCCTTGGTGGCACTGCTCCCAGTACATATCAGATTTCAGCTTCAGCTTTGTTGCCATGTCAGTGTAATCAATGTAACCGCCAGGAATCTATTTTTATCATGAAACGTCCATGTTTGCATCCTTTTTATCCTAACAAAATGGCACGAAAACTAAATCAAAATGAACACATTTTATAGTTTTACATGTGTAAAACAATTCTAAATGCATATAAATGGCAAATGAGAGGATAAATGAACATTTGAGGCTACTTTTAACTTGAGTGAGACATGACTGTTCCCAAACACACGATGTGGCAGCAAAATCACCACGGAAACCATCTTCCCGTTTTTCTCACCTTCTTTAGCAAATGCAGCGCCTGCAACTTTATTTGGCTAAGCTTTGGGCTATTTTGCAGCTGTGATCACAAGAAAAGCCGAGACCTGAGGTGACAAACTGATTGAAGTCAATAAGTACCTCATGGCAAAACAGGCAGGTGGTGTCTGTATTACGCTGACACATTGTGTCCTTAGAAACAGTCGCGTCAAGAAGCATGTCTTCATTGAAAGTAAAAGGAAACTTTAATGTTTAATTATTCCTTTAATTTATCATTTGTATAATTTAGATGTCTTCTGAATTATTTTCTGATAACGTTGGTTAGAATCAGACCTTCTGGAACAAATAAATGATGCCAACCAAGGTTCAACAGTATTTTTGTTTCCAGATTTCAGATTCGCCTCACGGGCCCATCAAGGGGCAGAAGGCAATATGAATAAATTCCTACAAATGTCCTACCTTATTGCCTCGAAATATTTTCCCATATCTGACAATGACAATTTTGCCAGTCACATTGATTCCCATCTGCCTCTCCAACTGGAAGAAATCTTCAGTGCGGCCGTAGTTGACATACACCAAATCGCCCTGCCCAGATAAAGCGGGGAGACTCATTGAATACGCTTGTGGCGTACCAGCATGACCAAACTATCACTGCTTTCAGTTCTGTTTAAGCACCACAGGTTGCCCTTTAGCAGAGAAGGCGCTGTATGGAGGGACGATGTTGGCAATGTCTTCATAACCCTCGGGAACAGGCTCAGCCAAGGATGTGGTAAAAACCTGAGGAATAAAGGTGAAATTAGGCCCATTGTTAGAGGCAATTATTACCTACCACTCTTAGTAGAGGGGCTTTACATGGACTTAAACATTGGGACACCTGACTGCTGCACCGATAGATTCAGCACTAAATTCTGACATTTTGGTGTGTCTGTTGGACTAAGCATGACAAGGCTTATGGACTTACCATCTCTTCTCAAGTTCAAATCAAACCTGATCAGCAATGTTGTGACATATAGTGTTGCTTGTTGCCTTACGAGCCCCAAAACAGCAATTGATTGATGATCATTGATCAGTGATGTGATTGTGACAGCATCTCTACTCCTCAAACTTGTGCTTTGTCTTTAATTGGTGGAATATCTCAAAACATTGGCCTTTTCTCTTACAAGTTTGTCTCATATAGTGAAGTTATTCTACACAGGTTAAGGTTGAGATAAGGTTGAGTAGAAAAAGAGTTGAAGATACTTCGGTGAGTGTTTTGTACAGGATTTATAGCTGTTTGTATACAGTATGCATGCACAGTACCTCATGGCCGCTTGCGTCAACGATTGCAATGTAATTGGGCTGCGATGCGTTGGGGTAGGACAGCAGGACATCATACGGCACCATCTCTACGGAGTCCAAACCGAACTCCTTCCACTCCTTCTGAATCTGCTCTGCATACTTCAGGTTCTGCTCTGTACCCGCCAGATGGGGGAGGCGTGTAAATTTCCTTTGAGGGAGTACATTTAGCAGTTCAGCGTGGGGCAGCCGAAGCCATGTGTGTGGGTGCTGCTGCTTGAACAACACTTCCTTAGGAAATGAGCATGTGTCTTGAAATATTGGTAGATAGGATAGAAGGCTACGTACCTGAGATGCTCTCTTATCCGGTTAGGCTGCATTTCCTCCAGGAACTCCAACAAAAACTGACTGGAGGCACTGTTTGTATAGCTAGGAGGATGTTCACGCTTTGCAAACCAGCCTACGGTGGGTGGGGTAGGGGGGTAAAGTGTAACACACACAATATGTCAGACTTTGCACTTTTACAGTGTATCAGATGAAAGTAACTGTAAGTCGGGCGTGACAAAGTCATGAAAAGGGAAGACAAATGTATCACGCTCAAGCAAAAGCTCTATGTGAAAATATATACAACTCCAGTACACTCATTGGACACACAGCCGCAATCTAATGCTCTGCCAAACACGGTAGCTTTCAAGCAACGTGACTGTCAACGGGAGAAATACAGCCGAGCTTACACTTGATCAGCTACCCCGCGGAAAAAAACGTCCGTGTGCGCGTTCTTGTAAGTGCGTGTGCCTCCCTGGCTCGTGCGAAAACAGCCCGTACATGTTTGTGTTTGCTCTAGCCCAACTCACCCATAACGAATCCCAGAAAAAACAAAGCTACCACCGCCGCCAGCCACAACAGCCAGCGAACTAATCTGCCGCTCCGTTTCGACATGTTGGCCAAAGTGATGCTAGTTCCACTCTTTACCTTGGTTCATTGAAGCAGAAGTAACACACAGGCGTCACGTGTTAGAGAGAGAGAGAGAACGAGAGAGAGAGAGAATGGCTTTTAACAGCCAGTAGGTGGCAGCACAGACAAGAGACAGTGAGTTCCCCGAAGAAGAAGCTTTTCGGGTACAGTCAATGTGGGTATAGATCCGATACCCAATAAATACAGGGACTCAATGGCTGGTATCAGTACTTTGCATTTGTCACCTCGGATTCTCGTAAATTGATAACATTATTCTCAAACTCTCATATTTTTTTTTCAATGATTAAATTTAATTGATATAATGCAATTTTGCGTATAAATAGGTTTTATTTTTGAGCAATTACTGTTTTAATGTACCTTTCTAAACTTGTTATTAACACATGGGTTGAGGCCTGCCGACAATGGTGGACGTTCAGGTCACGTTTGAGTAGCATGGGAGCGCGTGTGTGCCGCCCGTAGAGGCCACCGATCTACCATATTCTGACTTGATGATGATTCGTATGGAATCGCAAAAGTGGCAAAATTAAAATGAATTACATGTGGAAATATAAATAGAATCAAAAATGTGCAACTGTAGTCATATTCATTTTTCGTTTTGTCTTTGCTTTTCCCATTTTTTTTCCTGTTTTGTCTTTTTCAATTGCTTTTTCTCATAGCATTTTCCAGATGGCTCAAACTGGCGACAAAAAGCAAAGACAAATGAAAGACCAGGGTGACTAGTCCATACCCGATTACACAATTCTAGCTTGCAGTGGCTATGTAGTAGCTCTGTTTAAATGTAGCTCTCAGCCATGGAGAAAAAATGTCATGGACTGGAAGCAACATCAGTATCACGCCACCATGCATGTACTTTGCTCAAACGTCTTACACGCTGGGGTCCATATCGAAGCTGCTTAGAGAAGCGGCTAACAGGCTGGATGGGACCAGTCACCCTGGCAAATACTGTGGGCAGGTCTTTCATTTGCCTTTGCTTTTTGTCGCAAGCTTGAGACGTCCAGTAAAAGCAGTGAGAAAAAGCAAATTAAAAAGACAAAGAAAAAACTGATGAAACAACGGAAACAAATGGAACAAAAACAATACCAAAAACATGAAAAAAGCAAAGATAAAGAGGAAAAAGAATATGACTACATTTGAATGTTTATTATTGAGCCTCTTTTTATTTCCAAATGTATTTCCGTTTAATTTTGGCACTCCTGTGATTCCATAAATCAGTCAATTAGTCAATTAGTCAATTAGACAAAACACAGAACTAACTGGTATACAGATTGGTGATGGCAAAAACCACATTATTGGCCTTTTTGCTGATGACGTTATCTGCTATATCGGGAATCCGGATTCAAACCTGCCCAAATTGATTGAACACCTGGAAATGTATGGTTTCTACTCAGGATATAAATTTAATCTAAAGAAAACACAGATATTACCACTTAATTACTACCCAGGTGGAGACATACAACGTAGATACAATTTGAAATGGGACACACAAACAATAAAATACTTCGGGGTCAATCTAACCGGACACATAGACGACCTATATAACGCTAACTATGCCATGGTTAATAAAGCCATTTGCAACGACATTCGAAGATGGGGGGTCCTCATACTTGATTTTAGTGCTAGAATTGAGACTGTAAAGATGAATATACTCCCAAGGCTTCAATATCTATTTCAGGCTTTGCCAATCAGTATACCGGAAAAACAGTTTATATATTGGAATAAAATAGTCTCGAGATTCATATGGCACAATCAAAGACCAAGAGTGAAGTTTGAGACACTGCAACTGAGAAAAGACAAAGGGGGCATGGGACTACCAAATTTCAAGGAATACTTTCACGCGGCTCAAATAAGAGCGGTAGTGAACTGGTGTGATGTAAATTTTACAGCAAAATGGAAGGTATTTGAATGGAAGGTATTTGGGAGGGAAACCCCAAGTGTCCTAGCAGACGGGAAAATTGATATTTGTAAACGTGACGCTATAGATGGTGTGACTCGGTTCACTCTAGAACTGTGGTTTAAACTAATAAGAAGACTCAATTTACAGGACGACCTTTGCCCACTCCGGTGGATAGCATATGACAAACGCTTCATCCCAAATAGCCTTGACGCAACGTTCCTACAGTGGATTCCGAAAGGGATAACCGCAGTGTGTACAATAGTAAAAAATGGAAAACTCATGAACTTTCAAGAACTTACACAAACATAAAACCTTGACAGCAACGATTATTTTAAATATCTACAAATGAAAAGCCATTACGAGAGGGAAATAAAAGATAACATACACAGAAAGAGACATGGAATCATACCATGGTGATTGGTGCATATAGATCAAAACCAAGCAAAATAGTATCCATGCTGTCTAAAGGAAGGAAAGGGGGACACTGAACACATTAAACAAAGGTGGGAAAAATAACTTAAGATAAACATTACACAGCCTGAATGGTCAGGTATGATTGTGGTTCAACATACCACGACATCATCTCGTGTATGGAGAGAACATTGCTGGAAAAATATAATTAGGTTCTTTATTACTCCAAAAATACCTTAAGGTGGCACAGCCATGCTGGCGCTAGTGTGGGGCAGTAAATGTAAACCACACACATATCTTCTGGCTCTGTCCAAAAGTTGCCCCCTTCTGGGAGAATATACGTAAAACTATAGAAAAGATTTTGGGCTACAGTATAATTTTTACATGTGAGGTCTTGTACCCCGGCCTGATAGTAGGAGAAGATGTGTCAAGGAAAGATAGATACTTGTATAAAATTATGATGGCAGCATGTAAAAAAGCTATTACCCGGAAATGGTTAAACCCGAGACCTCCGACGGTGGAAGACTGGTGTGGTACTATGAATACAATACATGACATGGAACTTTTAACCTACAGATTGCGAATTGAAGAAGATATATGCCAAGAAAAATGGACAAAATGGACACTGTTCACTGACAGAAGACAAAAGAAGGACCCCTAGACCATGATTGATTTGCTTGGTTTGAAAATGTACTTCCTGTGCCTTGGTTTGTGTGTGTGTGTTTGTGCTCTGTTAAAAAATTCAAAAAATAAAGTTAAAAAAAAATATATATATATATGAGCCTGAGGATAACTGTTTTTCTTATACCTCACAGCGCCCCATAGAGAATGCCGTCCCCGGGGCAATTCCCCATGCTGCCCATGGCAAAAATTGCCACTCAAATTGGAAGAAAACAATATTTGTATCAACAAACTTATGGTTGAACAATTTTAGACTAAGACTTTGTAAAAAAAATATCAAAAAAATAATATTGTTTTATGTTTATTCCATTAAGCAAAATAAAGTCAAATGTGAAAAATAAGTAAACAAAAGGAAAAATCATCTATACTCATTCAAATCCATGGCCCCAAATTCATCCCGTGTCCTATGAATTATTCCCTGAGCTTTTAAACAATATATACTGTAAATATCAACAATATGAATAACAAAAGAGATATTTGTCAAATTAAACATAGATAAGAAATTCTATCGATACCTTGGTATTGATACTGTCAATACTTGAATTGATGGGTTGATTAACCCTCGCTGGCTGGCATTTACTGTTCATTGTTATGCCTGCCACAGTCCAATAATTCACTCATCGTGACTATATAAGGTGTCTCTAACAAACCTATATAACCAATTTTTCTGGATGAGAAATCTTGTCAAGTTTTAATTTTACAAGATCTTGTGACACTAGATCACCTAATGACACATCTAATGATTCATCATTTCAAAAAAGCCGACCCACACTTTGTACACTACTGTTATAAATCCAGTACATGTATGAACCCACTACTATTCCAAACATAGTTCTGTCAAGTTTAAAGTTAATTGAAGAATTGTTATTTGTGGTCCACTGAAATAAATATCTGTTTACTGAGCTATAGTTCTCCCTCACTGTGATAACATGCTTGATCCACTCCATCTCTGTCAGCAGCAGTGGAGGATGTCTTTTATGCTGTGGACTAGAGCGTGAAGTGCTCTAGGCTTTGTACTCACAGGAATGTAGGGAGGTGACATTTTGTTGTTTATCTATAGCTTGTGAGGGAAGCAGGATTCAACCAGGCTGCTATTTATTAAAGACGATGGTATTGCTATTGTTTGGTTGGCTCAGTGCAGTGCCTCTCAAATAGTACTTTCAAAGTTACTGCAGACCTGCCAACATGTACACATTTATTGTACTCAACATGCAGTTTGACTCTTGAATACGCTTGCACTCTTCACAGCTCTTCTTTTTGTTGCATTTTCCTGGTTTAAGTTTGGTGTTCAATTTGTACTGTACAGATAAATAGATATCAGTACTCCAAATTGAAACAAAAAACGAACCCCCATTTTTTCCTATTTAATACCAGTTTAAATACATTTGCAATTTAAACAACATTAAAAAACACAACAGTCACAGTGTGGCAGAAAGGGAAATGAAAAATCATACCAGAGGCTTTAAAATGATCGTATTCTGAGGAAAATGATCATACACAGCCATTTTGATGTTGCTATCTGCCATCTACAGGAACCTTGGTTAGCATCCTTAAATGTCTGACTCTTTTTTTCCTTAAGAAATAATGTAAATTCAACTAATCCATTCCAGAAAGTTCAAATTTGACACACAGAACATAATTCACAATGCATATAAATAATGAAAAAAGGGAAAAATTAACATTTAAGGTTACTTTTAGCTTCAATGATGACGTGATTCCTGACGACTGTCCCCAAATAGACACGATGGGGCAGCAAGATCAACCGCCACCACTTTCCTGTTTTGACATGAATTGTTTTTTTTAATTCATGAATGTTTCTCACCACAATACTGCAACCCAAAATGGAGCCAAATAAATTTGCAATTGCTTGGATTTTGATAAAGAAGGTAAGAAACACTTTTGAATTCAAGAAATAACTCATGATGAAACTGAAAGGTGGTGTTCCTGTTGTGTCT
Source organism: Oostethus manadensis (assembly GCA_024372805.1). Taxonomy (NCBI): domain Eukaryota; kingdom Metazoa; phylum Chordata; class Actinopteri; order Syngnathiformes; family Syngnathidae; genus Oostethus; species Oostethus manadensis. Next base: position 409,148 of record QODF01000224.1, on the reverse strand, counting down.
TATGGTCTTAAATGAAGGTAAAAATAACCTTAAGTGTTTATTTGGAATTGTTTATGCATGTAAATCTATAATTATAAAACAATTAAAAAGCGTTTTCTGTAACATTTTGATGAAATCATAGACGGGTGATGTAACTTCCAGTTGCGGATGCCATTTTGTTCGCTAGCTATCGGACTCAAACAAGGAACTTTAAAAAAATATATACTGTATTAAGATTCGAGATGGACTCACACAGTGTATTATTAATACAACAATATGTGCACGATATTGTGTGCTAACAGGAGAATGCACTAAACAGGCAGAACTGTGGCATCATTTTTTGACGTTAACCAAAAAACACGCTAACTGAGGTTACATCTACCCATCCATCTTCTACCGATTGTCCAAGGTCAGGTCGAGGGGGGGCAGCATCCTAAGCAGGGAAGCCCAGACTTCCTTCTCATGGGAGGAGTGCAGAGTGAAATGGGTGGCAGCCGAAAGCTAATCGAGGTTCCATTACAATAAAACATTACCTACATTACTTCCTTCCCCTCTGTACACAAATAGCTGGATCTTCACTCCTCAGTCGGTCAAGATCCTGCAGTTTCCTGATGACATGACCCTCATTGGGCTGATCAATGAGGGAGACCAGTCCACTTACAGGTGGGAGACAGAGACTGTCTCGTGTCAAGCTGAACAACCTGGAGCTCAACACTCTAAAGACAGCGGGGATGATTGTGGACTTTAGAAGGAACACAGCCCCAGTCACTCCCATCCCCTTGACAGACTTTCCAGTGGTTCACTGCAGCTACTGCCTAAAAACATGGTTAGACCGCAGCGTATCAATGCTCTGCAGAGAAGTGATATGTTTGATGTTTGTGGCATGTCTTACCTCTAAGACCTGCACACTCCAGGACTCTGAAGCATGCAGGTAAGATTGTGGCCGATCCCTCCCATCCTAGTTACAAACTTTTTCATTCACATCTCTCTGCCAGGAGGCTTCGGTCTGTCAGGATCAGAACTTCAAGAACAGTGGTGGTTCCAGTTCTGGGTCGTATGGCCAATTGCCCATGGCAGCAGTCTCTTGGGGGCCCTGTGAGTCCGAAAGAAAAAAAATTCCCATTTATTTGTGTTCAGCTCATTTCCTCATCAAGTCATGATGTGTGGTCGATGGGCACCCTCTACAGGCGGGATCCCCGCACCCCCATGCTGCTCAGATGTCATCAAACATCCACTATGTGACATAGATCAATGCAAACCAGGGGCTTTCATTCAGTTTGTGTTGAACTGTATTTTTTTTTGCTGTTTATTTTTGTATATTTTATATATTTTGTGGCAATGTAACTTAATATTTAGTTTAATTTAGTTTCAAAAATATTGGAGGAGAAACTTGTGTAAGTGTGTGTGTGTGTCTGTGTGTGTCCCGATATTCCTTTAAATAATGCTATAATCATAACACCAATGGTTCATCTGCTGTTGTACTGCACTGATGTTTCATGCTTTGTCACTGCAACACAACAAAGATTGATATGTTTTGCTTTTGCTTTGACTGAAAAATAAAATCAAAAATATATAGTTAAGGAAGTAAGACTATTTTGGATACATTTTATTGTGAAAAAAGGTTGCAACAAAAGTTATACATATTTAAATGCCCTCTACCCTTATTTTTGCTGTGTTTTTTAAGTAACTGGTTTAGATTACTGTATATACAAGGATAGGACAAACATCTACTTTCAGTTTTAAAAAAAGTCCTGTCATCAGAACGCATTGTTGATTAATTCAATACAGTGATGTATTTTTTTCTAAAATCCCCTGGAATTAATTACTCCCTTTTTTTCCCAAGAACCATCTAACTAGGGAAAAAATGTAGGTAAACATGATGACAATATATATAGTTAAGAAACACAACACGTGCTCTAAAATATAAAATACAAATATTTATGAAATAATTAACTTCAGTACAAAACATCGTAATAATAAAAAAAAAACAATCTACATTTAAAGTGCTGTCATTGGGCACTGAAACAAATGTGTTCTTAAATGCAAATATAGATCCATTAATAAACGTTCAGTTTAAATATCAAGTACACCTGAGAACCAGCGAAGTCAGGATGTATAATGTCCAAGTTGACGGGTGAGGAATGCAGATGCGCGGGTGGGACAAGGTTACCCTCTAGTGGCCATACATATGCATGGCGCCTCACATTGGTGATAGAATTTCAATCTTCTTTGTCTTCTTCTTGCCAAAAGGCAATCTCACTCGACGCTTTGAAAGAAGATGATGCTGTAAATCTTAACCCTTGAGGATTGTGCAGGCAGGTTGGAGGCAGTCTCTCCCTCGCCCTCTCTCTCTCATGCGCGTAAGGTAAAGTTGCGGGCAGGGTCGGAGTCTCCGCCTCAGCCATAGCGGCGCTTTGGCGACAACCTCGGGCATGATGGTCGTGTCAGCGCGGAGCTGGCTCGCCAATGAGGGGGGAAAACACTTGGTCCTGGTAAGTGGCGTTTTTGGTCTACTTTTTCGTTTCATACCCCTTCAGAATTTGTATATTTAACACGCGAGAACGAACACGGACTCTCTGAAGACGCAACGTGTGGTGTCTGTCATAGAGTGTGATAACCGTTTTGTGTGTTTGTGTGTGTAGATGCTGTGGTTGGGAGTTAACTCCTGGCTGTTTGTCAAAACCTTCCTGCTGTACTCCAGTGGACAGCAATATCACTACCTCTACAAGATGCTTGGGGTACACACACACCCTGACACTTGATCTCAGCAAACTGCATCATCAGGGGTAGGGAACCTGCGGCTCGCGAGCCAGATGTGGATCTTTTCATGACCACACATGGCCCTCGAGTGATTTGTTGGCCCGCGGCGCAATCAAAAATACGATTTAACAAAAAAGAGGAAAAAGTTCTCCTTTTTGGAAAATTAGGTTGTGAAAAAGGTTATGATATTAGCAGAGTAAAGTCAAAACTTTACAGAACTAAAATCAAAATTACAAGAAAAGTTGAAAATATTAGAACATTCAAAAAAACCCCAGCAGAAATTGAAAAAATGTTGTAATTTTATGAGTACAAAGTCAAAATCCATCCATCCATTTTCTATATTAATAGAAAAAAGTCACAATTTTATCAGAATAAACGTGTAGTATTTAGAGAAAAAACAATGTCATTTTAGTAAAAGAGTTTATTTTTATTTTTTAAATGTTGCAATATTAAGAAATAAAACGATGTAAAGTAATTGTAATTTTTAAAATATTAGGTTGGGGAAAAATTAATATGGGAATAATGTTAAAATATTGTGGGTATAAAGTCATAATATTGCATTTAAATAAATAATTTTTGTTTTATGATCTTTTAATGTTTTGTGTAATTTTTAGTAAAACATGACAGGAATCACAGTGTTAAAAATAATATTTAAAGTATAAAACCTTCTCAGCACTTTAATCCAACCAATTCAGAGACTTATGTTCTAAAATTGTTGGCACACTTTTAGTTATATTCACTTTTTTACAAATAGGATATGGCTCTCACAGAAATGCATTTGAAAATATGTGTTGTTTATGGCTCTCTAAGCCCAAAAGGTTCCCGACCCCTGCCAAGACCCCTGCACTTTGGGTGTCCAAAGTGCAGCCTGGGGGCTGTTTGTGACCTGCAGAGCATTTTTATTGGTTTGCGGCACGGAAATAAACACAATTACTAAGAAAGCTGCAGCAAACATGAGGTGTAATGTAAGGAAAAAAAGTTGAAATGTTGAAACAAAGCTGACACACAAGCTGATTTTACATTTTTAAAAGTTCATCTATAAATATAGTTACATATAATTTTGTATTATTATTATATTTGTGAAAAAAATACCACACCGTAAGTCTGCCTTTTGCTTGTAAGTGTTACTAAACAGTTTGATAGCTGTTGTAGGAGGGACCGGAGGTCCTGTTTGTTACAGTAATACCTTGCATATTATGAAATAATTCAAACCTGCAACAAAAGTCTGTTGTTCTGGCAATCAAGTATGTTTAGATGACAGTGTCATTATTGACTTGAGTAAAGTACACACATAATGTCTTTGAATGCGTCTTCTGAATGCTTTATATTTGTGTTTTAATTTCTTTACCCGTTTTAATGCTCAAAAATTCTTAATTTAAGCAATAAATATGTAACATTTGCTAAAATATGGATCCTTTTGTCTAATAATAGGCCATACCCAACCACAAAACACTGATAATTTACTAATTCATATATTTAGAAAAACCGCACTATGGTCCACCATTGTTGTTTAGGTTGTGACATTCACTTGCATGTTTACACTGAACACACGCATGTGCATGTCGTCTTTTTTAAACAATTGCATGAAATTCCCATCTGCAACTTTTGAAATGTTCATTCTTTCAATCAAGCTGTCATTATGTAAACAAGTCTCTAAATAACACCATTTATGAATTTTCAATCAATAATGCTGATAAGTTTGCAGCAATTAGGTAGCTCTATACAGTCCTAATCTTGTTTAGAGTCAGAGGTGAGCTAGAGCGTAGTTCTGACTCAGTGTGAGAAGCCACCAATCAATTACAGGATAAATATATACAAATAACCACAGATTTTGAGGTATAAGAGGAAGCCGTGTAGCTGAGCCGAGATTTGAATCCAGAACCACCTGCTTGTGGCAGATTTCTTAACCGGGTTTACTTTTGAATATTATACTCTTATTTTTCCAAACATTTGGATTCAGAGTGGTATCTTGTTTTTCCTCCAATTATGTTTTTTTTGTTTTTTCCCTCGTCAGCACTCTTACCATCACCTGACAGTTTGTTTGTTAGTTAGATACACACACTCAGCTCTTCACTGGAGCATGATTTGCGATGGGTGGTTGTGTGTCACGCTTGTGAAAACAAACATGGTGTATGTGTCCATACACTGTTTGTTTCCCCCCTTGTGTGTGTCCATATCACTCACACACACACACACACACGCACGCACGCACGCACACACACACACACACGCGCACACGCACACACACACACACACACATACACACAGAGGTAGGAATTAGATGCTGTCTGGCCCATGTGAGTGTTGCTGCAATTGTTGTCACAAGTTCATGACAATGTGTGTTTTCTTGGTGTCAAAGTCACCACTGAGGTTGTCAGCACACTAGCTAATTCCGCTCAATGTTTGACTGAGCGGAAACTGAAATCTAATGCACATTTCACACAAGGCAATGATAGCATTTCCTCCTTCTTTCTCCAAAGACATTTTTCATCTTGCGTGTGCCTAATGATTGACGTTTTATGTTATTTCAGTACAGTCAAATCTCCCTGCAGTATTGTTTTAGTAAAAAAAAAAAAAATCACATGCAAAAACAAAAGGCATTTTTAGTATTGAAAGAACAGCATGCCCTACTTGTTTTCTGACATAAAAAACAGTAACTTCAAACTGAAGCCTTATGTGTTGCATTATTAAAAAAATAGGGTGGAAAAATAAGATGTGGCAGCAAGCAGCATGTGTTAGCTATTCATGTGCAGCCTGACCTGTGAGAGGCATGGGGGAGAGAGGGGCAAGCGTGGGCACGCTGCTGGGTTTGACTGAATGCCTTGACACAGGGCTTAAGTCGGTGTGTCTATGTGTCCAAATTAGGTATTCAGTTATCTCAGTTTGATGTTTAACTTTCTCAGCCTACAGACACAACCAAGGGTACATCTTAGTTTCAATCCAAGCAAGCCACATTGTTTTACTTTGTGCCAAATCACCGCCCTCGTCTGCTCCGTCTCTAATCTGTGCACCTGCATGAGACATGCTAAATGTTTTGCTATCTGAGGGGCTCTAATCAGAAGAGACAGCACCAGCAGTGTGCTCAGAGGTTGCAACAAATGGCTTTAAACGTGCAGGATTATTGGAAGCCATGCCAAAGTACATTCAACGTTGCACATGAAACAACTCTAATTACTGATTGGTGGTTGGTTGTGGAGAGCTAAATTACACAGTTGATATCTCTAGCGTGCCAGGTAAACTGCAGTTCACCCGTTCTGGTCAGGCGATGCAGTAATGTGTATTACAGAAAGTGATGGAAGATCATGAACATCAAAAAGTGAATTATCCACCTGTGTTTTATTCCAATTATTCTATTCAAGGTCACAAGGAAGCCGACTTTTGGTGTGAGGTGGGGTACACTCCTGACTGCTCACTGCTGAACTGCATGTCTGTCACATAGAGAAAGAGAACCGCATAACAAAGCAATAGTTGTTGTTCAAATAGTAAATAGTAGGATAGACGCAGTTTGCAGGATTATGCAAAAATAAAAATCGGACTTGGTTGAGGTGGTTCATGGGTCAAGGAAATGTGGACAAAGTTACAGATATTTCAGTCAGGATGGCTTTAATGGAACAATCCACACCCCACGGTCTTAGTAGCACCACCTGTCTGTTTGTCCTCCTCCACGAACCAGGAAGTAGCCTGTTAACTAACAAACAGATGGACAAACACACATTTCACAAGCAAGGCCGCCCTGGCCAAATTAGAGTCCTAAGCAGAATGTTATTTGGAGGTCCCCTTCCCAATACAAAATAACTATCAAACAGGGGCACCGCCAGGAATTCTGGACGCCATGACAAAAATCACCAGAATAAAACAAATGAAAAAAAAAGCCTACGACTGGGATCGAATCCATGCCATCTGCCTTAAAAGCAGCAGCTGTACCATTACACCACAAATCATCGTGGCAACCGACATGGTTTAAGATTACTCATCTTTTTTTCTCTTCCTTGGTCTGACTTGGTGTTCTACGCCTCATGACAATGATGTGCATCCATTGCACAATATGGCTGGATTGTGGAGCTCCATGCACAAGGCGAGGACCAACACAAGTGTTTTATTGAGCCCTGGTGTGAGTGGCATTCTAGTTACATACAGTATGGTCTTTAAAGTTATCCAATTGCTGGAACAACATGCAGACTTCTGTACAGTATAGTATATTTTGGTTGAGCAACTTACATCGATTTAATCATGTAGATGTAGCATGATGCTGTCATTGTTCGAACAAAACTGATAAAATAGCGTCCCATTTAAAAAGCCAACATTTTATTTGAGACATGAAAAAAAGCAATGCCGTAGACGTGATGTCACACCTTAGGAGCTCAGTTACAATAAAAATTCAGATCCAGTGCTGTCACATTTCAATTTCACCATTTGAATAAGCCCCGTTTTAGGAACCGGCATAACTGTGCGTGTTTTCTTCCAGCTTGGACTGTGCATCAGCAGAGCCTCTGCGTCTGTGCTCAATTTGAACTGCAGTTTGGTGCTGTTGCCTATGTGTCGCTCCCTTCTCACCTTTTTCAGAGGAACGCACAGGGTAGGAAGCCTTTATGTCGTTATATTTGCATGCAGTTTTGTTGCATTGATTTAGTTTTTATTTCTGATTACATTTCTGGCGCACAATTTAGTGTTAGGCAGAGGGTGTCCAAAGTGCGTCCAAAATAAAGTTCTTTATTTTGACATATTTTGTTATATTTAATACTCATTGGTAAGACTGTCATGAGATCTTGAAAGATTAAAGCGTGACAAGATTTCTTGAAACAATAACTAACAATACAAACACAAGGATTTGTCTTTAAATATTTGTATAACACTGTTTATTTTTATTATGAATATCAAAGGACAGCCGGACAGCCCTGATGTAGACAAATAGACAAACATAGTGAGCTGGCATTGGAAATAAATGTTACAAAAGCCAATTCCACAAATTTACAGAGTCATAGACGACATATTAAAGAAAATGTTTTATTATTATGGTATGTAGTTATTATTTATAGTAGTAGTACTAGTAGTAGCAGTAGTGGTAGTAGTATTGTCTCGTGAGTTGCTTGTCTTGACATCCTTACTAATTTGCTTTGTCACCTGTAACAACAAGGTAATATGTTGATGTTTGCTTCAGCAAGCTTAGCAGACAGGTATCCAATCAGTAGCCTGCTAGCTGATTTTGTGTGGCTCGCCAAAGTATATCTGCTTCAACTCTTAGTATTTTTATTACAATTTAATGCCCCCATTTAATGACACATTTCCATGTGGGCCACACTTTTTAAGTGAAACTGCTTTTTAAAATAAAAGCACAGTTGAAATGTTGCCAGTCCTATAAATAAAACACAAATAGCTCACCTCTTCTTTTTTTTGTCAAAGCACCTCTAATAGGGATGAAAGTCTTATCATATTTTGACCTACGTCGGATTGGTTTTAGCATCGTCAATGCGCAAAATGTATCAAAGTGATTCCCTGCATTTTTTCATTTTTCTGTATGTGACCCTTGCTGTAAAAAAATGGACACATGTAACTTAGACAAAGGTCTGCACTTCTCCTGAGTCTCATTCTCGCCAGGACACCTGGCTCTTAATCTGCAACTTTGTTCATTCCCAGACTGTTTGATGAGGAGGAGGTCCATAGCAAACTAATCCAAGCATGTCTTTATGCTTTGTGCATGCGGGCAGTCATGGTGGAACAGAAAAGGGCCTTACCCCACAAACGAATTGGACCAAAAATGTCTGGCTGTGTTCAGTGGCCCTCCTCCTGATTATTGAACTGTTTGATTCGAGGAGGTGTGTTTATAGTACGCATTTAATGTATTGTTGCTTACATTGCCTGTCTGTCATTCAACCCCCACTCTTGAAGGTATCAAGCAGAAGAACACGGCGGCTGCTGGACAAAAGCAAGACCTTCCATGTTGCCTGTGGGGTTGCCATCTGTATCTTCTCTGGTAAATGCAAAATAAAACCCAAACACGCAAACTAAAACATTTAATAGCTATTATTTTGTGTGCATTTGTGTGTGGATAACTGGATCCATGCTGGTTCAGCATTCCTGCAGTACCAATGGCATGTCCCTCCAGCTGCTGGGTGTGTGTTCTTAGTTTTCATAGTGTGTGTGTGTATTTCTATGTCTAGTCTCATTCCATGACATTGTTGGAGCCCCTTGCAGCTTTGTTGATAGACTAGATTTTCAGAGTCCTGAGGTACCACGATCCACCTGTGTTTTTATAGCATCACAGTACACTTTCTTTCAAAAAAGATGACAAGCAACCCACTGCTGTGTGTTTCTCCTCCTTTGTGAACGAAAAATATCATTTTCTCCTGCATGCAGTCTGCCAACCAGGGCTGACTGCTTATGCCGTCAGAGTACCATGCTCTCAATAATCTTGTTGTGAAATTCATCAGGCTTGTCTCAAATGGTAGAGTAGTTGTGTCCAAACCTGAAGGTTGCTGGTTCTATCCTCCTGCTGTGTCACGAGTAGGTTAATGTAGTTACCATTTTACAGAATTTCGTTCTTCTGTCACCTTTTTCAAGTGCCATTTGAACTGCTTAGCTTTTCATTGTCTACATAATACACCCCCAGGCAGTACAATTATATGGCATTAGAGAAAATCAAACAACCTGGTTTGCCCTATTAAACTGGAGCTGTCACGGTTAAGCACCTTTGTCCGACTGAAATTGCTATTGCAGCTTTTATTTCCAGTGGAGCTATGCCAGGGGTGTCTGTCCAAACTTTTGCTGTCGCCATGACATCATCTATACATTTTCTGTCACCATTCCTTAGACTTCATCAATTACACATACACACACACACACACACACACACACACACACGCTTCCCTCAAGGCAAAGTCCTTGCATTCTAATAGACGAATTCCAAGGTTGTGAGACAAAAGACAATAAGGAAGGGGGGAAATGTGAGTGAGGAGATGTGGATTTAGAGAAGAAAGAGCGTGGGGTAGGAAAGGGGGGTTGTGGGAGTGGGAGAGAATGTGTGTGTGTGTGTGTGTGTGTGTGAGAAAACGGACCCTTGTGTCTTATGATTACACCTTCTAATACCATCAGCTGTTGGACGCTCCATGGTTAGCTGATGATGTCAGGGAGTATGCGTGCGTTTGTGATTGTGTACAAGTGATTTAGGAAGGCGCTTTGCTGACTTTCCAGGGAACGGACAAAGGAGTGTGTGTTTGGGTGTCTGCTATCTTCAGCTGTGTATGTTTGTGAAGTTTCTTCAAAAAATGTTGCATATTGCTGTGTCCTCTTGGTCTTGTAGTTTCACACGTTTCTGCCCACCTGGTGAATGTTGTCAACTTCAGTGGCAGCTACTCAGAAGACTTCCCGGCTCTTAACTTTGCTCGCTACAAAGGAGAGGTGAGAAACCTTATCCTCAGCACCACTTTTGAACAACTAACGTATTGATTCCGAATATAAGACAACCCTGAATATAAGACAAAAGCCATTTTTGTTTGGAGAAACAATAAACAAAATGAATCTTCTTTTTCATCTTCAAGTGTTTAATATCAGTTAGCTCGTTCACTGTAATTTACTGATCACAATTCTGAGCTTCTTGATGTTTGTTTGCTGAATCTGCTTCATTGATTACAATTATTATTATTAAAATTGGCATAATAAAGCCTTCTGTGTTGCATTCATAAAAGTGGTTTGTTATTGTCGTCCAGATATTATTTTATTTTTTCCATTTATAATTTGTGTGCTTGCTTGGTGTTCATGTTCATATTTTTGTCAAACTGTGAAACACTTTAACGTTTCAGAAAACATATTGACAAAAGTTGACACAAACGAACATTTCAGAAAACACATCAACAAAAGACAAAATTGTATTTTTTCCGAGAGTCACTGGCCTTCTGCTCCACTCTCTCCTTTTGCTGCCCGAATAGCATGTTTCTTGGTTCATGTTGAAAATGTACGCATACCTTTTCCGGTTAGCATGCAATATGATACGCGTCTTGTCCTGTTGTGCACTGCATGAGTCCAACTGGGTGTACAACTATAATGTATTCTTAGATATTTGTACCTCAAACGTCTTTGTAAGCATAACTTGCTCGCAAAATGGCAACCAGAATTTGAAGTCAGCTACAGAACGTCGCCTGTCTGTGTTACAGGTATAGTTATAGTTTTACAATAATAATTTTACAGGAATAATACATTTCTAACTGCATATAAATAACAAATGAAAGGGATAAATAAAAGTAAAGTTTACTTTTACCTTTATTGAATTTGTGTTCCCAAAGACCTGATGTGTCAGCGAGACGCAAGTCTTTGATATCCATGTGGCGTTTTGCTGCCACATTGTGTCTTTGGGAACAGACACGTCAAGAAACACGTCTTCAGTGAAAGTAAAAGTCAACTTAAATGTTCTTTTATGCTTTCTATTCATCATTTGTTTGTATTTTTATGCTTTTTTAATTGTTTTTGCATGTAAAACTATAATTGTAAAACTTTAAAAACATGTTTTTGTTAATGGTTTTGGCTTTCTGGGACAGATTCATTGGATTTACAATATTTTTTATAGGAAAAATGGATTCATGTAGAGCAAGACCTTCTGGAACAAATTAATGATGCTACCCAAGTTTCCATTGTCTATTTATAATAATAGGGTTCTGTAATGGTAACTGCAATGGTCCATTATCCCAAATCAGTATCTTTAAAGGATATGCTTTTTTGAATCAACACATGTTGTGATGGATTACGTTGGAACCTCGAGACACAATCTGTACCAGGATGCCTGTCAATCACCTTTTTATTTGAATCTTGAGAATGCTTAATTGTCATACAAGTATAACCACTGTTAATTGGTTCCATTGTGGCAATGGCAATCAGTAAACCTACATTCAGTACTAAATTGTACATCTATAGTGAAAAAAGCAATGAACTTGCTGCGTGGCCATTTTGGCATTCAAACATACTGCATGTTGTTGTGAGCTGGTAGGACATGTTCTTTGTAGGGATTGTCCAATCCGATCTTCAAGATTTGTATCGGGTGCCGATCAGCTGCATTTTGAAGATCGGAAAAGATCAGCAACAGCAGCCTGGATCAACACAAATACTCCCATCGCTAAAGTACTTTGCACATCATCAATTTTATATTTTATTGGATGTACTTTTATTTTCTATAGGGACCTGACTCACGGGGGTTTGTTACAAAAGCCAAACAATATTGTTGGTCATGCTGTGTACTAAAAAAATGTAAATTCAGCAATGCTTTGGTTGTATTATTTTTTAATTCTTTGAAGAGCTATTTATTAACTGTATTTAATTACACAAATGTAACAAAAGTTTATTAATTTAAAAAAGGATCGGTATTGGATCGTAATCGTCTAGATTATAAAAAAATCGGATCAGATCGGATGACAAAAAATGTGTATCGGGACATTCCTAGTTCTTAGCTAAAACAAATCCTATTCCGTATAAGACAACATCGTCTTGGGCGTTAATAACACATTTCTTGTTGGTGAATGAGGTGAAGGATGTGATAGTGCATCATTGGTGTTTTATGTCTCCACAGGACCCAAAGCTAATCATTCTAACCACAGGTAAGACAGAAGACTGTAAAACTCAGATATATTTGACAGATGTCTGACTGGTTTTCCGATTTATTTTCAGTTCCTGGAGTCACCGGTGTTCTCTTGGTTCTCATCCTTTTCCTAATGTTCACATCCTCCTCCTACTGTGTACGGTAGGTCCTCATCACAGATAATGCCTCTTTTTTGTGTAGTATTGCTACACAAACTATTGCTCTGAACCAGACACAAAAAGTTACATTGGAATAAACGAGTGCCACGTTGGGGTCATGGAATGATTGATCGTAACGCAGGCATGTCTTATCTTTGCCTTTGTGCTCATGGGTCTGTCTCCACTTCATGTCTCTGTTGTATTGTTGGCCATGAGTCACACCGTGTGCGAGTGCAGAAGAGAAATGGAAGATGAAGATGATAAGGAGAACATGCTAACAGAGCATATATCTGCTAAGTGTTCCACTCATGGTGCTGTCATGACTCAGGTCATAGCGGGTCACTCCCTGTGTGTGGTGTGTAAGTATGTGCCCTCTCAGCAAATGAAGAGAGGTTAAGAGGAATTTCCAGACTACTTAAGGATAGAGATAAGGGCTTGGCTGAAGGGCTTGAGTTGTAGGATGTTCCATATACACTGAAAATGGTAGTATGGTGGAAGACAGCAATTTTGTACTGTTTCCACCAAAAGCGTACAGTGAATTTCTAAACCCATGCATATCCCGAAGAAAAGTATGGCTTGGATTTTTTCTAACGTGCTTGACAAAGGTACATTGATGTGTGCTACTTCAATTCAAAATGTCTAAAAACGAGTAGGTACAAGCAGAGTTTATATAAATATAAATAAAATGACAGTCAAACCGAGGTTTTTTCGTATGGCCCAGTTTTTGTGTGGTTACTGTATTGTTCCACGAAAACAAGTGCCCAAACAAAGCACCCTACGTGTAGCGTGATCACTCTTTGTGTATTTGTTAATTAAATGTGACTTAAATAACCCGTCATGGGGCCAAAGAAAGCTATGTGTGCCAGCAATTTGATAAAAAAAGGTGAGAAACACTGTTGCATTTTAATGGTATTTATTAAGGCATTTTGTTAAGCAAATGAGAAGGAACGTGATAACTGCATGCTATACAAATATCAAATTTTCACTAAATAATGTCACAAAATCAGACTTTTCAGTTATAACTGCAATTAATATGGTCATCCCTTCCTTCATCGTGGTTTTAACTTTTGCGGCTTCACTCTGTTGTGGCTTTTTAAGTGATATATTAATAAATCATTCTGGTTTGTGATTGAATGTGTGCATTATATTAATTAAATGCACATATTGGTAAATTTTTAATTTAATTTTACCAAATTAAGCATTTTCAAGCATAAAAATGTCAAAATGAACTAAAATAAAATTTATATATTTGTATACTAATTATGGTAAGCAGATGGGGTTCTCAGTACAGTACAGTAGCCAAACTTAAAAGTTTTGGTTTATTCTCACTTATATGGTGTGAAAAGCTAAATTTAGTTGTAAAGAATGAATTTTGAAATGTCAAAATGAGCAAAAAGGGCAGAATGACGGGTGTTCAAAGCGCGCCTCGCAGGCCATTTGCGGAATGCAGCTTGTTTTTATCAGGCTCGGAAACATTCTTAAAATAAATTAAAAAATTAAGACCCACGACTAAGCTATTTTTATGACACTTTTTTATTACCACTATTAGATCATGTCCCTCATACAGAGGGTTGTGTCAGGAAGGGCATCCTATGTAAAACTTTTGCCAAATCAAAACATGCGAAAATGTCTTGCTGTGGCGACCCCTGATGGGATAAGCCGAAAGGAAAAGAAGAAGTTTAGTGCTGTGTAGTTTTCTACACTAGCCACTAGGTGTTATAAAAGCCTGTTGTTCACATGCAGGTTTGAATTATCCTCTAGCAGGCACAATAATAACAACATCCATCCATCTTATATGCCAATTATCCTCACTAGGGTTGCGGGAATATGCTGAAGCAAGAGGCGGGGCGCATCCTAGACTGGTCGCCACTCAATCGCAGGGCACACACAGTGTAGACAAACAACCATTGACACTCACATTCATATCTATGGACAATTAAGTCACCAATTAACCTAACATGCATGTTTTTAAAATGTGGAAGCCTCAGGACCCGGAGAAATCCAACACACGCAGAGGGAGAACGTGCAATCTTCATACAGAGATGCCCAACAGAGATTTGAACACGGATCTTTCTGACTGTGTGGCCAACATGCTAACCACTGGGCCACTGTGCGGCCCATAATAAAAACACAATTGCCTCCATTTTTGACAAGCCCTTTGGAAGGAATAAATGACAACGCTGAGGTTCCACTGTAATGTACGTGCGTAATGTACCATTTCACTTTGAGAGTGTTGTCCTTGGTACGTTTAACTTAACTCACAGATTAAAAACCCAAAGTTAATATACCCTATCGGTGATGTAAAAATGTGTTCAAGCTAGTAAATAAATCATAATTACAAACTTCCAAATACTGTGAAGTACTGACTGACCCAGAGTGAGATAGCTACAGTAGTGGCCTGTATAGTTTAAAAAAACATCATGACTGTATAACTTACTGCATAACTTGTATAGAAAAAATATTTTACTTCCTAAATATTTTACTTGAAAGTTTAACTGTACATTAATATTGAGTTGAACACCTATACTGAATCTGCGTGTACATGCGTTGCGCTCATTGCGCTCTTCAGATAAAGTAAAGATGAAAGAACAAAGGTCAAAGCTTCTGAAGAAGCTGAATTGAAAGAGGTGGCTCAAGAGTTTGGCAATGTTCATTGTGTGCCGTGTTTATGCGCCAGGGGGTCGTTGTGTGTAATGACCCCTCTAATATTGACCTCTGATGTCCTGCTTACTCAGAGCTCTGAGCTGGGAGTCTGTGTGTCTGCTCATGAACAAACTGAACTCGCTTTCTTCTTTGTTGCTGTTTCCCCCACTTCTCTGTCTCTCATTCATCTTTTTTTCCATGCCGCTAAGTGTTGTTTACACTTCTTTTTAAATATAGCCCTTGTCTGTCTCAGGAGCTTGTGTAATATGTTCTCGTTTTCATGATTTCAGAATATACAACTATGAGATTTTCTGGTATACGCACAACCTCTTCATTGTCTTCTACTTCATCCTCATGGTCCACATGGTGGGGTAAGTGTCTGGTCATACGAGTCACTGGCAACATTACATTTCATGGCAACATCACCAAAGTGACCGTGTTTATTTATTTATTTTTATATTTGTATAAATATCCAACTTGCTGAGACAATCAGCAGTATTGTACAGTATTTACAACCTGTAACTACATGTTTGGTTTGCAAGTCAGTGATTTGTCTGTACAATCATACCTACATTACATGCAGGAGTTTCCAGTTTGGACTCTATATCTATTTTGTCCTGGTCTGAGTTCCATTTATTCTGAATGATATTATGTAAATAACTATGTATATTGTTATTAATTGCTTCCAAAGTGTCAATCTAAAACCAAATAGTACAAATACGGAAACAATTTTTCCCTTAAAAAACAATGCAAGTCATTCATTCATTTTCTATACCGCTTATCCTAATTACAGAAAAAAGACGTTTAAAATGGAGAAATAACAATGAATGAAAGGAATAAATGAACTGGTTGGCAAAGACCAGAGAGAGAGGAGAGGAGGAGAGCACTCTACGGATAGTACCCTTGTATTTTGCTACAAGCTATTCGTTGATTTTTGATACTCAACTGCTTTAACAAAATGCTGGCACTTACAACTTTCTTCGGGCCCGTGGTAGTTTACTTTGCGACAGTACTCAATAAAATGACATCATGTAATGACAATATAATGACATCATATGGGGTCAACGGAGCTGGAGGACAATGACTTCCGGGTGGCATTTGAGAGCATGTTTTGTAATAAAAACATGTTACGAACACACTTGGGACTCACGCAGTGAATTAAGAATGTCACAAGACTGAGTCACCGACACGTGGAATTCTTTGTTTGGACACCCGAGGCTGTGGAATAATAAGTGGGCAAACTGACTAGTTTGTGTAATATTCTTGTTTGAATTTGCCAAATGAATGTGCCTTACAGTCTACCGTAGTATTGTATAAATTCAATATTGTGAAATTTGGTGTGTGATCCAAGATGGCTGAATAAACAAGCAATGCTAGGTGGGATTAGTCCGTCCACATCTGTAGTAATATCACAAAATTCATCGTGCCAATGGGTAAAATACAACAGTTTTTTACATGCAATTTTGTGCAATATCCATGACAGCGTATGAGAACCAAGGCCAGATTTTGTCCAAAAATGTTGTCAAAAACCGAATGATATGAAAACTGGGGTGTTTGAAACCAAGGTTCCACTATGCTAATTTTGCTGCCAAAACTGCACAGCTTCCGACAAACTTAATGTCTTTCTCTAACTGATCATCATCTATCTCCAAAAATATGTTCTAAAAAGAGGAGCACTAAAATATCAGACCAACATAGAGGCCCACCCCCCTGGCTGCTTACGAGCCAATCAGAGTAGCGTGGAGCTACAAGGGGAGGAGCTGGACCAACGTGAGGAAGAGGAGAGGCAATGCAGGGAGGAGGCTCACTTCCAGCCCCACTATCCCCAGGTGTGTGTGTACATGGTGCACGTCTTTGCATGTGTGTTGCAGTGTCTTTTGTTGGAGGGAGTGGCTCTGGTTTATTATAGGAGTGGGGCTGTTTGGGAGGGGCAGTCATCCTCTTTTTTTTTTGACATCAAGGTCTGTTGTGTGCATGTACTTCCCCTTTGAGTGATTATGTGTTTGCACATGGTCGTTAAGCTACAAGGAGGTTCCATAAAATCCCTCTTAAAGCCATTTGTGCTCTGCAGGCTTGAGAGGAGCTGTGAGCAATTAGTCTGCAACAGGTACCTGCCAAAAAAGAGAATAGGTAACAGACACACATTGTTTCAGCATAGGTCAGCTACACCTCGTGGGCTTGGGTGTTTGATTCAGAGGTCACTGTTGTCGCTGCATCGCTGCAACATACGGTAGAACTCATCAGTTGATCTAACAGTTCATTGCTGATACTTTTCTGATAGCATCAGCTAAAACTAAGCATCTGTTTTCCGGAGCATATATTATGGACTTTTCCGCTCACCTTTTCTGTGTCCACTTGCGTAGACATGGCTCTGGGTGTCTGGTCCTCTGTGTTTCTACTGTGCGGAGCGTCTCTACCGCTACATCAGAAGCAGTGAACCCGCTACCATAGTGACCGTCATCAGGCACCCTTGTGATGTCATTGAGTTGGGGATGTTTAAAAAGAACTTTAAAGCTCGTCCTGGGCAAGTAAGTGTGTGTGTGTTTGCATCTCACTTATGTTCCGGTCCCAAATCCTAAACATTTGATGATGTTTTTGTCTCTTCATTGTATCTAGTATATTGTTCTCAACTGTCCCAGTGTTTCTTCATTTGAGAACCATCCTTTCACACTAACGGCGGTAAGTGGGCACAAAACATTACAGATCATTACAACACATTCCTGACACACAACGTATTAGAAACACATAATAGACTACGTTCTCACTCAGGTATGTCTTTATAGTGGATTTTCTTTCAAGAAGCGCACACACTTTCTTGTCTCTTTCATCCTTCCGTCCCCTCTGTCACTTGATTGACAGCTGGATATTACACCTCACGTTGCTCATCTGAGATCTGACCACACACACACTGCATGTGTGATGCGTTATGAAGCTTATAGGAGGAGGGTAAAGTATCTCTCAGAGAGCAGACAGACCCCTGAGGCCAGTAATGGGGGTCTGTCGACAGGATAACTGTAACTGCGTATCCATGCTCTGCTTCTTCCGACTCCTTTTGGACATGTTGAACTATTTCAGCGCAAGTTGTGATTTGTATTCAAGATTCCATTGTGCTTGTAAATATTTTAACATGAGAAATTAACCGCTTCATGTATGTCTCTATGTTTGAATGTGTGTGTAATTCATCAGGTTAATAGAAAAACATGTTATTTATTTGAGCATGTGTGCGCGCATGCGTGTGTGTGTGTGTGTGTCCTTCTTTGTGACTCATTCTGTGCTTATTAACTCTTCGTAGTGTCCCACGGAGAACAAGGAAACTTTTGGCATTCATCTCCGGGTGCTGGGAGACTGGACTGGTGAGTGACACACACACACACACATACACACACACACACACACACATACAGTATTAATAAGATATGCACCTTCTTCCTGTTGGTGTGTTAGATTTCTGGCTAATTTTCTATCTTAAGTGTATTGTCCCAGTGTATTATTGTCATATCCCCCACAAATGTACCTTCTTTCATTAATATTGTGAACACCTTGTTTCCTTAGTCATGTACTACTGAGCAGCCAGGACATGTGTACAACTTTTCTACACTGCAATATGTTTTGATGGACAATCAGTCCCCAGCTTCTTGCACAAAGTCAGCTGGGATAGGCTCCAGCTTAATAAAGAGACTGAATTATACTACCTCTAGGGCTTTGACTTTAGAGTTTGCGCAATATGAATTTTCTTTTCTGCGCTTGATGCATCCTACAGCAGTTAAATGTTCAATCAGACAATGGATGTTCTTTTCACGTACAAAAGGGCCCTGCGGGAGGAGGCCGTTTTCTTTGGGAATCTGTGACAAATGTAAACTTGTGTTGTTTCCACGTGCGAGTACACACTACATGTGCACACTTGCTTTGGGAACACAAGAGGGGAAGTCAGCGTGTTTGTGTTGGCTCTCGAATCAGACATGATGACATGTTAAAGCATAAGACAAAAACGTGCAACAAGAATGTATAGACGACACTTATATACCTCTTCAGGCAAACTTTGCTGTGGTTCTGGCACATTTCAATAAAAATGGTTGAGGCTTTATTTGTTTGCTCATATAATTGTTTCACCATCATCATCCTCAGAGCGTTTCACGCAGCTGTTACTTCCTGACTTGAGGAGAGACTTGGACATCCTCCCTGTGGTGCATCAGAGGAGATACCCCAAGTATGTGATGGGGAAGGGGCTGACATGATTTCTCATGAAAACTTAAAATCACACAGGGGTGAGAGGTTTTGGCCTCTTCACCTTTGACCCTATGCTCTTCCTGCTCTGAGTGTGAGAGAGACAAAGATAGAAAGGCCTGCAGGGAGAGAGAGTTTTGTGACAGTGAAGTAAAACTGTGCAATACTGCTTCCTGGTGATCAGTTTAGACATGGAGCCTTACAGTCATTCTTCGTACTGTACATGTTCCTTAGTGCAGTAGTTCCCAACCTTCTTTCTGTCAAACCCTACAAACCGGTAGGGGGGGAAATAAGAGTGAGACATCATAGTGACTTGGTAATGTTTTTTGGGTGCGGTGGTTGGGGACGCCTACAATAGGGCTTCATTAGGTCCACACAAAAGCGTTCCTGTTTATTTATTATTTTGTTGGCGAGTTTAAAAACATTTGCGTCCACACTGTGCCGGCATAGTAAATACTGTAGATGCATAAAGACGTAAAGGATCACTGGGTGAAAACAGTGTATTACACAAGGCACACCTACTTTATATGTGGCGCTGTAAACGGACATAGAGATGACACCACATAACACAGCAAACTATAGAAGAACAAGGAACGCATGCGTATAAGTCCATTGTTTTCCGCTTTCCAAGGCTTGTTTAGACTTGTGACAAAATGGAGTGACTCACTATAGACATAAGACAACAAAATATCAGGAGAATGCCGATTGGGGTAAGCCATGTTAGTCGAAATATCCAAATATTATATTGGCTTTACAAAAGCACACTTCTGGTCACGTGACGGTGATGGAATGGCGACGGTAAGTGACATCATTGTCTTCATAAATCAGCGGTTTGCTTGTCTACATGGAATCAGCAAGCTGTCACACAAACTGGCATTTTCCAACCCTGAGAACCGTATTCAGAACCATTTCAGGGCACCCAGGTGGCTTTCTATGTGGATGAAAAGCTGAAACAATAATAATACATTTTGTCCAAAAAACATTGTATGGATAATAAGGAGTGAATAAAGCGTAAGGTACGTGAATAAAAATTAAAAACAATTAACACCTAACACTCAAAATTTTGTGTGTGCCTGAACGCCTCACAGCGCAGAAGGGTTCTGACATTCCACTGAAATAAATGTAGGACGAATACTTATCAATTTGCCAGTGCTCATGTAAAACTTCTGTCAAAATTTGATTATGCAAAATACACACACACACACACGCACACACACACACACACATGCATATATACATACAGTACATATACAGATTTTTGAACCAGAATTATTTACTTATCTAAATCTAAAATGAACGCGGACGCTAAGGACATGTAAGAGGTTTTTTCTGATGCCAATTAGTGTACAGAATGTTGATAAAACACTTGGTTCGAGTTAATCTCATAAGAATACTTTTGCAAGAATTTGTGTTATTGACGGTCGCTCTGTTTGTTTTTTTGCTTTGTGCGTTGAGTGGAAATGTCGGTGAGTGAAACTGTGTTCGCCTCCTAGCTTAGCCTGCCAGTCGACGCCATCACGGCCGATTTTGTCGCTATTATGTGTGATTATTTGCATCGCTAGATTTTTGCAATAGTAGAAATCTAAGCATTCTGAGGCATGCATTTTGTGTTTCCGTTGGGAATTTATTTAGCTGTTTAGCCTAATAACATTTGTGTGTTAAACCAGCCCTTGCTATGTCCAACTATTTGCGAACTATTAGGGCAGATAGGTGTTTAAAGTATTGGGCAGCGATGTTATTAAATCCATGTTCTGTGACTGAGGGGTAAAACATTACATTGTGCAGTTGAGGTATGATGGGATATTAAGAACAAACATTTATTTTAGTCAAGACACTGTAACTGCTTTGTTCAGGGTGTTTTATACGGGTGTGTGTGTGTAGACAGACCGTGGTGGCCAAAATTATTAAAAACGCCTGACAGATCTTATGTTGACTTATTTTTGCCTCCAAAACATGAATTCATTTCTTACTGCTTATGAAAAATGCAGATGGTTGTGCATAACAAAGTGAAGTGATTCCTACTGTTTTTATCCTCTTCTAACTTTAATATTTGGTATTAGGGATGTCCAGATCCAATCTTCAGGATTGGTATTGGCTGCTGACCAGCTTTATTATGAAAATCGGCTTGTTGTAACTCTGGGCCACACTCCAACATGGTAGGTGCTGCAAATGCATCTTAAAGCTGGTTGCCACTGGACTCCTGCCACCCAGATGAAGAACAGCACCACGCAGACATGTCGACAGTGTATCGTGGTGAAGTTAGTTTCGGGAAGTGCTGCTCTAACTGCTAGTTGTTACTAAGGGCAGTCAATACATTACTTTTGCTTTGAAGAGGTTAGGAGTTTAGGCTAAGCTACATGGTGATATAGCTGCTTTTAAAGAGATCCACCTTCGTTGAACTGCCCAGCTCGGCTTTACACTTAATACACCTCCTTAACCTTCTAAACTGGTTTCACAAAATACCCCCAAAGAGTTAGTGCAATTTTAGATGCAGGATATTTTTCTGAGCATGTGTACTTAACCCAGAACAGAAGGTAAAATAATTTCCGCGTTTATATTTGTACTTTCTACATTTGCATGTCCAGGCTGTATGTGGCCGGTCCATTTGGAAGTCCCTCAGAGGAAGTGTTCAACTACGATGTGAGCCTTTGTGTTGCTGGTGGAATAGGAGTCACGCCATTTGCATGTGTGCTGCATGCTCTGCTGTGAGTGCCTTAACTGTACATCACATGAATATTGGAGATTGATTTCAGCTGTCAATTGAACAATCCTGTCTGTTTTTCCTGTCACATTGGGTGGAATCAGTGACGGCTGGCAGGGCTTCAGGTTGAAGAGGTTGTATTTCGTTTGGGTCTGCAGGGAGCTCCAGTCCTTCTACTGGTTTGCTGAGCTGCTGTGTGCCGTACATCATAAGGTTGGATGACACTCTGTTACTTGTTGATTGTTAGGTCTACTTATTTTGTTTGGTTAAATATCAGCACTATAATAGTTGTTTGGCATATTATTGCGCAAACATCAATCATGAAAAAACAATGACATTGTTTTAGTGCAACACCTCTTTCATACTCATCAAAATTTTAAGAACAGTTGATAAATCCACAAATTTATATTTTGCACTGTTGGACTTTAAGGAGGTTCTAAGTGGCGCTTCAAAGTGCACAAAAAAGAAATTGGAGTGAGACAAAAACATTTTTGACTAAGTATTTTGCTGCAAACAACCAATTAACCGAAATAGGCTGTGAAATCAGCTGATTAAAAGTTTAAGACCAAAGCTCACAAAAACACGAAATTCCCCTAACATGTAAATAACATTGTTAAAAAAGGAGTCAGTAATCAGTAGCTTTGCCATTCTTGTTCATCAGATCAAAATTTGTTTGGGCATGCTTGATGCCAAGTGTTTCCAGGAGGCTAGTAGGAATGTTGCACCACGTGGTAAAGATGGCTTCATGGAGGGCCATCCACTATCCGCTGGACATCTACAAATGTCAGTCTTGTACATTTCACTTGCCATTCAACCCCAAATGTTCTCAATTGGTTTAGATCAGGGGAAGATGCAGGATGGTCTGCAAGAATAATCTTGTGGAGGTCTAAAAGAGTGACATTTAGGGCTGCCACGATTAGTCGCTAGTCATGATATTGTTGACTATTAACCCTCTGGGGTCCCTTTAGTTTCTTACCCTTGAAAATAGAGCCCTTATGTGAAATAAATCTGCAAAACATGAGGCCTTGCGCTGTATTGGTATTGTTGGTATTGCAGGAGAAAGACAATTAGACATTGTATTAGCACCACCTTGTGGTTGGTGGGGGATGTGCATGAATAATTGTCAGTAAATACTACTAAATAATACTAAAAAATAATTATTTGTCCATTGGTTCTGAAATGTGGCAGTACCTCAATTAAATAAGATTATTTTGCTCATTTAGTTATGGCATGAGAACAGACCTGACTACTTCAACTTGAAGCTTTACCTCAGTGAAGCTGACAACCTGCAGGTAGGTGACATGCACTTTCCCACATTATTTCTCTCTCTCTCCCCACCATCCTGCTCTGCATCCTCCTTTCCTTCCTTCCTCCTTGCTTGCTTTTGCTCTTTTTCTCTCTTGCTCCCTTTCTCTCGCTCTTACTCTTGCTCTTCCGGTTTACCACCCTGCCTTTCCCTTCTCTCTTTCACATAAGTCACATGTCGAATGTTAGGCTCATGGCGCACATGCAAACTTGCTAATGCATTTTTCCGCCATTATATCGGAGAGTATATATTTCCTGTAGCTCCCACACTGTAGTGTCTCTCCTCGTTAGTATAGTGGTGAGTATCCCCGCCTGTCACGCGGGAGACCGGGGTTCGATTCCCCGACGGGGAGGAAGTTTTGTTAATGTTGTACGTCTCAGTTAATGTTAAATACATGTGGTATAAACCAAAAATAAAAATATAATCTTCTACCAATAATGGATTGTGGATCTAGTAGCTGGGAATGCGTTCGGGCCTCCTCGTAATACAACCACTATCACGTCACAATTATATAAACCATCGATAACATACATATTAACTAGGGGTTCCATTCGCCCAGATAACCATTTATCTAATGGAATAATGTCATTTTCTTTTCCTCTGTCAGCAGTTGAGGTGTTATTGTGTACAAAGTGCTACAGATTCTTCTTCTTTTTCTTTTGTTGTTTGTCGGTAATAGGCAGGGAACTTTTGGTGTGCATTACTGCCATCTTGTTGAACTTTGATTTGTTTTGCTCTAATCAACCAATCAAAACCAATCACAGAAGAAGTCTGACAGTGTATGCCTGTTAGAGTGCTCTTTGTGGTAAATTTAAAATCGTCACAAAAATCCGAAAAAAGAAAACATTTATAGTGGATTAATTGAAATTGAGAAGCAGGAAAATGACATAGCTCATATAGGCGTATTGCATTAAAAAAAAATTAAATATTGATCTGGGATGGGGTTTTTAAAGTGTGGCCCAGTGAGTCTTCACTCATAACATAATACGACTGGGGCCTTCTTGACTCACAGAAAAAATATTTTGTGGAATTTTCAGCTCACCCCTGGGTTCAGTTATTCTCTCACCATAGGAATGAAATCAATCATTTTGAGTCTGAATTTCCTTCAGCACATTTGAAAAAGATGAACTTTTTTGTCATGTTTTTTCTCTATCTCCCTTCCAAGTGTATATCCGAGGAGAAGTATAAGCCACTTGCATCAAGGTTGCTGGTTGGTCGACCCAGGTGGAAGTTACTTTTAGATGACATTGGAAGGACTAACAGGCAGTGAGTATAATGCGTTATCATTCTGTTCAAACAATTCATAGGCCCCTGACACGCTCTGTGTGTGGCTTTTCAGTAAGCGAGTGGGTGTGTTTTGCTGTGGACCTAAAGGCATCTCCAGGACTCTACACAGACTGTGTAACTCTGCTCACTTCCCTGGAACAACTTTTGAATTTAACAAGGAATCGTTCAGCTGATTGCAACACGGCGACCATGGTTGGATTGGATTTGTTCACATGTTGGACAATGGATTAACATAATTGAAATTGCATGGCTAGATGACATGGCCAGCATTTGTGACTCTAAATGAGACTATTTACAGACTGATTGTACTACTTGTTTTTCCTGTTGTGATGATGTCACAGCAGAATAATGATCCAGTACACAGCAGAGGGCTGTGGAAGTTCACCAGAATCCCACAGGATGCCACCTCATTGAAGATGATTTTTTAAAACTGCCATTGGATTATGCTCCTCACTTTTGACATTTGATGGCCACAGACACTTATACCTGATCACCAGTATCAAAATTTGGGAGTTAATCTCTCAGTGGATGAAGAATAATAATCCTTTATCATCACACAAAGGGAAATTCTGCTTTTACTTTTTATACGCATATACACACTGTATACGTAATACTGTATTTTGGACAATACGGAAGGAAACTGACTCAACTGTACCAAAACATTTACATGGTTCTTAATATGCATCGTTTTGTTTGTTTAAATGGATTTTGTATTAGTTTTCTTCCAAAAAGAGAACACTCAATTTCATATTGAACTGCCTCATTTTTTGAGCCAAAACTTAACAAAAATGTAAATGTGTTTTTGCCCCCAACTTTGATGAGCTGAGCTCAAAGATCTAACTTCTAAAACCAGTTCTATTACACAAAATGCCCATTTCTCTCAAATATTGTTCACAGTGCTGTCTAAACCTGTGTGAACTTCTCTTTTGTCAATATAATCCATTTACCTTGCAGGTTAGGTTTATCAATTATTTGTTAGGGCCGCACGGTGGCTGAGTGGTTAGCACATTGGCCACACAGTCAGGAGATCTGGAAGACCTGGGTTCAAATCTCCGTTGGGCATCTCTGTGTGGAGTTTGCATGTTCTTCCCGTGCGTGTGTGGGTTTTCTCCGGGTACTCCGGTTTCCTCCCACATTCCAAAAACATGCATGTTAGGTTAATTGGCGACTCTAAATTGTCCATAGGTATGAATGTGAGTGTGAATGTTTGTTTGTCTATATGTGCCCTGCGATTGACTGGCGACCAGTCCAGGGTGTACTCTGCCTCTCGCCCAAAGTCTGCTGGGATAGGCTCCAGCATCCCCGTGACCCTAATGAGGATAAGCGGTACAGAAAATGAATGAATGAATGAATTATTTGTTAGATGAGATGTGCCTAAGGCTGGCCACAATACAAGGCCACTTTAAAATGTGCAGTTTTACTGTATTAGAGGTGTCCAGGTTGGTCAGAAAATCAGTCAGCATCTTGTGTGACCACAATTTATCTTACGTAGTGCAACACGTCTCCTTCCCATAGTTCTCTGGTGTCAAACTGAAGACCCCGAAAAAAAGTGTTGCTTTTATATTTTGTTGAATGTATATAATGGTTACCCGAAAGGGGTATGAGAACTCACGATGTGTGTAGTTTACAAACTACTACTTCTTTACAAACAGAAGGACCAGAGGCAACTGGAGTTGGATTGGATCAGATTTTAATGCAGCAACTCAGGCACATGAGTTAGAGAAATGCATTACTATGATCCTTTAGCACCAGTGCTACCACCAAGTGTTGGAGCTTCGGTCAGTATAATAAATTATAACATTCATTATACATTTTATGATCATTAAAACCCACTGATGGCTGAATGAGTGTCAATACTGTGTATGCATCATCCAAGATGAGCTATCTCACTTGACTTGATTTGAATGTCTGTGGAGCTTTATGAAAGACATTTGGCAGTGTGAGTGTGTATGTGTCATACAGCACATCCGTTGTGTTTTCTGCTGAATGCTTAAAATATGAGGGACGTTATCCTGAAGTTCCCATGCTGTTTAAATGCGGTCAAATCACGAAGGTTAGAGCACCGAAATTGTCAAATACACACCATCCTATGTGCACGGTATCCTTTATAGGATTTTTGTAGCGGATTCATTCGGAAAATCTGGCTAAATCTTTGGTATACAAAAAGTGCTACAAACGTGGACCTTTTACAATTTCTTTTTTAGGTTTTACAGTTTAAATTTTTGTTTTTAACTGCAATGCTTATGCTACACCCTAGGAGTATTTCACTTCCACTGTGGTGGATTACAAATGTCTGTAGTGCTGAGGTCCACGTTTTTATTATAGGAAACATCAACTAATGCTAGATTTGATTTGATCCAAGAACATGTCCCGCTGTTTCTATGTTCCTGCATTGTACTGTATAGCCCATATTTTGTGTGTGTTACAGAGTAGTCTGATAGGAAGCTGAGCCTTCCTCTGAGCTGCTCTGAAGAAGCGGCTGCCGTTCTCCAAAAATGGACGCCCTCTTCCTCCTCTGGCTGCGTCTCCACTTTCTTCTTGCGGCAATGGCCACTATTGCAATGACCATCGTGATGAGCGCCCCCAAGATGGCTGCTCCTAGCAGCCACTGCCAAATCTGCTGGGCCTGCTGGAGGTAAGGATTCAGAACCTCTTCAACAAATCTCTGGCCTGTAATGTAGCAAAGACATGGTGACACATTTTACAGCATTGTAAAATAGCAAAGTACTTGATGCTTTGTACTGACCTGGGTCCAACAAATAGGCGTATTCATATCCCATTGCTTTATTGGAGAGAAAATAGTCTCCATTCCTGTAAAGAGGCATGAACGGCACCATGTAGTAGCCATCATTGTGTCCGATGGGGGCGTTGCTCAGTGGATAGAAGGTCCGTGTAGGCTGGTGGGTCCTGAGCCAGCGCTCAAAAATGCTGTATAAGAGAAGATAGGGAGCAGTAGTGAGTGGGACAAACAAACGTAGTACATGAGTGATGTGCATGAGTGCTACCTGTCGATAAACGCGTGATGCAGGAGAAATATGGGGTCATTAGCGGAGCCTTGTACAGAGGACATAGAGCCATTCATGAAGACATGCAAGGCATTGTGCATCGTGCTTTGGCCTTGAATTGCCATGCCGCTCTCAGGACTGGCAAAACCTGAGGGAAAGCGTGCGAGCACTGATTAGACTTGAGAAAGCCTCTTCCACGCATTAAAATGCTGGAGACAAAAGTCCTAGGCTCCTTGGACATTCCATTTCCAGATGGAGGTATTTGGAACGGCTGCAATTTTCTCTTACAGACTTTGTACAAGATTTACTCAAGATGACATCTTTTTTATCCAAAAGATAGGAACACCACCAACTGCTAGCATATGTTACCAAGAGTGGTTTAGAACAGATTGTACAAAACAATGAAGGTTTTTTGCAATTATGAGTTCCATTATTTCCTATGGGTATGCTGGAGTCTATCCCAGCTGACTTCAGGCGAGAGGCGGAGTACACCCTGGACTGTTTGCCAGCCAATCGCACTGCACATATAGACAAACAACCACTCACGTTCATAACTGGACAATTTATAGTCCCCAGTTAACCCACTGCTTCTCAAATAGTGGGGCGGACCCTCCCTGCGGGGTTGCAGTGCACCGTCGGGTAGAAGTGTGAGGCGAGGAGTACTTTTAATGTTACTGCTGACAGCATGTACAAAAATAATAGATATTAGTCGATATAATTTTTATTCGTTTTTTAACGGGTCAGGTTGGGTTATGACACCATTTCTGTCCCCGGGGGAAGAAGGGGAGTCATGACAGAAAATAATTGAGAACCATTGAAGTAACCTAACGTGCATGATTTTGGAATGTGGGAGAAAAGCAGAGAACCCAGAGAAAATCACACGCATGGGGAGCAGGCAGACCCTACACTGAGATGCATAATCAAGATTTGAACCCATATCTTCACGATTTCCGGACTGACTGACCGAGGCTTGTATTTTGTCTCTAGAAAATGGTCAGTTTGGCATCTTCGCCCCCATGTATGCAAATCTTTTTCTCCGCTTTAAATTAATTTAACTAGAAACTTAACTAGAAAGTGGTTGGATGTCCAAATGCGGGGGAAAAAGAGTGCTGCAGCTACAAATCCCACAGAGGGCACTGTCTCTCATGCCAATTCAGTCAACATTTCTCAGCAGGAAGATGCTTTGACAACTGACAAGTTTGTACAATGCTATATACTGTATGCCTGTAATTGTGTAAAACGGTATTTTAAATGTGTTTTGATAAATTTAAGTTTCTTAATACATTTTTGGTTTAAAGTGTCAAAAAAAGAAATTTTTCTGGTTTTTCATGGGTGCATCCATTATTTAAGGTTATTCATTGAAATAGCTGGAATCTAACATCTACTAAGTGAAGTCCATAGTAACTATGGACTTCATATAGTACATGATGTCAAGTCCAGGACTAACTTTTGCCGAGCAACAGTTGCCTCTATTGGTGACAGGAGCAATTACATTTTGGCGCGTTTGTGCTACAATGAAACTAAATTATTCTAACAAATAACTGGTCCGGAGGCATGACGTAAACTGAAATTTGGGAAGCTATTACTTATTCTTTCTTCTTTCTTCTCATTGCAGTCAGAATGGATGGCTGTGGTAGGGGATAGATATACTGTATATAGATGGAAGGTGTAATGTGAGTATCAGTCATGTGATTGACAGGTAATTAGACCAAGGTGTACCCTGCTTGTCATGAGCCTCGATGACCTACTCAACAGAAAATTTGGTGTAGAAAATTGATTGAATGGGTAGAAGGATGAATATTGTCACCTTAACGAGTATCTATACGCTAGACATGGGCCGGTGTGACGTTCTGACGACGTTAGGTGAAAGGCAGAGTTCACACTGGACTGGTGTCAGCCAATTTCAGGGCACATATTTCACGCTCAAATTCATACCAATGGACTATTTAGGTCCAATTAACCTAACACGCATGTTTTTGGGATGTGGGAGTAAACTGAACAACTTGCAAAGTCCACACACAGATGCCCAACAGAGCTTCAAACCCATTTGCGCTGAAACGTGTAGTGTCAACACATGCTTACACTACAAGCAATTAAACAGTCACATTTACAATTTATTAGATGAAGATAATCATGATAACATGTTGAAAATTAGTTTGATAGCTGCAAACCAGGCGAAATCCACACTAAATCCACATACTAGGGAACGCAGAACTGTTCGAGGGCACACATCTTGTCACACCGGCGCTGCGTAACGCTAATGAGGGTGTTGATGTTATCTGTGTTGCAATGCTTAAATTGGCTGACTTTTCTTGACACAGCTGTTTTGAGCGCATCAAAGCCCAGTTCCAACTGCAAGGAATTTTCCTGATAGTGGCTGCGCTGCGCCTCCCCTTTCTCTCATACCGCAGGAGCGGTATGACGGACAATTTTAGTGGTTGTGAAACTGTGACTTTTTCATACCGTAGTATACCTTGAAAATGGTTACCAGCTCATTCATGCCTATGTTGGCCTGCAAACGGGCCCAAAATCCTTCTCTAGATTAGAGAGATTAGCTCAGGGATTAGGCTCACATTCAGTTGTGTGCCATGCAAGTACAGTAATACAAATGTATTAATGTGATTGTGTGTATCCACCGTTCTTACCCTCAAGGACGTTCCTGAAGCTCATGTTGGCGAATCTGTCCATGGTTCCGGTCTCGTATTGGGGAAGGCCCACGGTGAAGTCAACATCAGCTGATGTTGGGAGTCGTTGCACACGATTCGTATCGTGGTTGCCTGGGTTACGCAACAGCGGCCCTTCCCCTGTAGCATTGCACAATGCCTCCCGACTGTTGTATTCTTCGGGCTGAGTGCAGATGACCTGCAGTCAAACAGAAATACACAAAGGTAATGGCGCCACTTTTAAGGCTCATGTTTGTCAATGCACAAATAACTTGTTTACAGTAGATCCCTGCTATTTGCTGGGTTTACTTTCAGAGCCACCAAATGGTGCACTGCGATCTTGCACTGGTGTCACGTCCTTAACATGGTAGGCTTCCTATACACTTGTGCATTTGCCTGCATTATCACGTTTATGTAAATTACAGACTTAGGGTGAATAAAAGTCATTTTCAGAGAGGAAAAAAAAAATGTTTTTAAGAATTTAAAAAATCATTCTTTTGAACAAAAATGTGCAGGGTTGCAATTGCTAAATCATGAAACTGCGGGATCCACTTTATATGAGTATATAATGTTATATTGTACTGAATAGTTCTTTCAAGCACTCACTTCACTTGGAAGCAGTCTTTGCAAACTGAGGGTGCATTTTTATTGGGTTTGTTACTACTAAATACCAGTAAGCTATTTTAGTGATCATGTCACATCATAGTCAGAGATATTTCATTCATGTTAGTTGCAATGTACGTCCTATAAATAGTATATGACCACCTTCAATTATAGGATGTCTCTTTGTAAGACCTGTTTTGGAAAAAAATATTTAGAAAGACTAACGCAAAGACCAAAAAATACAAAATGAATGTTTTTGTATTAATGAAATAACAGTTTGTAGATTGCAATGTAAAAGAGTATTGTATTTATTGATGGTCATTATCTTAAAAATGGCACCTTTGATACACATTTTTTCAAACAGGTCTTTGAGTCTCAGCTGCATCGCTCCAGGCCGCTGATGAGTGTGAGTGACCGAAAGAAAGGCTCTGACTTGGAGATAAGTCATTTGGCGCCACCTGTTGGTTTGCATAGCTGTAGAACCCCCATCCTTTACAGACTGCTCAACATAAAGCAATGCAATATTTTTTGTATTTTCATAAGTTTTATGCCTTGGGAGGAAACAAATCAAAGTTGAGCTGAAGCAGTTTAAAAGTTCAAATGCTCCTTTCTTTAGTTGAATAAGTGGAAAATAGTTTTTTAATTTGTTGTGGTTTCAACTAATTGTAACCACTATTACTACTGTACTTTCACTAAAAGTGAATGAAATATTCTTACCTTCCATGATGAGAAGACCGAAGCAGGGCTGACGAGGTTGGGGTTGAAGGGGCTGCGCCCCCCCATCAAACTGTCAGTGCACACCTCGCAGGATTGAGCGTCCCTCCAGTCCCAATATGGGATGGTGAAGTTAAAATCCCCTGTAAGCTTCCTTATCTCATTCTCCCAGTGAAGCAGGTAGACACGATGCCACGGCAGAAAGGCTGCAGATTCATGGGCAAAGTCGATGTCCGTCCACACATTCCCCGGCCCTCCCAAGAAGGCGTCCCGAGACACATAGTAGTGCATCCAG
The DNA here is from genome assembly GCA_024372805.1 of Oostethus manadensis. NCBI lineage: Eukaryota > Metazoa > Chordata > Actinopteri > Syngnathiformes > Syngnathidae > Oostethus > Oostethus manadensis. The sequence continues at coordinate 377,251 of QODF01000224.1, read as the reverse complement.
ACAAACAGATCGTAGGTGTTGATGTCAGAGAACATGGGGTTCTCACCATTTTCACCCATTTCTGATCTGGTTGCTGTGGCGATGACATAGTCACGGCTAATGGTGTTCTTGGCCAGGTTCAGGTAGGAAATTAACTTCTGTTGCTCTGCAGCTGACAGGGTCATGATGTTTCGGCGCACGGATTCCCTGTACTCAGCACAGTTTGCTCCCCAGTAACCAAACCTGCACTCCCCACAGTTAAAACCGCCGTAGTTTCCAGCGCAACGACACGTGCGGTTGTAGAACGCTAAAGGCCAGCGCTCCCTGTCATCAATTCCACTGTGAGGGTACTGTGGGCCGTGGGGTTCGTCTGACACTTCCACTTCTGTGCAGAATCCACGGCCTGACAGAGCACCGCAGGCTGAGCCGTCTCCGTCCCATACCGGGCAACACTCCTTCGTCCGTAAGCCCTCTGAACTGGCACACGGGCGAGGGAATTGACAGAAGCAAGTCCCAACAAGCTGTAAAAGAAGGAGGGCTAGAAGCAGGCTCCTCATGATGATGTGTTGGTCAAATTAGGCTCAGCGGTGCTCACGGTAACACCTGTTGACAAGATGGAGATAAGAGAAGCTGATGTCCTCACAAGTTGTCACGCGCATGCCATAAGAATCGTTATGATGGATCCAGAAGTACAATACAAGAATTTATTGCAACATTTCTTTTTTTTTTTTACCTCCAAACTATTACCTTGTTTTGAAAATGGGATGAGAATTTGTTCTGCCAGTGTGCCCTCCAACCTCCTTCCACTCCTCTCTCTCTTCACCCAGCCAGAGGTCTCCTGTTGGCTCCAAACTCATAGAGCTGTTTTAGGGGCCGTCCTATGACAAAATGTGTGATCTCGTTATGAGACTGGCGCACACACACACAGAAATATGTTTCTGCTGTGGTACAACATCACATGCTTTGGATAATATTCCAGATTCTTTCTTGCACTCGTCTTGAGAACAGCTGACCTCTGATCCAATACACCTCAGGCATGAATGTGTGACTATCTTTCCGTTGAACCTTTAAGCATCGTCTCTTCTGGCTCCACGTTCACACACACACACACACAAACACGCACGCACACACTTTATAGCAATACATGTGTACTATGTAGCAATGGCAGAAAAGAAGAAGAAGAAGAAGCGCATTATCGTAAGTGAGTTTAACGTGGATCTTGTGATAGAAGTGAAGATAGAACACTGGCTGAAATAAATATAATGGACAAATGAATACAAATACATGGAATACAAGGTGTAAATACACATTGTTGCAAAATGTCCCATTATTAATGTTTTATGTGGAAGTACTTATTAAATTCATAAAAAAACAACACTAATGCAGATGATGCAAAATAAAAATAAAAAGGTAGTGTATGGTAGTAATGCTATTTTACAGTGAGATTATAATTAAAAAAATGAACAAATATAAATGCGAGTAGTGTAATTGTTTTACGGGGCCTTTGCAATGTTTTTACAATACACGGACAGGCAATATTTTTCCAATAATGACGTTGTAGGACATCTAAACGTAATCAACTTCCATTGTTTTATTTGACATTTATATAGGGAAAAACGTAAACCAGGCAAAATAGACACAAAATATTCTTATGGAGGGAATAAACTTAAAATGCGTAAAGATTTTCAATATAAACCTTTTATCTTTAAATTTTTCAATAGTTGTATTCCTTCTCACATAATGCAGCACAGGTACAGGCCTACAAATAATGCCACCTATACAGTATGCAGCACAGTTATTACGTGCACATTGAATAATGTCGAATGACATATGACGTTTAATGAATGGACCATACAAAAGTGTTGCACAATGTCTCATTATGATAGTTATGGCCACGTTGTTCAGCGTGACTACCACTCACACAATGCAGGAATAGACTTGCCCCCACCGTCCCCCCATGCACTTGTCCTCCTCGGGCTGTGTGGACCTGCAGCATACAGTCGGGCTGGAGGTTTGTGTAGACCTCGGGACCACAAAGTAGTCACATGCTGCCCCAACCCAGGCACGGGATCCGGCTTATCTGAGGCAAGAACGCGCTGGAGCGCAAAGGAATGAACATCACAGGATAGACCTGACCGCGGGGCTCCTCTGGGAGGCAGGCGCTGCGTGCGTGCGTGCGTGCGTGTGTGCGTCTGTGTGTGTGTGTCTGTGAGAAAGAGAGGGAGAGCTCTCTCTTCTTTTCTAAGAATTATAGAGTAAATTTGATCAGATGATGAAGTTCTCAAATGTGCTCAAAATGCTCTCGCTTTTCCACCAAACAGACACAAGAGGGCAGTGTGGGCCTAGGATGCTGAACACATCACCCCAGTGACCTCCACTATCATGATATTCACAGTCAAAATACAACCACAGGTGAATGCATCATATTGAGTCATGTATTCTATATAATATTGTGTCTGGCCAACACCAGCATTTCATTTAAATATGTATCCCAAGCCAAAACATCTTTAGTAAAAGCAGTATCACTATGTGTCAAATAACTGGTTTGTGTATCTCTCTATCTCCTGTCTGTAGCCATCACTTTTTAATGATAGAAGGTATATGCATAATGCATAATAATTGTAGGTACAATATTAATTCATACTTGGTTGGTTTACCTTGGCATCAAAGAACACGTTTGTTCCCTGACATTCTTTTTCGGTGACTTATTTTTCTTCCTTTTGCCCCACTTACAGTGTGAATATGACGGCTGAGTGACAACCTTGTAAATCAGCTGTGTGTCCATGGCAACCACTCTTATTTTGAAATGCCTTCGTGTAATTGATTTGCTGCCTGTGACACTGACTCTCTTGTGGTCGTGATTTGCGGAGGAAGGAGTGTGTTGAAAAGACTATTATACCCCAAAGATATTTATATGCCTGTGTTCCACAGTAATATATTTGCCGTGATTACACACATACAAACAGTGCAGTTGTTGGAATGACGTGATACGCTCCACTGTAGTTCACTCATTCTTTCAGTATATATTATGCACAAACATAAGAGAAAATTGGAATCTCTTATACCTCCTAATCCTTTTTTTCAGAGATTGACGCATTGTCTGTTTTGTTACTATTTTGTCTTTACCAAATCAGTATTTATCCATTTAATGGCCCACCAAAATGCAAGCGTCTCTTGAAGTGACTAACATTGGTGTGTATATACCAGAGCTGAAACATTATCTGTGATCTCCTGGGGTTCCAAAGCTTTTCCTTGTAGGTCCACAGACACAGTCCACAACAGTGGACAGTCCACAACAAATTGAAGACCAGATTGCTACTTTGATATTCTTTGTCTCTTCATCTCTACTACATTAAACAGGCTGAAACCGATCCGATGTAGGTCAAGATATGAGTTAAATATACACTGGTACTTGGGTTTTTATTATTAATTTGTTCCAAAACAAACAAAAACCAAAGCCATTCTTCCCATAGGAAATAATGTAATTCCAATCAATCCATTCCAAACACCCAAAAATATTACCTAAAAGTACATTTATTCAGAATAATTATAGTTAACATGCAGACAACAATGTAAAATTCATAAAATTGATGAATGAAAAGAATAAATGAACATTTACAGTCACTTTTACCATTACGGAAGACTCCTGTTTGGAAAACAGCAAGGAACGGCGATGGCGAAGTTGACAACAACAACTTGAATTGTTTATGGTCTCTGATTTGTTGACACATTTAATCCGTTTGCAACATTAGGTTCCTTGATTTCTTCTTGCTTTGCCAAAACAGAAGCGGCAAACTGACTAGTTTATATAACATTGCCAAATGAACAAACCTTACAGTAGTGCCCCCCAACCACCTCTGTAAGCGGACCAGTACCGGACCACCACTTGATACGGGGTTGCACAAGAAATAATTGAGAATTTCTGTTTTATGTATTATCTGAGTCTGAACGACTGTTTATTTTGAAAAATGACCAAATTCTCTTGGTTACGTCTGGGTCACTTGAGTGCCAAAATGTAACCCATTCCCATAAGATAGCAAAATGAGTTAGAAACAGACATCTTTGGAAAGTTTCTGTAGTATCATATAAACTAAGGATGTTCCGATCCGATCTTCAGGATAGGTATCAGCTGCCAATCAGCTGTATTTTGAAGATCAGAAAAGATTGGCTTCCGCCACGAGATCGGGCCAATCCTATCACCGTGGGCCCACACTCTAACACAATGGCTGCGGTAAATTCACCTTAAATTTGGTTGCCACTTGACTTCTGCCACACGAATGAAGGAGAAAATGCGGCACCACCTTGCAGACATGTCAGTGGGGTACTGTGGTTAAGTTAGTTTCACGTTGGATGTTGGATATTGACTTCCCTTGCTGTGGCCGGACTCCTCTGTCATGGTGCCGAGAGCTCGCACGGAAACTGCCACTTTAACCGCTGGTTGTTCACACCACAGATTGATCTATAACCATGTCAAATGATTAGTCCTACCCTAAAAGTATTGTAATGGTGGATGAATAATTCCACGTCAGGATGGCTGTAATTCAGTTAACCGTTTATTTGCATGTCAACACAGAGCACTCACTCAAGACGTTACACTTGCTAGTTTCTTATTCTACACACTTGACTCCAAACACCACTGCCTTGTATAGCCCCCACACTAAACAGCAACCTGGATCAACACACCAATGCTGTGCTACAGTATTTTGGATGCCCAATTTTAACTTTTATGATTGACTTTTATTTTCAATAGCCAAACAAAATTGTTTATCATGCTGTCTAATAAAAAAAACTAAATTCAGCAATGCTTTGATTGGTTCTAATGCTTTGAAGAAATATTTAATAACCATATTCAGTTCCACAAATTAATGTTTGTAACGAAAGTTTTTTCTTTTTTTATAAAAAGGATCTGCATCGGAAGAAAATAAAAAAAATTGGATCAAATTTGCTGCCAAAAAATGTGGATCAGGACATTCCTAATATAAACTAAGTATTACAAGATTTGACGTTGCTTTGTGATCCAAGATGGCTGAATAAACAAGCAATGCTGCGCGTAGGTTCACATCTTTATTAATACTACATAATCCAACGTATCAAGGGGTAAAATTTGACAGTTTTTTACGCGCAATATTGTACAATAAATGAGACAGTGTATGGGAACCAAGGCAAAATTTGGGCAAAAAAGTTAAATACTGGGGCATTTAAAAACCAATGTTTGACTGTATAACATTTATCAAAGCTGCTACAACTCAAGGTTACATTTTCAATTTCCATTTTCTTCACCTTATCCAAGTCTTGATTGTGGGGGAAGCAGTCTCAGTAGGGAAGTCCAGTCTTCCTGGACTCCAAGCACCTCTTCCAGTTTCAATGGGAGGACACCAACATCTCCTAGCTGAGCATGCCCGGAACACCTCACAAAGAAGGCATTTGTGGGAGACAGCTGAACTAGATGCCCGAGACACCTCAACTGGCTCCTCTAGACGTGAAGGAGCAACGGCTCTACTCTGAGCCCTTCCCAAATGGCGGAGCTCCTCACCCTATCTTTTAGGGTGAGTCCAGACACACTATAGAGGAAACTCATAGCAACCACTTGATCTTGTTCTTTTGGTCACAACCCAAAGCTCATAACCATGGGTGAGGTTGGGAGCATAGATTGGCGTGTAAATTCAGAGCTTTGCCATCCACCTCAGATCTCTCTTCACTATGATGGTCCGGTTCGGCAACCGAATTGCTGAAGATGCTGCACTGATCCGCCTATTGACCTCACGCTGCAAACTTCCCAGATTCCTGAACAGACCCCAAGATACTTGAACTTCTCTACCTCGGGCAAGACCTCACTCCCAACCTGGAGGGTGCAATCCACCCTTTTCCGACTGAAGGTGCTGAGTCTCATCCCAGAAGCTTCACACTAAGCTTCAAAGTAAATGCTGAGGGCCACAGCCTGATGAGGCCATTAGGACCACATTGTCTGCAAATAGCAGAGACGAGATCTTAAGGCCCCGAAAGTGGACGCCTTGTCTGGGCCCATAAAAACTATGAACAGAGTCAGTGACTAAGGGTAGTCTTGGCAATGGCCAGTGTTCACCGACTTACTGCTGGCAATGCGAGCCAAACTCCTGCTCTGTTTGTACAAGGACCGAATGCCATGTTGTAGCGTGCCACCTATATACAGTATATCCACCACCAATATCCTCAGTTGAGGTCAAGCTTCCATCTCCACAGTAAACAGTGTGGACCAGGCATTGCTTTCCCTTTCTGAGGCGTCGGCTGGTTTGCCAGAACCGCTTTGAGGCTGACCAAAAAACATGCTCGATAGCCTCTCCAAACTCCTCTCACACCCATGTTTTGCTTTGACCACCGCAGAAGCCGCCTTCTGCTTGGCCTACTGGCACCGGACAGCTACTTCAGGAGCCCCAGAAACCGTCCAAGCTCAATAGGACTCATTCTCATTGGGTTTGGGGCTTACGCTGACCACCTTGCCACTGCAGCTCCGATCAACTGCCTTAGCAATGGAGGCACGGAATACGACCCATATGGAGAAGCTAAATATCTATATATTTATCTGTACTGTACAGACTTGAAATGAAAACCAGTGAAATGCAACAAAATTGAGATCCCTTAAAAGTTAATGTACATTTCATTAATCATTCATATGTTTTATACCCATTTAGAATTGCATTATGCGTGTAAAATTATAATAACATGTTTTGAGACTCGACCAGGATCGACTGTGGCACGCCTCTCGCCTTAAGGCAGCTGGGAATGGCTCCAGCATACCTGCGACACTAATGAGGACAGGCGGTGTAGAAAACAGATGGATGTTTAGAGACTTGTGGTGCACCTGTGTTAATTATCAAAGAACTACAAAGTCAACCTCTGATTACATCATTGACATGCGACGGAGCTGACTTCTGTTTTGTGTTTTCGTGTTTTAGCAAGCTAGTACAACTGCTAACTAGGCTGTTTTGTGATAAAAAATACCTTAAGAATACAGTTGGACTTACGCAGTGTATTTATGTTACAATAAGATGAGTCTTGTATGCTACCCGGAAAATGTACTCTAAACGAGGGAATTTTTGCCGTTAACCTTACGACACACTACCCGGGATGGGACTTCCACTGTATTTCTTCACATAAACATACTGTACATAGCAGAATATAAACAAACAAAATGTATGTGCAGATGTGTTTGTTTGTGATTTGCACTCATATGTTTTCCATCACAGCCTATTTGTTCATGTTCAAATAAGATAAAACACTAAAAGGTAAGAGAACAAGAGAGAGACAGAGGTCAGAATTTGTACGGCTATCACTTCCTCCCAGCTTCCAGCCTGCGTGTGGGTTTGTGTGTCCATGTGCATGTCTATGCTCTTTTAATGGTCTACTAATCTCAAATGCATTTGGCTGGCAAATTAATCCAAGCCTTGTCATAGCCAAGCTCTAAAATCCCCTCTATCCCATATTACCCCTTCCCTGCTTCCCTCTCACTCTTTATCAGTATCCATCTCCAGATGGTATCATGGAGGTAGGTGTGAGAGCTGGAGGCAGTGGGAGTGGGAGAGAAGGAGAGAGGTTGGGTGGCCTGTGACGCCAATGGAGTCTCCTCATTGGAGCATTGTGCTAAGAGAGCAAGAGAGAGAGAGAGAAGAGGATGGGTTCATTTGTTGCTATAGTGAAAAAGTAGATTAACCACAGCAAGCAGTGATGCCATGATGGACGCATGAAGGATGTTGTTCTTCTCCAAGTCCGCACACCTGTCCTGTAAGCAAAGGTATGCTTTCCACTCTTTCTTGTCTTTGAATGTATGTGGTACCAGGCAAAGTATCTCACAGACGATTCGATTTGCTCACACCCTGTGATGCGGTGCGGATTTAGATATTATATTTACATGCACTTTTGTGTTTGCCTGCCTCCAAAAACTGCATGGAGTCTACTCTTTCATGGTCTCAACTAAGTTAAATAAATAGATCAAAGTTATACTATGAAAAGCATGTTTAGGTTAGATCTGTTTTATGTTGAATGTGCTTTTAATGCGACGCTATGTTATGATTGAAAAAGGGGTCTTGGTGCAGGTTAACGGCTCTTTATTCCTGTGAGCGCTATGGCTATCTCACGATAAATAAATAATTACCAATTAATTTTGCTAATAGAGATGGAGAGTCCATTTTATTTTCATTGGGGTTTGTTTTGTTTAATTTATTGTTATTATTGTATTAATTGTATTATGAATTTAAATAATGTATTGTTATTATTTTATTGTTATTAAAAGCTTTGACATTCCAATAACAATGTTAAATTAAAGTTGATTGCTTTTGATACAGTGTACTCAGATTATTATGCATTTACTATCATCACATTAATGACAAAAATTGTCTCAAAATAATGTCGTTGAACGGCAGTACTTTGTAGGACTATTATTGTGGCGCAACATTTAATATGTGGACCGGGTCTAACAACATGCAGTTATATTAAGAAGTTATAGACAATATATTTCAGGAAAAAAACTGCATCAGGGGTAAAAGAGTATTGCTTGTATGAACTTTGGTCTTTGCTCGTTTTCCTCCCTTTTTGCTGTTGTTTTTTTCTTAAATAATCTTCATACATTTTTTGTAATATGACTATATTACCATAATATTTGGACTTTATTCTCACAATACTGTTGCCCCAACCTAATGTTCTAAACATTACATTTTTGTTTTAAATTGTTTCTATTACATCTTTTTAAAAAAAAACAACTTATTTATTCTTTAGTATTTTAGCTCTATGCTACTAAAGTAACATTATTTTTCTTCATAGCACGATGAGTTTATTCTTGTAAAATTGTACCTATTTACCGTTTGTATATGACTTTTTTTCTTAATATTTGGACTTTATTGTCACGAAATAACAGCTGTTTTTACCATTTCTGCTGTTTTTTTTTAAATTTATTTTCCAACTAGTTTGTGTTTGTTCTTGTACATTTTCTTTTACGGATTATGACTTTATATTTTGGCTTTAACTTTTTAATATGTTAGTTTTTGTTTCTCATTGTACGAATACCGCAATGTTAATAGGGACAGTGGCGTAGAAAATGAATGAACAAATAATTTTATGAGTATACAGTATTCTTGTAAAATTACGACTTTTTCTTGTTAGATTCCAACTTTTTTTCCTTAATATTTTGATTTTATTCCTTTAAATTTTTGGCATATTTTTGCTAGTTTTGTTTTCTTGTTATATTTAAACAAAATGTTTTTATATAATGAGCATTTCTGTGTGGAATTCGCATGTTCTCCCCATGCATGCGTGGGTTTTCTCCGGGTACTCCGGTTTCCTCCTACATTTCCCAAAAAGCACGCATGACTCTTTGTCCAAATTGTGACATAGCTGGCGTCTGCAGCAGGGGCCCCCCAGCACAGCAGGCAGGAGAGGACACCGGTTTGGTGAAATAGTAACTCCCTGAAGTGTCAAATAACTTCACAAGTAAGGATGATGAAGTGTTGCTTTCAAATGGAGGTGTACGGGAGAGCCCCCGGGCTTTTGTAAAGTTCTGAAGAGTTATTTAAAAGTCAGTTATGACAATTAAGACTGCGTAAGACTTCCTTCATCCAACTTGCCAAAATGCAAAACGGTTCATTCCGCCTGATCAAACACACCAAGAGTAAGTGTCGCTTTTAGGGTTGCTCTTGCAGCTAAACGACTCATTTGCACTCCATGCTCTGTGCGGTGCATCACGATCACGTCCCCAGCAAAGAAACAAAATCACGCTGCCAGAAGAGGAACGGGAGAGGGAAAGGAAGCTAAAAGTAGGCAGCTACAGGCTTACAAGTTTTTTTTTCCTCAAAGAAGTTACTTTCTTAACCTCCTCTGTTATAACACATTATGGCTCAATGTGGTGTTAATCAAACATCCAACTGAAAATGGGCTATGAGGGTGTGTGTGTGTGGCGAGGAGCAGCTAACATTAACCTCTGCTGCTGCTTTCTGTCGCATCTCGTCACGCTCTCCTTTGCTCTCAGACAGTCCATTCAATGACGACTACGGCGGTACCTTGTTTTTTGTTATTAATTTGTTCCAAAAGGTCAGACAAAACTCGAAACCTATTAAAACGGGGAAAATGTTTCTCATAGGAAATCATGTAAATCCAATGAATCCGTTCCAAACACATTTCATAGACAATAAATGTGAAATAATTATAAATGGCGAATGGATGGAACTTGTTGCCAGACATCCAAGTGAGATGGAATTCAATCGCGTTTCTCACCATACTACTACTTTGGCCCCATGGCAGGTTATTGAGTGAGCAACACGTAGGCTGCTTTGTCTGGTCACTTGATCTTGGGGAACGATACAGTATAGGCAAAGAGTTTTTGTATACTTCCGATGCTGTTTGAAAATCTTGGCAGAAATCTTCAAAGAACAATGGAACCATTTCAAAAGCGGGGATTCATTCTTGCTTTGTTTCCCGTCATCTATAAATGGGGGGACAGAGTTGCTCCGACAGTGAGCCTCAAATAGCAGGGTGAACCCCCCTGGGGGTTGCGGTGAATGGTCAGGGTGTGTGTGAGAGAAGCCGGTAGGACTTTCATTAGTGCAGACCTGCCAACGTGTATGAATTTGTCAAACTCGGCATGTAATTCAAGCACGCTTGTATGCTTCATTGCTCTCCATTTTGTTGCATTTCGCTGCTTTTAGTTTGTATAAAATGGATATTATCAGTTGGGGGCCGGGATGTTTGGGGGGCATTTCTGTCCACTGGGTATGACAGATGGAAATGGAGAAGCACTGACCTACAGGAAGGAGTGAATGAGGAGAGGGAGCACTTCTCCACATTGTTTACTTAGAATTAGGAAAACCACTTTAGCATGGCCGACAGTGCGTGTGTGTGGAGGGTGGCCGTGGTGGTTCTTAAGGTGGCGAGGGGTGGGGGTTATTGTTTGTATAGAGCGCCCAGAATTTGCTGCTACGCCCCTGCCTGCGTGCGTGCGCGCGTGTGAGAGCGCAGCGGGTGAAGGAGAGGCGTTTGGAGAAAGGCTCAGGTGTGCGTGACTGGAAAACGGAGGAAGCAGTGGCAGATGCAGCTGTGGCGTGTTTGACATTGAACTGCGCGCCGGCGCTGCGATCTGCTCTCTTCGCAGATTGCTAAATTGCGACCTAATTAACGAGACGAAGACGGTAAGACTTCCAGCTTTGGCACCGATATCAGCGTGGACTGGGATTGCATTTGTAATTCACGTGGAGTCGCCTCCACATTTGCAGTACTTTTGCACCCCCTTCCCAAATTGTATTGAAGATTTCCTGCGTGCGACCCGCAGCGTTTGCAAGCTCCCTGGTTGAGAGAAGCAGTCCGGTGCGTGTGGCGTGGTCTGTGGTCGTGCAGTTTGCACAGAACACCAACAATGTTTGCATCCATGCGCATTTCACGCCGTCTCGGTCATGTTGTGCAACAAAAACGCGCAAGTGTGGAAGGAGACGCTCACTCCCGTTGCGGCTTGCGGGCGCATCGCTGCACCAGGCGTCATTGTTACAGTACTGGCTGGCGGAGAAGAGGAGTTGTTAATCACCTTTAAGCGTGTGAATGTCATGCTCACGACTAGTACACTGCCTGGCAAATTGCGCCCGAAGGGATTGAGGGAGTCGGACTTGTGCAGGTCTGGCACACCTTGCTTGATCATGCTGCTGCAGTAAAAGCAGGTAAAGTCCACTCTGCTTTGGGACTTACTGGAAACAGTGACTCCACATGTGGCCCGAGTCTTTCTTTCATTCAGATGGGCGCAGTCCCCAGTATGCCAGTACCCAGCTGTGTGTGTGTGTGTGTGTAGTGTTTCACAGTGACACAATTATTGGTTCTGTGTTAGGGTTAAAGTATGGACTTTGTCAGTGTGGGGTCTTGAGGAATGGAATGGAAAGATGGTGCCTTTTACTGTCTGATCAATTCTTTCATAATCAACTTTCGGATAATTTCCTTTTTGATTGATACATTTCAATAAACAGAAATAATGAGGAAAGGGCTATTTGTCACTGCATGTGATCAAAATCCAATTGCCAGGTTTTAGCAGGTTTCATCATACCCATGCTGTTTAGACTGGGATTTGATTTGTCTCTGAGGGTACAATAGGAGGAATGAATCCATGCACCTGAAATGCACATAACATACACACCCCTTTCGTCAAACTGGCTAGTGATGTATTGCTAGATAATTTAACAGTCTGATTGAATGACATTAATAGACACATGCTGGTTCACCTTCCTTTTATTTCATTCATTTATTCATTTTCTATGCCGCTTATCTTCATTAGGATCGCGGGTATGCTGGACCCTATCCCAACTGGCTTTGGCGAGAGGCGGGGTACTCCCTGGACTGGTTGCCAGCCAATCTCAGGGCACATATAGACAAACAAACATTCACACTCACATTCATACTTATGGACAATTTAGAGTCGCTAATTAACCTAACATGCATGTTTTTGGAATGTACCGGAGAAAGTACCCAGAGAAAACTCAACCACGCACGGGGAGAACATGCAAACTCCACACAGAGATGACCAACGGAGATTCGAATAGGTAAAGTTTTATGTAACAGTCATACGTCGACTTATTCTCCATGTACCGCTTCCCCCGCTATGCTACCACTATGTCCTGTTTCGTCCTAGTTCTGTGGGTTCATCGCACTTTTTGTCTACCACACCTGTGGAGGGAATTGTTTGGGTGCTCTAATGCGACGTCACGCGTCATACTCTGTTGTTTTTTCCGATTATTTTGGTGGACCTCTCCTCTGTGTTGTTTGAATTTAAATGTTCAACAGTAATTGATATATCGGTCTATATCAATTAACTTGATGAAGCAGCAACTTGCTGCAGAATTCAAGGAAAGGGCAAGCAATTCATGATGAGAGAGAGATGCATGTTCTCCTCGTGCATGCGTGGGTTTTCACCGGGTACTCCGGTTTCCACCCACATTACAAAAAACATGCATGTTATGTTAATTGGTGAATCCAAATTGTCCATAGGTGTGAATGTGGGTGTGAATGACTGTCTATGTGTGCCCTCAGCTGGGATAGGCTCCCATGTACCTCGCAAACCTAAAGAGGATAAGCGGCATAGGAAATGGATAACGGCGAAAACAATGTGCGTTCTATTTAAAAACCTAACATTCTAGTATGTGTTTGTCCTTATATGGTTTGTGTTGGATCTTAATGTTCCTGTGGCTTTCAACGGGAATGGTAGGTGGCATTCATTCACGTGTGAAGGCCGTCCATGTACTGAAGTGTAAAAAGATGACTGGTACTACGTATAACTCCCTGACACACTTGAATGGGCAGATTGTAAAAGTTATAAACCAGAGAGAGAATACTGATTCTTATCCCTTGCACAATTTTGTGTGTTCATTTGTATGCAATAGAAACAATTCTTAAAGTTTTTATTAGTTCTGCATTGGAGAATTTCTGCTATGTGTGGTACAGTAAGCGTTTTCCACTTTTATTGGTATTAAAAGTATCACACTTTAGAAATATGAAGGGAGTAAACAATGAGTGTTTCATTAATACTCGCCCTTTCTTGGTCCTCGCATGGAGAGACAGCTTTGTGTGTTCATTTACAGCAGATCTCGATGTTTCTTAGATTATACTCCGGGACCACCAGCCAATGGCAGAAATCTTTGAGTAATTGAGATGCATGTAAAATGTCTATTTACATTAACATTTGCAGTAAACATGCCTTTTTAAAATTTGATTTGATCCCCTCTGTTTCTCTTAAAATGTCACTTTTGGATCTCACAGCAGTAATGGTGCGTTCAAGGAACGCCAAACAACGTGCAAAATCCATCTAGATAAAAAAACTAACAGTTGAACATAAAGACGTCCATCCATACATTTTCGAGACAAGCCGAGACTTCCCGGTCTCCAGGCATCTAATCCAGTTCCACCGGGAGGACACCAAGGCGTACCCATGCCAGCTGTGAGACATAATCCTTCCAGCGTGTCCTAGGTTTGTGCCGGGGCTTTCTCCCGGCTGGGCATGCCCAGAACACCTCTACCTCACCGCAAAGACATAAACATGTGAAAATGTTTTTTTAAACAGTGTTGCATATACTCTATGCTGTACATTTTACCTGTGTTATCACATATTTATGAATTACTCACTTAGGATGAATGAGATGTGTTTTCCACGGAAACAAATTGACCAAATATCAGAATTTGCAGGGCCACGATTTGCTGAATAGCAAATAAGCGACCATCTGCTGTTCAGTTGTAGCGTATTATATATGTATACTGGCATAAATAAAAATACATTGGAGTTTGCAAACATCCCATAGCGTGATGACACATACGGTCTGCACGTATTTTGGTATAAAATGCACAATAATTGTCGCATTTTATTGCAAAATTACTGCGTCTGGAGCAAGCAAAACATCCCCTGAATTAACCACGTTCACGTATGTGTGATGTGGATGATGTTCTTTCTAAATTTCCTTGCAGAGGTTTTTGTACTGCTGTTGCGTGTAGTATGAATAGATTTAGAAATGCCTAACGGTGTGAACGAGATGTTTGTTTGGGGATAGAGGATTTGATTTTCTCCTCCATTCAGCGCCATCGAGGCCTACGCAACGAGACAGAAGGTGACAGAGAGACCCAGTGTGTATAGCTGTGTGTGTGTGTGTTTGTTTGTGTGTGTGTGTACTTAGCGTCAAAATGAAACACTAGTAGTTTGTCTTGAGTGAGTGGGTTTGTGTGTCCCAGAAAGGGAGACAGCAGAGAGAGAACTGTTCTGTGTGACTTGTTCATTATTGGTGCAGCAGTTTGCCAAGCTGCCATCCTGACATCGTCATGTTAATTACACTGAGTGAGGCTCATTCTCCCTCGTCACCTTTTGGACAAAAATGTTTTCTTTTTGCCTTATCTGCAGCACTCACTCTTTGTCAATATGAGATGTCACCTCTCCTTTCTTGACCTCATTGTGTCTTTTACTGTCCTATATTGTCTTTGGCTTAATGCGTAATTTTTGTCCTTCTTATCCGTTTTTTAATTTATCTTCATTTTTTTGTCTCTCCCCTTCTCTCTGTATAGTAAAGCATGCACACATTTCTGTCTCTGAACCTCTGATCCTTACAAGGATCTTCTATTTTATGTATACCTTAAAACTGTTTGTCGTGGATGAAATGGAAATGTCGTGGTTGCAATTGTTACACAATGGAAGTATAGTGATGATAGAGTAACATTTGGTTCTTTTCTTCATCGATGATTAAATCCTGGATATTAGGGGAAAAAAGAACAGGAAAAGGTGACAGAAATATCATGTTTTTTTAGTGACTCTGATATGAATTGTGTACGTTAAAATGATTTGCACTGGCGTTTGCAAAGTACACACAGTTTCTGCTGCACCTTTTAGCTTTCGTGTCTGCCCCCATCTGGCGCATTAATTAGGCGGGAAGCACCTTGAACACCTTCTGTTCTCCTTCTCACACACACCAGCTGCAATGCAAAAACTTAGGTTCTAGTTATGGGGCCAAATTACTCCACCTCAATAATACAGTTGTAATGATGCAGTGATATCTAAAAGTCACATAGTGTCCCGTCATCACGATTGTTATCGCTGACATGAATATTGTGTGAGTGCAAGGATTTATTTGCTACTATTTTTCATGAACTTATATGATTTGCACCTCAGCATTCTATTTTGACTCCCCTTTAGTCAGCAGGTTTGAACATGTGTCATATACGTCATGGGATTTATAGTAAGCACATTTGCAGGTAAACTATAGTTGGGACTATTTATTTGCCAGTCCGAAGCTACAAACATTGAGATTTTGTTTTGTAACACTGTATTACATGTAGTGTGTGTGGGTGCGGTGCTTCTGTGCCCTGCTCCAACTGTAGCATTTGAGATCTGACACTTTCCCCCCGCCTTTTTTGCAGGTTTATGTGAACATGTCTGTCTTTCACCACTTACTTTGGTCACCAACTTTGCCTTTTACTGGGTGCAACCTGGACTTGTATCAGCTACTGAGACTCAGTCAAGATTTTCTGTTAAATTTCCCACGTTGCACTGCTGCACCTGTCTCTGTTTCGCCGATGGGCCCCTGTTAAAATCTGAAGACTCAAAGAGAAAAGTCAGAAGAAAGGAATGAGTTAAAACAACCCGAAAGGAGTGCTTTTGCTATGGGCAGCAAAATTGTTTCCAGGAGGAGTTACCCGTGAGTACATCTTTTTACTTCACTAAACGGACCAAGATGATGCTGTGGCTACTGCTCCTTTCCATTTGGGTGGCACCTGAGCAAAGCGACTGCGCCCAGTCCAATGAACGGCGAGTTGTAGCCCACATTCCTGGGGACATCATCATTGGAGCGCTGTTCTCTGTGCACCATCAGCCTCCTGCAGACAAGGTTAGTTTTGTCTCAGACCTTTGTTCTGAATATTTGACAGATTTTTTTTGCTCACGTTGATATATTTCAACGCATACCTTGCAATCATATATTTCTTAATAATGAAGGCCATCTACTATAATTGACGGTGTGTGCATGTCCCATCTAATCATCTTCCTTGTCTGTCCAGGTCCATGAACGTAAGTGCGGTGCGGTTCGAGAGCAGTATGGCATCCAGCGGGTGGAGGCGATGATGCACACACTGGACCGCATCAACGCAGACCCTCACATCCTTCCCAACATCACTCTTGGCTGTGAGATCCGCGACTCCTGTTGGCACTCCGCCGTGGCTCTGGAGCAGAGTATCGAGTTTATTCGGGATTCGCTGGTATCGTCTGATGAGGCAGAAGAGTGGGGTGGAGGAAGCCCCTGGGGGGGAGGAGGAGGGGTTGCATCAATGAAGTGTGCAGACCCCTCTGCCACTCCCATGCGGGGGAAAAAACCCATTGTGGGTTTAATTGGGCCAGGATCGAGCTCAGTGGCCATCCAAGTCCAAAATCTTCTGCAGCTGTTCAACATACCACAAATTGCCTACTCTGCCACTAGCATGGATCTTAGCGATAAGGTGAGACTCTTGTCATGGAAGAAAATTTTAATTGAAAAGCACTTGGTGCTTTATTGATTTTCTACCTTTCTGTTTCAGAGTTTGTACAAGTACTTCATGCGGGTGGTGCCGTCAGATGCCCAGCAAGCAAGGGCTATGGTGGATATAGTCAAGAGATACAACTGGAGCTATGTTTCTGCCATTAACACTGAAGGTACAAAACCCAACACTGTCTGTAGACCCCTTTCAATTTGAACTCGACAAAGAACCAGGCGAAAAGTGTAAATGCTGTACTTATTTACTTAAACTGGGATGGGACGATAGGCTGCTGTCTGAATTTTGAAAAAACATTACTGTATGTACAGTACAGGCCAAAAGTACCCTTGGTGTTCTGTCAGTGAGCTTCATGATGTAGTCCCCTGAAATGCTTTTCACTTCACAGGCGTGCCTTGTCAAGGTTACTTAGTGGAATTGTTGCTTTATTAAAGGCATCATCAGTTGTGTGTCCAAACTTGGCTTGTACTGCATATTATTGTCATATTCAAATTTACACAATGATTTAGTGTGCAAGTGCAAGTAAAACGTAGCTCTCCTTGACGGCGTTGTCCTTCAGTAACAAGTAATTTGCACAACACAGCAGAAACAGAACCAGAGTTGTACCGGTACGGGGCTGTAGAGCTGTTTAGCACAACCAACATTTGTATGCAGAAGTAGATAAAGCTGCTGACCATTCTTGATGCTTGCCTACTAAATGCAGCCATTGCCATCTTGTGAAGTTTATAATTACATCAGGAGGTTGCCTCCGGCCACAGCTGTCAATGCCAATGTTTTTGGACTTTACAATGATTAAAGACCCCATTGGTTGTTTGCTTTTGTAGACCACACACTTGGAGAGTGTGGACTAGGAGAGTGTTGACTTTGAGTGACAGTTTCTTGATTTGAGCAAAGAAATGCAAGAGAACCAAACCTTCAGTGGACTGACATGAACGGTACCTCTTCTCTTTGGGAACATGGCGATTTTTGTGTGCAGTCAAGTGACCGCCTGGCTCTGTTTGATTGGTAAAATGGAGTCAAACACGACCAGTGATGATGTTGGATTGGTGAAACAGAGTCACATGACTCTTGAGATAATGCAAATAGAATGTAAGTCATTGTAGCGGAGTAAAAGTTGTGTTTCTTCTTCGCAAAAGTGCTCAGGTAACCGTAAAAAGTATGTTGCAACAAAATTACCCTGACATTTTTGATTTCTTAGATTATGATATTCATGTAAAGGTGTTAAATCCATGTGTGTAGCCTTATCTACTTAGCCATTAGTGAAATAGCTGATGCAGGGTGCATGGCTGGGCTGAACACCGGCACTATCGTCAGTATGTCTCCCTTTATTAATAAATGAGTCATTTTGATATACGAACATATTGTGTGATCATGTAGTGCCTTGAGTAATGGGATGGTGTCCCGTATCTCATGCTTTTATTGATGGGTTTTGTGGTGTCCTTTAAAAAGCTCTCTGTTTCTGATATGTTCATTTATACATCTGAAAACCTTTTAATGTACTGTATCGTACTTCTTGTGTAATTGCAATGCTTTTCTTAGGTATTTCCTGTGTTGTGTATAGTATGTGCGGCATTGAAAAGGTTGTCTGAGGGGACTTGTCGGGTGTATGAAGCCAATGTACTGATCTTTGTATTTCCTAGCACTTTTGACCTTGCAACAGATCTTCAAGGTCGGGTGCTGCTTCCTCAAATACAATCACTGTAAGACACCCAGAGCCTGAGAGGGAGGGTATGAGAGAGAAAATGGCAAGAATTAGAACAGGGAAAGGAAAATAAGGGGGGGGGAGGAGTAAGGGTCGGGGGTAGTGTGGGAAAAGGAGGACGTGAAGGGAGACTTGGATTGGCGTATGGAAGTAAAAAAGAAGAGGCGAGGGAGAGGCAGAATGGGAAAAAGCAATGATACTAATGGTGTGTGTGTGGGGGTATGTGTGTCCATTTGTGGTTTACATGAATGGAGTGCTTGGGATTAGAGAAGAGGGTATATAGGAACTGGAGTCTGGGGAGGGAGAATGATGAGGTGGGGATGGTGATTTACGCACCCATTCATTTCCAGTATTAAGGCATCTGGATGAAAGATGTCCAACGCTTGTATGCAAGAAAGTGACTAATACATTTAAGATTGCAATGATTATTTAATGGTAGTGGTGTTAATGTTGTGGTAGTATTTATTTCATTAAAAAATTAGCCCATGATTCATATTACACGATTTTATGTCTTCTAATAACAGTTAATGTGTGGTAGTAAAACAGGAAATTCATTCATTTAGAAGAAATTAATGAGTAATTTGATTCGGCAGGGTTGAACAAAAAGGCAAATAATAGCAATGTGCGTGTTATCAGTTATAATGTTATAATGAATATCGACAAAATGACTATTTAGGAGTAGAAAATTATGCCTTGTCAATGATGTAACATGTCTGAAGTAACTATTTTTGTGGCATGTGACAATGTGGCGTACGCCAAAAATGAAACACAACACAGATTGTATGTCGGTTCCACTCTACAGTACAGCATCGGAGCTCACGTATTCAAGACTAAATCAAAGTCAAGCTCAAAATTCAGCTTGACCTGAATTTTAATTCCAAATCTTACAGCGCTACTTTTAACATGATGCACATGTTGCCATAGAAACAGTATTCACCCAAATACCCACTATTTTTAGTGCTCCTTGATGCGCCGCAGAACTCTGTCTGCTCAATTGCTTGCATTTTGCTGCTTATTTTAATAGAAAGGTATGATTATCGACATCCACTATTGAATTTAGTTTCGCATATTCCTCCCTGTCCTTGGCTGAATTTACCTCATTTATTGATTTGGAATTTGACAGTGTCACCCAAGTGTGATCTAACAGTATCTGATCAATCTGTCTTTTGTACTTACAGTATTAGCTTTGATTCAGACACAATGAGACTTTCCTCTTTGTTTTACACCATACTGTATAAACGTGGCAAATGTAACTCCTCAAACTGGAATGCATACAAAATTGTACAGTAATAGTATGTGGTTTTTATGTTCATGTGTGTGTTTGTTGTTTTAGCTCTGAGTAACACACGATTCAAATGCCACTGAGCCTTTATGTCTCTTGAGTACAGTATGAGTTTGTCTGAAGGCTACAGGATGTGCACATGCTTGTAACTCTGAATGTGATGTGAGGTATCCAGGAATCAATAGAAACTAGTGCAGGACAAGCAAATGTGGATACATTGCACTTTCAGGTGTTGTTGCGTCCCGTTTTCCCCCCCGTGGTGAAGCATTGACAGGAGAGGAGAGTGCGGATGAGGGCAGAAGTAGGAAGAGAGACAGAGAGAGAAAGCAGCTTGTAGCAGATGGAGGAATGGCAGGCAAGATGTGACAAGAGCATTAGAATGGTAATTGAGAGTCATACAGGAAGGCGAAGAGAGGGAGGGCAGAGGAAGGAAGTCGGCGGAAACGAGATCCGAAACACTTTTTCTCTCTTTTGTAAAAAGTAAGACAGTCGAGCTGAAGCAAGGAGCTTGAGAGTAGATTCATCAGGGTGCCTAATGGGTTAAATCTTGGGCTGTCAACCGATTAAAATAGTTATTGCACCATTATTTGCATTTTGTCTACAGTTAACTCAATTAATCGCAGATAGAAATTCATTTTTATCGATAACAAGTAGGGATGCAAATCTAGTAGTAGGGATCTTCTGAGATTACTTCATAGATACAATGTACCAGAGATAGGTAGATATTATATACCTTGTTTCCAAACAGTGCCCGGGACACAACAGTAAGACGGCCAAAACATAACAGAAAAGTTGTTGTTTTATCCATCCTCAGTTGCCGCTGAAGTTGAGTTGTTCTCCTCAGGCCTTTTGAAATCAGTTGGGGAAAAAAAAGTTGTAATGTAACCTTTGACCCGGGTCAAGGGTCACACAAGTCCCCTGTGATTAGCTGTTTCGTTCTCGGCCTGTTAAATGAAGCATTAAAATCATCAAGATTTTGAGAATTAAGTCGTAAATTGCTGACTATATTATATTTTATATAGATTTCTCATATTACAAGAGCAAGAACTAACTTTACAGGAACCAAAGTCGTAACGTCATTTCATAGGCATTGCCTGAGACCGCTATCTACCGGGGAGCCGTGAGACGAGGCTAGCATGGCAACCTGGGTGTACCTGACTGCTCTGTTTTGCTGTCTCGTTATAAATGAAAGATAGTCTGAAGCCAGAGGGAAGTTTCCTTCCTTGCGTGAGACAGCTATGAAAATGTAGCTTTTTGTGGAGGAGTGGGATACTGCTAATCATAATGCTAACTCAAGCTAACCTGTTTGTACCCAAATGCTCTTTGCTGCCCGTTATAAATAAAAGCTTGTCTGAAGCCAGAGGGAAGTTCCCCTCCCCACTTAACAACTACGCTCTAGTTTCTCTTAAAATTACCTCTTTAAATCTCGTAAAATGACCACTTTAAGTATCTTAATATTATGACTTTTAATCTTGAAAAACTAATTGTATTCATTATTTCATTTACTGTATTTATTGTTTTTTTGTAACTCAGCTCTGTTTGGCCCTACAAGCTGTTTGTATTTGTTGTACTTCTTTTTAAACTTTGAATCTGTAAAACTGGCCTAATTAAAACGTGCATGACTTGATACAACTTGGAGATGAAAAGCAGTGACTCGAATTGACTAGCTTGACCCAGACTGGCTTGTAACTTGAAGGTAAAGACTTGGTGCTTACTTGTGACTTGTACACGGGTGACTTACTCCCACCTTTGCAATGTACAGTTTGAGTCTATATCCTAAAATCATCAGACCAAGCAGAATAACCACTGGGCCACGCTTATTGATAACATATTCACTAATGATTTTGATAACAACACAGTTAGTGGTTTGCTCATTAATGACATCATCTGCTAGTGTTTATTTATAATGAAAGCTATAAAAAAGAGGAAAATGAAAGACAAAAGGATCAGCACTTTTAAGAAAGATTTGGAAGAACATCCATCCATTTTCTACGCTGCTTATCCTCATTGCCGAGGATAAGCAGGTCGAGAAGGCATATTACCCTTATTAGTTCACGGTTGGAATATCAATTACGATGATATGAATGAAGTAGTTTGTAAATATTGAACCAAAACTGGAGGAAAAGATCCCAAAATTATTGTCAGTGGAGAAAGGGAATTCAATTATAGATAGGAACACTAACTCAATGTTCCTCACTGATGTTACAAAAAAGAAATCATTGACTACGTCAATACATGTAGAGCAAAAACATCAACTGATTGTAATGACATTGATACGGAAATGATAAAAATGGTTATCAACCAACCAACCAACAAAGAACTGCTGACGCACATTAGTAACTTATCGTTTCAGAACTGCAAATTACCCACAAAGTAAGTCCAATTTTCATCAATGGGGACAAACATCAATTCACAAATTATCGCCCAGTTTCATTCGTACCACAATTTTCCAAAATTATTGAAAAGCTATTCAATAACAGGTAAAGTAAAATTACTCGTGGACACTTTTCTACTTCCATTGCGCTGATCAAAACTACTTAGGAAATTACCAACGCTATAGACTGCAGAAAGTGCACAGCTGCAGCATTTATGAATTTGACAAAAGCACTCAGTCTTTTACAGTCCAACATCACTTCCCAGCTTTCTTATTCTACACACTTGAGTCCAAATGCTTGCTCTAACCAGCATGCTGAACACCACTGCCCTCTCTCCAGTAAGGGATCGCACTTGTGTAGAAAACCGAGTATTACAGAGAGACCCACTGAGAAAGATGTCTCTCACGTAAATCCCTGTTGAGACCAGAGTGAAGTAGGTTACAAGCTTTATCGATTCAGATGACGCGCACCCTTTGTGAGCATGCATGCGTCTGTGTAGAGTTGGAAGGCCTGCACCATCTGTCTCTCGCTCCTCTCAGTGATAGACTAATTACAGGACTTTATACTTAGCTCAGCCACAATCGTCATTGGCATGATCCTCCCACCCCCATGGCCATACACACACACTTACCTTTTTTTGGCATTTCTGCCTTAATCTGTAGTTTCTTTTTACTAGTCTGAACCTCCCAGTTTTTGGCCTTTATAGCAATTACAACGGAGAGAGATCAAGGGTGCCTATTATATTATTGATTATGCACAGCGTGAGAGGGAGATATTATGAGTGCCAATCTGTTTGAGTGACGTTCAGACACCCCCAGCAGGATTTCTGCTCTTCACTTCTATGAGCCCACAAAATGTGTAGATAATAAAATTGGGGCGATTTTAGGCAGGGAAATCCTATTTTCTTCTTTGCCAGTGTGTACAACCTGTAATTTGCATAAATTCCAGGTCACCCACTTTCTCTGGCAAAGAAATGGGTGCCACAGTGGGGAGACAATTTCTCTGACACAAATTTAAGATTAATGAATTGTGCTTGGGCAGGCGAGTCAGGGAACTGGGTCGGTATGTCTGTCCCATGCCTTTCTGTGAGTTGTTTCTCCTCTACCGTGTTCAAATTTTCTGTCTTTCTAGGCAACTATGGCGAAAGTGGGATGGAAGCATTCAAAGACATGGCAGCCAAAGAGGGCATTTGCATCGCTCACTCTGGTAAGAGAAGAATGCAAAATCAACCATGACGGATAATATTACAAGCCTCACACTTATTTGAGATCACTGGTCGTGTTGTCCTGGTATGGTGGTTCACGTAGCAAATGAAACGAGTAGATTAGCTTAGAAAATATCACAAACTGTGCTTGTTTTTGTTGGATATGTCTGCTTCAGGCAAAATCTGGAGCAATGCTGGAGAGCAAAGCTTCGACCGACTGGTGGAAAGGCTGCGGGCCCACCTGCCCAAGGCCAGGGTGGTAGCTTGTTTCTGCGAGGGCATGACCGTCCGCAATATTCTCATGGCTATGAGGCGCCAGGGACTGGTGGGAGAGTTTCTTCTTGTCGGCAGGTCAGTAAAGCTACTACGTTATTCATAGTAACTTGACCTTCTAAGCACAATAAGGAACACGTGATTATAACCAGTTATGTTTGTGCACACCTTCACCGTGAGTCATTCAAGACAGACCATGACAGATGGATTGCAATATCTGCATCCTCTTCTCAGCAGTCATCTTTCAGAGGCTGGATAGCCAAATTGTAATCTAATCACCATAATGTTCCTAAGGCTCTTCAAAGAACTGAATTTAGTCATAGTAGTCATCACGTGTGAGCGCAGTGTGTGGCTACCTTAAGGTCATTACTTTGGATGTCAACAAAATCCGTCCGCTTTACCTCCATTATAAGTATGCAGTAGAAGCCAGGAGATAACGTCTGTAATGAGCCAGCCTCACTGTGTCTATACAGTTTGATTCCTTTTTGCATACAATTTGTGTATGCTGTCATGTCAAGACACATATCAAAAGACTTGATATAATTTGGCAATGGTCTTGTAAAGATAAAAGAGTTAAAGATTTTTGGTGTGGTTTTACATTTGTTCTTACTACCCTCCTACAAGTTAGAAAAAAGTGTATGTTTTTGTCTGTGTATACAGTATGCATGTGTGCTATGCTTCTAAGTCAAGTAAAAAAGTTGTAACCTAACGAGAAAAACAATCTTTTTTTTAAGTAGTGAAATTATGAAAAGCAAACAAAACAAAATAAAGCTGTAGTTGTTAAAAAAGTAAATTGGAGAGAAAGTTGCACTGTTATTGGAATAAGTAAAAAAACTATGGTTGTAAAGGCATAATAATAGAAGAAAATGTTGAAAATGCAACAACGGTTGTGGAAAAATAGCAATAACAGCAGAAATTAAATTTGTTTTTATTTTTGCAAGGTTAAAAAAATATAAAATACAAAAGGATATAAAAATATTAATAGAAAAAAGTAGAAAAAAGTAAAAACTTTCTGACAGAAAAGGCATAATAATAGTTGGACAAATAATGTCGTTTTAGTAGCATAGAGTTGACTTTTTTTCCCCCCCTTTGTGAAACAAAACAAAATGATGTTTTGTTTTGGAAAATTTGCTTGGGGAAAAGTTATAATAATGTACTGGAATTTGTAATTTGAATAATATTATGGGAACAAAATCACAATAAAATTTAGAAGAAGAAAGTTGAAGTAGTTAATAACCCGAAAAATATTATGATAGCAAACGAAACAAAATAAAGTTGTAAATTTTGGATAATTAGGTTGGTGGAAAAGTTATAATATTCATTCATTCATTCATTAATTTTCTATACCGCTTATCTTAATTAGGTTCACGGGGATGCTGGAGCCTATCCCAGCAGACTTTAGGCAAGAGGCGGGGTAGACCCTGGACTGGTCGCCAGTCAATCGCAGGGCACATATAGACAAACAAACAGTCTCACTCACATTCATACCGATGGACAATTTAGTGTTGCCAATTAACCTAACATGCATGTTTTTGGAATGTGGGAGGAAACCGGAGTACCCGGAGAAAACCCACACACGCACGGGGAGAACATGCAAACTCCACACAGAGATGCCCAACGGAGATTTGAACCTAGGTCTTCCAGATCTCCTGACTGTGTGGCCAATGTGCTAACCACTCAGCCACCGTGCGGCCACTAATTGTATTCATTATTTCATTTACTGTATTTATTGTTTTTTTGTAACTCAGCTCTGTGTGGCCCTACAAGCTGTTTGTATTTGTTGTACTTATTTTTAAACTTTGAATCTGTAAAACTGGCCTAATTAAAACGTGCATGACTTGATACAACTTGGAGATGAAAAGCAGTGACTCGAATTGACTAGCTTGGTTCTGATAAAGATTGACCCAGACTGGCTTGTAACTTGAAGGTAAAGACTTGGTGCTTACTTGTGACTTGTACACGGGTGACTTACTCCCACCTTTGCAATGTACAAATCTATATCTATATCCTAAAATCATCAGACCAAGCAGAATAACCACTGGGCCACGCTTATTGATAACATATTCACTAATGATTTTGATAACAACACAGTTAGTGGTTTGCTCATTAATGACATCATCTGCTAGTGTTTATTTACAATGAAAGCTATAAAAAAGAGGAAAATGAAAGACAAAAGGATCAGCACTTTTAAGAAAGATTTGGAAGAACATCCATCCATTTTCTACGCTGCTTATCCTCATTGCCGAGGATAAGCAGGTCGAGAAGGCATATTACCCTTATTAGTTCACGGTTGGAATATCAATTACGATGATATGAATGAAGTAGTTTGTAAATATTGAACCAAAACTGGAGGAAAAGATCCCAAAATTATTGTCAGTGGAGAAAGGGAATTAAATTATAGATAGGAACACTGACTCAATGTTCCTCACTGATGTAACAAAAAAGGAAATCATTGACTACGTCAATACATGTAAAGCAAAAACATCAACTGATTGTAATGACATTGATACGGAAATGATAAAAATGGTAATCAACCAACCAACCAACAAAGAACTGCTGACGTACATTAGTAACTTATCGTTTCAGAACTGCAAATTACCCACAAAGTAAGGCCAATTTTCATCAATGGGGACAAACATCAATTCACAAATTATCGCCCAGTTTCATTTGTACCACAATTTTCCAAAATTATTGAAAACCTATTCAATAACAGGTAAAGTAAAATTACTCGTGGACACTTTTCTACTTACATTGCGCTGATCAAAACTACTTAGGAAATTACCAACGCTACAGACTGCCGAAAGTGCACAGCTGCAGCATTTATGAATTTGACAAAAGCACTCAGTCTTTTACAGTCCAACATCACTCCCTAGTTTTCTTATTCTACACACTTGAGTCCAAATGCTTGCTCTAACCAGCATGCTGAACACCACTGCCCTCTCTCCAGTAAGGGATCGCACTTGTGTAGAAAACCGAGTATTACAGAGAGACCCACTGAGAAAGATGTCTCTCACGTAAATCCCTGTTGAGACCAGAGTGAAGTAGGTTACAAGCTTTATCGATTCAGATGACGCGCACCCTTTGTGAGCATGCATGCGTCTGTGTAGAGTTGGAAGGCCTGCACCATCTGTCTCTCGCTCCTCTCAGTGATAGACTAATTACAGGACTTTATACTTAGCTCAGCCACAATCGTCATTGGCATGATCCTCCCACCCCCATGGCCATACACACACACTTACCTTTTTTTGGCATTTCTGCCTTAATCTGTAGTTTCTTTTTACTAGTCTGAACCTCCCAGTTTTTGGCCTTTATAGCAATTACAACGGAGAGAGATCAAGGGTGCCTATTATATTATTGATTATGCACAGCGTGAGAGGGAGATATTATGAGTGCCAATCTGTTTGAGTGACGTTCAGACACCCCCAGCAGGATTTCTGCTCTTCACTTCTATGAGCCCACAAAATGTGTAGATAATAAAATTGGGGCGATTTTAGGCAGGGAAATCCTATTTTCTTCTTTGCCAGTGTGTACAACCTGTAATTTGCATAAATTCCAGGTCACCCACTTTCTCTGGCAAAGAAATGGGTGCCACAGTGGGGAGACAATTTCTCTGACACAAATTTAAGATTAATGAATTGTGCTTGGGCAGGCGAGTCAGGGAACTGGGTCGGTATGTCTGTCCCATGCCTTTCTCCTCTACCGTGTTCAAATTTTCTGTCTTTCTAGGCAACTATGGCGAAAGTGGGATGGAAGCATTCAAAGACATGGCAGCCAAAGAGGGCATTTGCATCGCTCACTCTGGTAAGAGAAGAATGCTAAATCAACCATGACGGATAATATTACAAACCTCACACTTATTTGAGATCACTGGTCGTGTTGTCCTGGTATGGTGGTTCACGTAGCAAATGAAACGAGTAGATTAGCTTAGAAAATATCACAAACTGTGCTTGTTTTTGTTGGATATGTCTGCTTCAGGCAAAATCTGGAGCAATGCTGGAGAGCAAAGCTTCGACCGACTGGTGGAAAGGCTGCGGGCCCACCTGCCCAAGGCCAGGGTGGTAGCTTGTTTCTGCGAGGGCATGACCGTCCGCAATATTCTCATGGCTATGAGGCGCCAGGGACTGGTGGGAGAGTTTCTTCTTGTCGGCAGGTCAGTAAAGCTACTACGTTATTCATAGTAACTTGACCTTCTAAGCACAATAAGGAACACGTGATTATAACCAGTTATGTTTGTGCACACCTTCACCGTGAGTCATTCAAGACAGACCATGACAGATGGATTGCAATATCTGCATCCTCTTCTCAGCAGTCATCTTTCAGAGGCTGGATAGCCAAATTGTAATCTAATCACCATAATGTTCCTAAGGCTCTTCAAAGAACTGAATTTAGTCATAGTAGTCATCACGTGTGAGCGCAGTGTGTGGCTACCTTAAGGTCATTACTTTGGATGTCAACAAAATCCGTCCGCTTTACCTCCATTATAAGTATGCAGTAGAAGCCAGGAGATAACGTCTGTAATGAGCCAGCCTCACTGTGTCTATACAGTTTGATTCCTTTTTGCATACAATTTGTGTATGCTGTCATGTCAAGACACATATCAAAAGACTTGATATAATTTGGCAATGGTCTTGTAAAGATAAAAGAGTTAAAGATTTTTGGTGTGGTTTTACATTTGTTCTTACTACCCTCCTACAAGTTAGAAAAAAGTGTATGTTTTTGTCTGTGTATACAGTATGCATGTGTGCTATGCTTCTAAGTCAAGTAAAAAAGTTGTAACCTAACGAGAAAAACAATCTTTTTTTTAAGTAGTGAAATTATGAAAAGCAAACAAAACAAAATAAAGCTGTAGTTGTTAAAAAAGTAAATTGGAGAGAAAGTTGCACTGTTTTTGGAATAAGTAAAAAAACTATGGTTGTAAAGGCATAATAATAGAAGAAAATGTTGAAAATGCAACAACGGTTGTGGAAAAATAGCAATAACAGCAGAAATTAAATTTGTTTTTATTTTTTCAAGGTTAAAAAAATATAAAATACAAAAGGATATAAAAATATTAATAGAAAAAAGTAGAAAAAAGTAAAAACTTTCTGACAGAAAAGGCGTAATAATAGTTGGACAAATAATGTCATTTTAGTAGCATAGAGTTGACTTTTTTTTCCCCCCTTTGTGAAACAAAACAAAATGATGTTTTGTTTTGGAAAATTTGCTTGGGGAAAAGTTATAATAATGTACTGGAATTTGTAATTTGAATAATATTATGGGAACAAAATCACAATAAAATTTAGAAGAAGAAAGTTGAAGTAGTTAATAACCCGAAAAATATTATGATAGCAAACGAAACAAAATAAAGTTGTAAATTTTGGATAATTAGGTTGGTGGAAAAGTTATAATTTTCATTCATTCATTCATTAATTTTCTATACCGCTTATCTTAATTAGGTTCACGGGGATGCTGGAGCCTATCCCAGCAGACTTTAGGCAAGAGGCGGGGTAGACCCTGGACTGGTCGCCAGTCAATCGCAGGGCACATATAGACAAACAAACAGTCTCACTCACATTCATACCGATGGACAATTTAGTGTTGCCAATTAACCTAACATGCATGTTTTTGGAATGTGGGAGGAAACCGGAGTACCCGGAGAAAACCCACACACGCACGGGGAGAACATGCAAACTCCACACAGAGATGCCCAACGGAGATTCGAACCCTGAACCTCCTGACTGTGAGGCCAATGTGCTACCTACTCAGCCAACGTGTGGCCAAGTTATAATATTACAAGAATAAAGTCTAAATATTATGGGAATAAAGTCAAATTATTACGAAAAGGAAAAAAAACGACGCAAATGCTAACAATATGCATTTTCACCTTCATAACAAAGCTGGGATGCAGTTTTTTCTTGAAATCTATACAACTTCTTAGCATGTCTACATGTGCTGCTTTACAAAATGTCAAAGTGGCCTTTTCATCCATTCATTTTTGAGTATGTGTGACAAGTTTGGACACCCCTGTTCTAAACATCTTAGATTTTTGATGCCATGCCAACTGTTATAATAGCATGAATAATCATTTTTGCACCTAATCCCGAAAATATAAAGTACATAGACCGAAAAAAGGAACAGACTAGATTATCATGCGGGTAGCATCTAAATGTCTCCAGTCTAATTCTGTTCTACTCTTTCCGCAGTGTTCTTTGCTGTTTAACTAAAACATCGTAGCAACATCATTTTTGTTGTCCTCGCCTCCATGATGCTCATTATTATCATCACGTTCATCCTAATCATCATCTTCACCACCACCATCATCAGCGTCACCCTGCTGAGAGTGAGGTAAAGTCTTGCCGTACACTCTTGACACTTGAAATAGTCTGCCCACAGTAGCCGAGTACAAGATGTTTACTCTGGTTTAGAGGTCAAAGAAGTTACAATTCATTATTGAATGATGAGTTCGAGGGCTACTAACTTGGAGAACTCTGAAATGATTTTACTGATGTTAATCTGGGATACGTGATGCAATTGTAACTGTTTAATTATTGGTTTGGCCCAGTGGTTCTCATTCAATACCCATCTGCTGCATGCTGATTTTGCATGAGTAGGCTGGAATAAATTCCCCATATCCAACCACTGGGAACTGGAAATTCTTATTTACATATGTTCAAGGTGCAGCGTTTGCCATCCTGCCTACTGTATTGCTCGCCAGTCTGTTTTGATTAGTTCAGTTAATTAAGCCTCAAAACTGTCTGTAGATTGGAAGAGGTCATGGGTGGATGCAGTGCTCACCGGAGGTCTGCATGAAGAAATTCTGATTATCCCTGTCCTGTTGGGAACGCGCTCTTAAACACCGGGATAATTACATTAGCACAAGAGCACACAGATGATGATAAAAATGATTATTCACTTACCACTGATCTGATTACAGTAAGTGTTTCACACCTCTATGCATCACTGGACTAATCAAGGCCTCCAAAATGACCAATAGGATAAATAGAAGTGTTGTCTCACATACACATTGGTAGTCATTAAACAGCATCAATAAAAAGGAAAACTATCTACATGAAAATATATTTTTGAGTACTGGACTATGAAAGGACAAAAGATCTGTATCACCTCTATTCATTTTTAAAGCAAGCATCACTGCACGGTTTCCAATCCTGATCAAACGAATTGATGGTGTTTTACGACTCCTTTTGGAGTTCTTTGGTCCCAAGGCAACAGACCTAAAAGTGAACAGCTGAACTAGGACAGATATCTATAGCTACATAGTACACACAAATACCACCCACACATCTACACACATTTTTTTTCTCCTGTAATACTCATGTACAGTAAAAAATGAAAATCAATTGAATTACCCTATCAAATTCTGATTTTCTTAAATTTCATGTACAGTATGTTCCATTCAGAGTTCAATAGCCGGCATGTGTCAACATTGGTGGTTTAATGATATAAATGTCATTGCAAAATTGACGCACCAGCTACAATAGCTGTCAAATAATGTACAGTGGATCCCGCACGATTTCAAAAGTAATTTTTGAAATCTTTTTTTCTCCAAACATTAGCCGTTTTTGAATGAGATGCAGAATATACATCTCATTTGCCACAAGTTGATAGTAATTTATTTATACAAGACAGTACAAGCATAAAATGTACATTAAATACAAAAAACTGACATACTGTATATAGCCTAAATAGCATACATATTATGGATGCTCCGATCTTGGTTTTATGCTTCAACTATTCGTGAGTGAGATTGGCTGATCACATGGATTAACTGTACGTTTTCAATGTATTCATGATGAGTTCTATTGGCCGAGGTCCTGTTAGACAATTCAAAGACCCCCGCAAATACGTAAATATTTTTAAAAAATCGGGTTCTTGTTCACGAGTGAGGGAAGGTTGGAGCGTGAGATCGACAGACGGATCGGTGCAGCATCTGAAGTAATGCGGTCGCTGTACCGGACCGTCATGGTGAAGAGAGAGCTGAGCCGGAAGGCAAAGCTCTCTGTTTACCGATCGATCTACNTCCCAAGGCAACAGACCTAAAAGTGAACAGCTGAACTAGGACAGATATCTATAGCTACATAGTACACACAAATACCACCCACACATCTACACACATGCATTTTTTTCTCCTGTAGTACTCATGTACAGTAAAAAATGAAAATCAATTGAATTACCCTATCAAATTCTGATTTTCTTAAATTTCATGTGCAGTATGTTCCATTCAGAGTTCAATAGCTGGCATGTGTCAACATTGGTGGTTTAATGATATAAATGTCGTTGCAAAATTGACGCACCAGCTACAATAGCTGTCAAATAATGTACAGTGGATCCCGCACGATTTAAAAAGTAATTTTTGAAATCTTTTTTTCTCCGAACATTAGCCGTTTTTGAATGAGATGCAGAATATACATCTCATTTGCCACAAGTTGATAGTAATTTATTCATACATGACAGTACAAGCATAAAATGTACATTAAATACAAAAAACTGACATACTGTATATAGCATAAATAGCATACATATTATGGATGCTCTGATGCTCCTCCGTAGGGTGGCTGGACTCACCCTAAGAGATAGGGTGAGGAGCTCGGCCATCCGGGAGGAGCTCAGAGTAGAGCCGCTGCTCCTTCACATCGAGAGGAGCCAGTTGAGGCGCCTCCCTGGTGAGGTGTTTCAGGCATGCTCAGTCAGGAGAAGGCCCCCGGGAAGACCTAGGACACCCTGGAGGGACTATGTCTCACAGCTGGCCTGGGAACGCCTTGGTGTCCTCCCGATGGAGCTGGAAGAGGCCGCTGGGGACCGGGAAGTCTGGATTTCCCTACTGAAGCTGCTGCCCCCGCGACCCTGACCCGGATAAGCGGAGGAAAATGGATGGATGGATGGATGTTTGGGAGGATGGTCTTGGTTTGCCTTTTTTTGTGTGAAACAATGTTTCTACTATTTAAAACTGAATGTAATTTGATGCATGTTTATGAGAAATATGAATACATGGATAATAATTATATGAATACTTTTATTAATAATATTTATTATTTTTTTGCCCATGACAACAACATTAACACAATTAACAGAATAACATAATACAAATACATATTTGTATCTAACAGAAATCTGTCTCGATTGACTTAAAAGAGAATAAATTCAGTGTCTGGGTTACAGGGGTTGCCAACGTTCATCACTGCTAGACGTGTCAACCATTTGTGTTGTATTTATGAAATTGTACAGTACTTTACCCAACACATTTCCACTCAAACAGCATCTTTATGCTATCTTTTTGTCATTTTTCATTATATAAAGGCATAAAGTCTTAATTCAACAGTTGGAGTAAATAAAAAAAAGTGCCAAGAGTTCAAGCAAATATTGTTTGACCCCTTGACTCAAAGTCATCTGGTGAGATGGTGTGGTATCACTAACAAAAGGCTGGACACACAGTGTGTGTATCTTCATTACACAACCACACACAAATAGTTTTGGGGACAAGACATAATTAGTTTACTGACAGCAAGACAGGGCATGGTGGCCTAGTGGTTATGTTGGCCACACAATCAGGAGATCTGAAAATATCAGGGTGTGAATCTCTGTTCGGCATCTCTGTGTGGAGTATGCATGTTCTCCACGTTCGTGCGTGGTTCTTCTCCGGGCAACCCTGTCTCCACCCACATTCCAAAAACATGCATGTTATGCAAATACGCAGCTCTAAATTGTCCATAGGTATGAATGTGAGTGTGAATGTTTGTTTGTTTATACAGTATGTGCCCTGTGACTGACTGGCCACTTGTCTAGGGTATGCTGAACTGCAAGAAGGCGGGGCCATGTGTGTGTGGCTTCAGCAGGATTAGCTCCAAAAGTTAACTTTCTTAAAAGTTCTTAAAACTGGCAGCACAAGTTAATTTTTGGATCGCAGAAGTCACAGGCAAGCAGTGTGGATTATGTAGACTTGGGACAGCCGGGAGAAACGCCTCCTCTGTCAGCCAACCGGGACACCCAATGGCTTGCAGAGCAGCGAAGCCACCTGGCTGCTTCAGAGTGAGGTGAGGGCGACCCCGCAGCACATTGCAGCTCGATTGCAGCGTTTGCCTGGCGACCAGGCTAAAGACGAGATAGTCCCCCTGATTCCATCAGTCCTATTGATCATCATTATTGTTCGTTAGTGGTGAGTACCTATACATTTTTGTACCATGAAGGGTAAATCCGGGTTGTGCATATGGCACGTATCCGGCCCGCCTCCACATTAGACCGGCCTCCTGAACAATACCAGAGAAGCATTATGATATTTTTTTCAGTCTGGCCACACGAACGAGACTGACCCTGTTTACGCTTAGCCATAGTTCTTGCATAAGGGAGACATTTTTCTGTGTTTTGCCCTGTCATCCACACGTCCCCGGGTTTTTTTCTCATTAAACACAAAGGTTTCTAAAAGCTCTGACCAAAGTGGAGATTTGCGGATTTCTCCGGATCCTTGTCATCACTCTACACACACAGCTCTCGCCTTTGTTTGACGGCGGGTCACCTGCTTGGTGTATGACCCAAAATCACAGTGCTCCACATCTGTTTAAATGTATTTTTTTATTATGAAAAAATAAATAAACCTAATGTCTAGAGACTTGGCATTCTTGTAAATGCCCTTAAAAACACAATTCAGGATGCAATTTTTTGAAATAATTGGGGCAGTGTGGGCAGAAACCTTTCCTACTTGGAGAAGGGGAAATATTTGGTTTTAAAAACATCTGCTACGTGTAGACAGGGCCAATACAAGCTTTTTTCTGTGAAGAACCCGGAGAAGGTTACTTGGTTATTATTTATTTCAGAAATTGTGTTATTTATTTAGTTAATAGTGATATTATTTATTTTCTGACTTTTTTCCTTTGAAGATCCAGGAAAGGGTAGTATTTGGTTATGTGAGGCTTTCTGGAAAACAATACAGTAAAAGTTTAGACAGCCCTGCGATAGTCAAACCTTTTCTGTTACGAACTGACCCCGGCCCCATCAGAGAAGGGAAAAGCTATGTGGCCCTCACATGAAAAAGTTTGGGGAACCCTGATCTACCATTTAGCTTGTTAGCGTCTGAGTGAACAGTGGCAGAGGGTTCTGGAGCTGAAACTGATTTAATAATTCTATCAATCAGTTTTATTGCAAATGTCGATCCAAAATTAGAGGAAAACGTCAGGAGCAAGCTCTCTGTCGAAAGTAAACTTTTTATAGGTGTATTACTTGCGTTGGTCCCAGAATCCATCCATCCACCCATCCATCTTCTATACTGCTTGTCCTCACCAGGGGGTCCCAGAATGTAACCCAACCAAAAAAGCCAAGCTATTCAGTAGACCAGTAGACTGGTGTGATATCATTAAAAGCAAATTTCATTGTAGTCTTTGTTCATATCCATTCGGTAACATGTCTCACTATGAGTGCCATGAGATTTTGAAGGAGTGTTACTCCACCACATACCGCGCTTAACTGACAGTGGAAGCAGTGGCAGAGGAAACAAACATAGAAACAGATAAGGGCAACTATTGTGCATTTTTTCCTTCTTTCTCGGTATAAACAACGACACCACCGCACATGTTGCCATCTTACATATCACATATCACATATTAGAAGGCAAAATCTTTCACATCGTTTTTTAGGAAACAAGACCGACTGGAAGAGCAGAGTTTGTCTAAAAGTCGAGTATCAGATTGTCTCCAGTGAACATAGCACATGTCTGCCTCCCTTTTGTCTGCTGTTTCCATGGAAATATTGCTTTCCATATTTGAAAGCATCCCGGACTGGGTGATATGGCTTTATGTGAATGTTTGCAAGCGTGGGCGCATCACAATACACCCATGTGACTGTCAGTGCCAGTGTACTATACGCTGTCATATTGACTTCAAATACACCCAGCACTTCCTCATACATATAAATATTATCACTGCTGAAACATCAGAACACAGAAATGGGGTTGCACAGTGACCTGGTGGTTAGCATGTTGGCCTCACAGTCAGGAGGTTGTGGGTTTGTATCTCTGTTGGAGCATCTCTGTGTGGGGTTTGCATCTTCTTCCTGTGCGTGCGTGGGGTCTCCTTGGGTACTCAGGACACCTTCCCATTATTAAATAAATATACCTGCTGGGTTAATTGGTGACTTTAAATTGTCCGGAAGTGTGAATGTGTGTGACAATGTTTGTCTATATGTTTGTCCCTGTGATTGGCTGGCGAAGGGTACAGTACAAGACAGCTGGTGACCCTAAAGAGGACAAGCGGTACAGAAATTGGATGGGTGGAGGAGCCAGAAATGTTCTCATTCTAATCTCACATCTCAATCTTTGTCAGTCAGTCTTTATTCTTGCACTCTTTCCTTATCAGGTTGGCCCTTTTACACATGTTCTTCTTCTTATCCCTTGCTCTTTCTGTGTGTTCTTCTCAGATCCCAGCTGCTTGTGCTATGTTAAAGTGCACATTTGTTTTGGTATGGGAAAACAGACCTTGAACTCAAGCCAGACTCCCCGTGGTAAATTTGACGGTGCCTGTTGGCAAAACAACCGAGTGATTCAAAAGTGTGTGAAAGTCTTTAAAATTGATTTTTGTGGATATCACACCTGAGTGAGAGGAGATCAAAGACACTCAAGGGTTGAGCATGGAAACCAAGCACTGAGGGGGGAGAAGATACATGTTGGAAATAAAGGGTAGTGGGCGACACAAGCGAGCAGAGAGAAAGATCAATAGCGGAGTAGAGAGAGATTTAACATGTGATGTGTGTGTCATGGAAATACGAGTTTGTGTGACACAAACACGCATGTTGTGCAATTAGGACAATGCGCTTGCTTGCATGCACACTTATACACATTGTAGCACAGATATTGATCCATCTCCACACACACGGGAACTGTACATACTCAATGAAACCTGGTGTGATCAGCCTGGGAGTACTTTTGCTCGTTTCGTTTTAATTTACTTTTGATCTAAACAGGTTATGTGGCAAATAATTACAAGTAATATAAATTAATTGAAATGGAGTTAAGCACTCATTTATTTGCATAGCTTTGTAAAAAAAAAAGGAGGCCTATAATTACACTAAGTGGGAACAAGCGATGAATGCAGAAAGACTTTCCGTGTGTGTGTGTACATTCATTCATCATACAGATGTGCATGTGTGTGCTGGGTCACACAGCATGTCCATGTTGTGAGGAAGCGATAAATGATAATAAATGAATGCTTCCTTTCATTGTGTTTCACTTCAGAGGCGAAAATCATCAAGTTTCTTCTATTCTTTGCATGCATTGGGAAAATGAATGCACAAAAAGCCTTGTTTGCATTTTCTATGCCGCTTATCCTCATTAGGGTTGCAGGGGTATGCTGGAGCCTATGCCAGCGGGCTTCGGGCGAGAGGCGGGGTACACCATGGACTGGTCACCAATCAGTCACAGGGAACATACAGACATACAAGCATTCACACTCACATTCATACCTATGCACAATTTACAGTCACCAATTAACCTAACATGCATGTTTTGCATGCACAGGTCATGCAAACTCGACACAGAAATGCCAACATGTGTTCAAAAGAGTAATTCATTCACAGTCGCTTTGCGTTATTTTCTCTCCCCTTGTATCCCTGCACGCTGCCGTTTCCATTGTTGTGTATGTAATTCACAGTGTTTACATGTACGGACGACGGCGGCTGCCATGCGTGTGTGCTCAAATGAGGGTGCTAAAGTGAGAAACATAATACTCTTGTTCATACGCTTGTCCATTGTTGTCTATCCTTTCCCTATTAACATCCTGTCATAATATTTGGAGTGGTAATTCTGTTTTAAGTACATTCTGTTTAGCATTTGCCTTGTACAATTGTATTCTGTGGAATTGACAGAGGAAACAATTCATGCAGTAGAACTTCTTAGATCTTGTATGTTGTCATGAGTCAAGCACATATCTGAGAATACTGTCAGAAGTTTTTGGTCTTCAACATCAGTCGACCTTGACTTTAGGCTGTCAGTTTGGGTGAAGTCGCACATCAAAAACAACTGAACCAAAAAAAAGATTTAAAAAATATTCTTTCTCATGTGTCCATGTGCCCTGCTCTCCCAAACCCACACCACTCTATTATATATATATATATATCTAGCTCTTGACAAGTTCCTTTCACCATTTTTACACCCATTTAACCTGAGGGGAGATATTTGACACAGAGGAACAACTTTTCCTACTGACTACAGTATATCTCTGTCGCCATCCGGATAAAAAGCAGATTGATGCTTTAGAATTTGATAATCAATACAGTAACACTTAGTTTCTCAATCCTAAATCAGAAGACATAACTGCAGCCAGCTCCCCCAGTGAGCTTGTACAAGAAGCAGTATAGAAAATGGATTGTGCGAGAGGATATTTCACACAGTGGTCTTCAGTGCATTACCATGACGAATACGTGCCATAGTCAAGTACATTTTCGACTGCAGTCCTCTGTGTTGCTTTATTATTGTTCAGTAGATGCTGCCATTTTTCCGTCACTTGCCTGCAGCTGTATTTTATCTCTGAAATGGCCTTTTAATAGGAATGAACCTGAAATGGCATTACAACAAAACACCAAACTCCTGTGGTGACTTGTATGTGATAATGACCATATATTGGTGCTCCCTGGCGAACCAGGTGTTGATATTTTTAGCAGCAAAGTTAAATTTCATTTTATATCCTTGAAGTACAGTTTGTTTGTCTAGCACATTTCACAGAACCAGCAGTAGCACAATAATTCAGCACAACAATTGAAAACCCAAGGTTTTTTTTCTGTGTGGG
This sequence comes from Oostethus manadensis, assembly GCA_024372805.1. NCBI lineage: Eukaryota > Metazoa > Chordata > Actinopteri > Syngnathiformes > Syngnathidae > Oostethus > Oostethus manadensis. Next base: position 338,682 of record QODF01000224.1, on the reverse strand, counting down.
GTTTGTACGTCTGGGTACTCGTGCCTACTCCCAACAGGTCATTCTGATCTTGTTCTTTCTGGTCATCTTTTACAAAAGATCAGTGTTTTTGAGTATTTTCTGAATGATCTAGAAACTGATTGGGAAATCCTTCAGCTTCTTTTAAACTGTTAGCATGTCACAGAATAGCTGAATAATAAGAGATTTTGCAGCAGTTAAACAGAGGCACTATAGTCGTCACTACTTTATCAAAGTTAATTAGTTCCACATTCGACTGCAAATTTCCGCAAAGTAGTTTTCATTAATTAGAAATGGACTGTTTTTGTAGTTAAAACATAAACAACTACAAAAGACCTTATAAGATCCACAATATACAGTGCTTCCCGGTTGGACGCATCACTATTCTGCTCGATTGCTGTCAAATGCTTTACCATTTCAAAACTACAGTATATTAACACTTTTAAACTACAATTAACTACAATTAAATTGTACTTTGATATTTTAACAGTAACACTTCTGCAGCAATTAGTACCTAGGTACCAAAACCCAGCACAAGGATTGATTGTCCACCAGATTGGTAACCAGCTGACATTTGCCATCACTAGCTTTTTAAACTCCTATGGACTGAGATCATTTTTTATGTTTTTACAAAAACCTGGAGCACCTCAAGACTATTCCAACACTGAGACACTTTATGAAGTCCCATTCTCACCACCTGATGGACAGCTACTGTTGCACTCAGATGTGTTTCAGTAGACTCCTTCTGTTTGCTGCTTCTCCCAATCCATGTAGGGCTGTGTTTGTCCTCTGCTGGTCGATTGTAGTAATTGATGTTTTATGTGTTTATGTTGTGCAGCGCAGGAACCTTGTGGAACAGCAGGTATGCTGAGTCAGGCCCGAATGTTTTTAAACTTTTCCTGTTTCAAAATCGAAATAAAAAAATAAACCTGTTTAAGACTTTCTAAGTATGGGTTTTAAGACTATTATTACTCTTATTGTTTATTCTTTGTTTACATCACTTTTGACAAACTACCAAATCAACACAGGGGAAGAAAAAACAAAGGAGTCAGAAACATACCACATCCACACGGAATGGGAGGAGAATCTTTTTTTCCACTCAACCATGGCACGTGGTCTCGGCTCTGCTCGCTGAGTAGTCATTCTCCATGCTGTGTGAAAGTGTACAATGCTGTGTGTAATCTAACGTCATGTCTAATAACAGTACTGATGACTAGTGACCAGAATAATACAATATAACTTGTCTTTTAATTAGGGCTGTCACAAATACCGCGTTAATGGTGGTAAAAAAATTATTTCAATATTTCATTAATTACATTTCATTTTTTTGCGTAATTAAGGCATTCGCGTCATGGGAAGCCACACCTCTCCGTTATGGCGACAGATGCCGGCAGTGTAGCTTCACACAGAGTCTGACGCTCGTTTATAACTTTATTCTTACCTGAACACATCAACATCAGTGCAATTCCAACACCTTAAGAGAACTTTTTTCACTCATGTCATGAATGACATGCCATGGCCGACTACATGCAATGTTAAGGTAAGGTAATGTAATGTCATTGTTAATAATGGACCTTAGTCAACCTCGAAACAGCGATCATTTATCAATAAATACATTTTTGAAAAANACGACAGATGCCGGCAGTGTAGCTTCACACAGAGTCTGACGCTCGTTTATAACTTTATTCTTACCTGAACACATCAACATCAGTGCAATTCCAACACCTTAAGAGAACTTCTTTCACTCATGTCATGAATGACATGCCATGGCCGACTACATGCAATGTTAAGGTAAGGTAATGTAATGTCATTGTTAATAATGGACCTTAGTCAACCTCGAAACAGCGATCATTTATCAATAAATACATTTTTGAAAAACAAGGTAGAGTGAAGAAGCGATGATTCAAATGATGTAGCGAGAGACGACTATTCATTAGAACCTTAGTTTTTGTATGCCCTGGTTTTTATAGGATTTGGTTTTTGATGAAAATTATTGCCAGAAGTGTCTTGTTTTTTATACGCTGTCTCCATCATCTTACCGCCAAACGGTATGCCTAACAAACTACTCAGTTTGCCCTTGTATTGTCCTAATATACGGTTATGTTAGACTGTAACACCTAATGTTATATATTTTTTAAAGTAGTTGAAACACTATAGACAGATCCCACCCAGGGAATCTCATAATCATCTTTATTGTGTGTGTGTATTAGAGGTGTCACACACCACATTGGCGGTCTCACCGCAACCCACTGAGACAAAGACAATGTGTGACTGCCATGCCCNTGGGTTTTAAGACTATTATTACTCTTATGGTTTATTCTTTGTTTACATCACTTTTGACAAACTACCAAATCAACACAGGGGAAGAAAAAACAAAGGAGTCAGAAACATACCACATCCACACGGAATGGGAGGAGAATCTTTTTTTCCACTCAACCATGGCACGTGGTCTCGGCTCTGCTCGCTGAGTAGTCATTCTCCATGCTGTGTGAAAGTGTACAATGCTGTGTGTAATCTAACGTCATGTCTAACAACAGTACTGATGACTAGTGACCAGAATAATACAATATAACTTGTCTTTTAATTAGGGCTGTCACAAATACCGCGTTAATGGTGGTAAAAAAATTATTTCAATATTTCATTTTTTACATTTCATTTTTTTTGCGTAATTAAGGCATTCATGGGAAGCCACACCTCTCCGTTACGACGACAGATGCCGGCAGTGTAGCTTCACACAGAGTCTGACGCTCGTTTATAACTTTATTCTTACCTGAACACATCAACATCAGTGCAATTCCAACACCTTAAGAGAACTTCTTTCACTCATGTCATGAATGACATGCCATGGCCGACTACATGCAATGTTAAGGTAAGGTAATGTAATGTCATTGTTAATAATGGACCTTAGTCAACCTCGAAACAGCGATCATTTATCAATAAATACATTTTTGAAAAACAAGGTAGAGTGAAGAAGCGATGATTCAAATGATGTAGCGAGAGACGACTATTCACTAGAACCTTAGTTTTTGTATGCCCTGGTTTTTATAGGATTTGGTTTTTGATGAAAATTATTGCCAGAAGTGTCTTGTTTTTTATACGCTGTCTCCATCATCTTACCGCCAAACGGTATGCCTAACAAACTACTCAGTTTGCCCTTGTATTGTCCTAATATACGGTTATGTTAGACTGTAACACCTAATGTTATATATTTTTTAAAGTAGTTGAAACACTATAGACAGATCCCACCCAGGGAATCTCATAATCATCTTTATTGTGTGTGTGTATTAGAGGTGTCACACACCACATTGGCGGTCTCACCGCAACCCACTGAGACAAAGACAATGTGTGACTGCCATGCCCACGTGACATTTTTTTCTGAATGAGAAATCTTGTCACGTTTTAATCTCACGAGATCTTGTGACATCCCTAGCGTGTGTGTGTGTGTGTGTGTGGTTTATTTGTTCATAGAGCACACACAGAATGATAAGCAGCAACTCAGTTTCTGTCTCCTTTCTTCCTCCTTAGACTGATGTGTTTTTTTTTTATATGGCTGCTCGTAGCAACATGTAGAGAAATCTAATTTAAAACCTACTGAAGCCCGTTACATGATCAGACTAGCCAGGACTTAAACATATGAATTACCTGATTGCTTTAGTTTTAGTTAGTGCACTTTAAAATTGTGATGTTTAACAACAGGAATGTTTTTTTGATGTAAACATGTACTGGCAGCATTTTGTTTCCAACAATACAGTCTGGCATTGTGGCATTAAACATACACAAATTTGCTGTCCTGGGGTTAAAGACCTCATCCTCTGTTTTACACGTTACACAGTATACACACAGGGAGATTCAGACAGAAGAATAAAAGAATAAGGATCAAAAAGGAAAATATATGAAGTATTGTAAATCAGTCTTGTTGCTACGGACATCCTTTATGTCTTTAGTCTGTTGTACTGGGAGGTGCTCAGTACAACCTTTTGCTGCACAGAATTATGCCGTGCGATTAAATTGAGTGGTTGAGCTTGCTAAAATATAGGCACACACGCATCCACAGATAATCCTTTTTTTTTATAGTTGGTCATCCACATAAGAGTTTGCCCCTCTTTCCCATTGTTGTGATAACTTGTCATAATGTGAGCATTAGAAAAATGGAATCGTATGTGTATTAAAATCGAAAAAATATCAGTTACTTAATACATACTATATTTACTTGCTCCCTATCTCCATATTTTATGTTTCTTTTTTTCTCGATGTGCTCACCTCATTCATCAGATGAAACACTATTCAACAAATTCTCCGACAGTTCCAGAATAGGAAATGAATTTACCCTTAACTTAGCGCTGGCACTGGGGAAAAAGGTAATTAAGAGAAATCTGAACTGTGATGCCCCCCAGAAGCAGCAGAACTTGTGAGACATAAAAGATGTGAAGACAAGGAAATTCACATTTTAGAATGATTGTTCGTCTGCTGTGCTAACAATGCACAAAATGGGGTCAACTGCCGGTCTCTGTGAAACCAAATAACTAAGCAAATGGGAGAGCAGTATTCATATTTTTAATGTACACAATGCTTTCAGTGATACTACCCAATAGGCTATACCAGTGGTGTCCAAACTTTTTCCACAGAGGACTGAAACTCAAACGACGCCAGGGGGCATGTTGATATTTTTAATGCATGTTTGAATTTTCTAAAAATGCTAAAAAAAAAACCTTGATATAAATATAAAGATGGAAGTTTTATTATTAGTTATTACTATCAACATTTCTTCTTCTCTTTACAGTTTGCCTTTTTTCTTTATGTTTTCCATTTTTATTGTTTGTTTTTTTTGCAATTTTATTTCTACAATATGCCGTGGCCAATAGAAAGACAAGCTGCAGGCTGCAAGTGGCCCCAGGCCCACACACTCTCTTGGGCTGTACAATATACCCAATATACCCTAATACCCTATTAAACAATACTTTTTTACCATTCATCATTTTGACAAAAATGTTGTTAAATAATAAATTAAACATCATGAACTCTTGTGTTTCTGTGCCAGCGCCACAATCGATGTGCCTCCTTGGTAATTAGTTGGAACTTGTCTACCGCTTGACATCCGCTTATCTCCTCATATGAGGTTCAGCCCAGAATGCAATCACTCAAATGACAATGGAAAATACAATTTATGGGGGCACATGTAAAATGCTCATATTAGTGCTGTATAATGCTGCATTATTGGTATGTTAAGCACATAGGTTAGGAATCAGCGCTTTATCTGCTGCGGCCCATATTGATTCCCAGTCAGAGACGCACTATTAAGGAATTTGGTTTGGAGATAAATGAAGCATCTTTACATTTATTGGTACTAAACCTGGGAAATCCTACAAATCTATTTTGGTAGTTGATGGTATGGCAATGGACACGGGATGCACTGAAGGAACCGACTACTTGATGCAGGAGAAATGTACCAGACAACTTTATACTGAGCTCGGACCCAACAGTTTGGACAAACAAATGTATGAAGAAGATTCTGACTTTACAGTTCCGTTACATAGGTGGATGTCAAATGGGAAATGATTAATATTTTTGAATAGGCAGTGTGGTGGCATATCGGTCTGACAGTCAGGAGATCCAGGTTTGAATCTCTTTTGTGTTGAGGTGGCATATTCTCATTTTGCTTACATGTTTTTTTTCAGGAAACTTTGGCTTTCTCCCGTATTCTAATAACATTCATGTCAGGTTAAATGGCGATTGTCCATAGGTGTGAATAGGCGTTGTCAGATTAAGGTATACCACGGTATGAAAAATCACAGTTTCCAAACCGCTATAATAGTCTAACAGCGTGACCACTATGTGGAAATACTGTCCTGTGTTATTCGTTGCAGCTGGAAGTGGGCTTCAATGTGCTGGAACCACAGGCATGAGCTGTGTTGCCCAAAAGTTGGCAACATAACCAACAGTTGCTAACGAGCACGTGACCTGGAAACGGAAGTGAAAGTTGGTGACACAAACAAATAAAAACTCAACAGATACACAATCCAAAAAGTCCACAACACTTATGGACACGTTGTGACCTGCACATTCACTAATAATGAGACATTACAGGTTTTTAAATTATTATTTATGTTGTGTCCTTTTTTGATCCACCGATTGAGCCAGTGATTGCATTTATTTGCTCTTTTTTGTTGTTGTTTTTTTGCAAGAAAATATTTATGGTCTTGTGGAATGAGTCACGGGATTAGCCACCGTAGACTGCATTAAGAATTGCATATAATTGATTAGTATTATAAATTATTCTGTTATTTATTTTAAATACATGTTCCACTTCCATCATGTTCTATTATATTGTTTATAAATTATTCTTTTTTTCAATAAAGATATTTCAAAATAATAATTAATAATAACTAGCACGTTAATGATAACTTTGTGAAATCTTGATATTTTTGCCCGAGATTATTATACCATCAAAATTAATCTCATGCGTTGGTGTGAATGTGAGTGTGAATAGTTTGTCTCTTTACTGTATGTGCTCTGTCATTGACGAGTGACCAGTCGAAGATGTACCCCGCCTCTCACCCAAAGTCAGCTGGGATAGTAGTGATTTTATTTTACGTCATATTAAGTTGGAAAAGCGGCCAAAATGCATTTCCTCCACAGGGGGGCTGGGCTCTTCTTTAGAGATAGGGTGAGAAACACTGTCATTCGGGAGAACCTCGGAGTAGAACCGCTGCTCTTCTGCATTGAGAGGAGCCAGATGAGGTGGCTCGGGCATCTGATTAGAATGCCTCCCAGACACCTCCGTGTGGAGGTGTTCAGGGCGCGTCCGACCGGTAGAAGGCCTCGTTGGAGAGACTATGTCTCTCAACTGCCATGGAAACGCCTCGGGATCCGTCAGGTGTAGCTGGACGAAGTGACTGGGGTGAGTGAAGTCTGGGTTTCCCCGCTTAGGCTGCTGCCCCTGCAACCCGACCTTGGATAAGCGGAGGTAAATAGATGGATACGTTAAGTTGAAAAAGTGTTTAGTCATCCTAGAGCTGTTAGTCCACATGATTATTTCTTTTGTGTGCCACAAATCTAGAGCAGCCAAATAGATGCAATAGTTACATCCTCTCTTAGGTTTTATGCTTGAATCGACTGTAAACCTTGACACGATCAATCTTACTTCTATAAAACGCTCCGGTTCAGCATCCCCCGTGCCATCATTAAACCCATTTAGTCAACAGTTGGGGAAAAGTTCAAATGAAAATGTCAAACATCTGGCTGTTCGGTGACAAAGTGAAGTGAGCAGCTGACCCTGTCACCCACTAATCTCACCTTGTTTGGCTTTCCCTCTCTCTGTCCTTGTGAGCTCAGTAAGATTGGTGAGATGTGTGCTGCATCACAGCCCCCGCACCGCTTGTTACTATAGCAACCACAGAGACCGAACGCAAGAAAAAGTGCAGATAAGGATGTTTACTTGTGCATGATTGCTAATAAGACCTCTCCAAGAACCAAACTTCCTGCACCTTAGGACCAATACCATTTGTAGCTTCATTTCAAAAAAACAAATGTCATTCTTGACTGTGCACAGCCCAGTGTTCAGCCAAAACTTGTTGCCCCTAGAGGAGCACAGATGTTTGTTCAGAGGAGCGACGGAGTCTTCATCTCCGTCTGAGGCATGTGGTACCATTGAGATGTGGGAAAGCAATTCAAGTCCAGAGGAACACACTAATTTACTTTAGAACTGTCTGGTACTCTCTCTGACGCACACACACATGATTCTGTGGGCGATAAGCTGGATGTCTCGTTACTGAGCATTAGCTGCACCGCTCTTTGCTAATCCCTGCTGTCAAATAGACAAGCTTTTAGTGTGTGTGTGTGTGTGTGTGTGTCCATGTGTGTGCAGCTTCAACCAGCATAATTATTGCCGTCGTGTAAAGCAGGCAGTGACTCCCAACTGCTGCATCTAAACCGCTGGTCTGTCATTAGCTTACACAAGACTGCCCATTAAGGGCTCATGCATGCATGTGTTCAAAAAAAGGTTTGAGGTGTTTGTTTGCACACAATGCAATATTTGGTTTAAGAGATTATGGTCATGAAGAATGCTGTCTAACGCGTGTAACCGAGTTTTCTCTTTTTTTTCTCTTTTTATTGTAAATATACATGCATGTTGTCTTTGCTGGGATTAAGTCTGATTTACTTCCAAATAGACTCTTACCATTTGATCATGAAATTACATGTGCTGTATTGTATTTGCAAAACCTTGGTTTTCCGCGCCCCAGTTTTTCTATGATTCTGTGATAAAATCGTTCTCTTGGTTATTGCACAACATTGCATGTAACAAAGTGTTACATTTTATCTTTTGGTGAGTTAAATTATGTGCTATTAATGTAGATGTGGACGGACTACTCTCAGCGTTGCTTTTTTATTAAGATCACACACCCAACACCAAATCTCGCAATACTTACTTTACACAATACAACAGTAATCCTATAAGTGTCCTTCTTTTGGCAAACTCAAATGATAATGTTATACAAACTAGTCTGTTTGCCATCCTGTTCCATTCAGGTGAAAAAAGTAGTGATGTGGGTATCGATACTGAAATATTGATACCTACGATACCAGATCTTTATGCTCTAAAAGTGATTCTCAAATCAAAATATTGATACTTCAGTCATTTGAAGTAACCTATATCATTATTCAGTGGCAAGTACACAAATTATTGAGATATTTTCCTTCTCAAACATTTTACAGTCATGTAGCCCTTTAGACATTTGAGTTGAAGCCATGTAACCCCTACTCCTGTAAATCTGTATTTTGGATGGTCACATTTTGTAAAGTTTCACATGAGCACTGATAAATAAGTAATCATTCCACATACTGTATCTTTTCTTCCAGTCTGATGTTGGAATCCTTTCATTTTTAATGGGTTGAATGTGAGGCTATGGTTGAAGTCTACATATTATTTCAATGCCAAATTGACGGGGAAAGTTAACAATCATGACGAAGCATTATCCAAAATACAAAAATACATACAACCAACGATAAGGTGTCATTTTGGGGGAAATCCCCTCAGTGCTCTCACGGCATTGTGTAGGGAGTGGAACACCAATATGAATGAAATGTGCAAGATTAAACCCTCAGATTAATGCACAAAATAATCACCAAACATATATTTGTTCAAATGATGTACACAGAACAATAAACTTTGTGCACCGTATCCTTTCTGTTTCTGCTTATCCTTGTGCTGTGAGGTGTTCAGGCGCACTCGTGGGGCTCTAATTTCATGGGTGGTATTTGTATTCCAATTTCTATGCAGTGGTAATTTTGTCCGGCGTAACACACCGCGCAGCCGATTTGGTAATTTGGTAGACCAAGGTGTGCCGCAGCAGAGGGAGTTACCGACTGATTCAGTTGCGCTGAGAGCTCACCAGCTCCAACCTGGTCTACTCTCGGCGAAAGGTGAAGCGCACACGTCACCAAAACCCCACAGGCGGGTTTACACAATGTCAGGCACATTTGAATGCAATTCATAATCACAGCAACCACTGTTTAATGTAACTATCTGAATCAGCACATACATTTTCATCTATACTGACTGTCCTGTCCTGTCTGCCTCTGTCACGCCATCTCCACCACCTCATCTGTCCCCGAATCTCCGCCCCCCTCCTCCTCATCCTCCTCATCATCGGTGGCCAGTGGATCTGATATGGATGTGGTTAATTGTAAAAAAACAGTTAATTAATAGTATTGACATCTATGATTGTGTAACCGAGAATTGCAAACATTATCATAATTTATGCATACATTGGTTATTAATATTATACAGGGTTAAAAATTGGTTACTAAACAGGAGTGGCTTTATTAGTGGGGAAATAAATGCTTACCTTACCTGTAATACCAAGCTCAACCCCACCAAAACCCTCACTACTGACAGCTGTGTCAGGTTTTATGTTTCTTGCAATGTGCAAAGTGGATGAACCCCGAAGATGCAGAGACGAAGGCAGCTCCAGCAGGCGAAGTCTTTTAATGTCAAACAACAGACCAAACAAGGACTGAAGGCAACGGTGCAAAAAAAACGAGAGACGCCGTGGACAAAAGACACAAAAAGAAAAAACTAAAGAGCAGAAAGACACTACAAGGTGAGCAGGATAAAAGTACTGGACTGAGGGGAAACGGAGAAGACGAATCTAGGATGGAGCCCTGCAGCAGGTGAGACGTTACGTAGAGACAATCGGGGACCAGACAAAGCACCATCTGAAGGCACGACCAACGGAAAATAATCCAGCAACTCCTGGTAGCAGCTCAGGTGGTAAGCCGAGCTCACTGTCACACTGGTTGAGGGGCCGGCGTGTGCCTCCGGTGCTCTGTCAGTTTTTGTTTTGCCCTTCTTCTGACATAATTGAAGCGTTTTTTTGGTTCTCAGTACGTCAGAGCAAACCGGATTTACGACACTTGTTATCTCCTCCCAGGCCGCTTTTGCATAATCAGCCCAAGGAGGTCTGCTCACGTGACTGTATATTCGGCCACTGCGAGCTTGGACCTCCCGGACCAAAACATCACTTTCCATCTGGGAGAAGTTTGGCCGTCTTCCGCTGTCTTCATCCATATTCAACAAATATTCTTTTGTTGTCGTCTCAAGCCAAATTAGCCCTTTTGCTTGAGCTGTCCTCTTTATTAGTCAGTAGTCCAGCTTTTCAAAACCCGTTGATAGTGGATGGTTGATGGTCCTAGCAGTCCAAACAGATTGTAGTAATTCTACATTTGATCCAACTTACTTAAGATTTGTCAGATCAAAAGACGATTACTGCCTAAGACTTCAAAATGTAATATTAGCGTCCACTGTATGACCTACCGATGCTGCACTCTAAGCATCAAGGGAACTGTAGTTCTTTTTTGCCATAAATTACCCGCATCATTGTACAAAACGCAGGGTTTAAAGCGTGAGAAAAAAGTACCTTATACCCCGGAAAATACGGTAATTATTCTCTTAAAATGTATTTTTTGTTATTGTCTGGAACAGATTAAATTGAGATTTACTTTATTTCCTTTGGGAAAAATTGCTTCGCTTTTTGTATATTTTCGTCTGACCTTTTCAAATGAGTTAATGTTTAATATTGTTTCTATAATAAGATATATTATTCCTGAGATTGTCTGGCGACCGGTCCAGGGTATACACCGCCTTTCGCCCAAAGTCAGCTGGGATAGGCTCCAGCATACCCGCGTCCCTAATGAGGATAAGCGGTATAGAAAATGAATGAATGAATTAAATTTATTATTCATTGAAACATTTTCCCAGGTGGTTTTACATGCATTTTTTGCTGGACTAATAGTCCTGTAATTACTGTAATTTCAATTTCAATTGAATGCGTGACAAGAACAGTTTGGTCCACAATGTAATGTTTTTACGGTAAAGAGTAAATAAGAGATAGCACGCTGTCTGGAAAGTGAATAGTTGGAAAGAGTGTTGGCAATGTAGCAACGAGAGGACAGGTGACCTCGGCAACCAAAGGCCACCACCGTGATAAAGATTAAGGAGTGTCTGGGAGAGAGCGATCACTGTAAGGCAATACGGATATTGGATTACCTCAGATGGTCATATTACAATATCTGTCAAGCTAAAACAGGCGATGCGGCATTCTTTCCCCTGACGTCATTCACCAGCTCCAATGTTCGGTGAAACAGATGGAAGTAGCCCACTTGTATGATTCCTATTTTGCTTGATTTTCCATTGCTTTTGTTGTGCTTTTCAGCAAATTGCTTTCTTAAGGTATGGCCTTCCAGATATTGGTGATATCACAGCCTGTTTTTTATTGATGTGTGATGAGGTTGATAAGCTGTCAACAGTGGAGAAAATGTAAAACATTGTCCAGGTTTTCCAATTTTTAAAATAATAATAGAGAACCACTGCATATGTGTGTGTGCTACAATAATTGCTATGCCAGTATTTGCTTGTCCAGCCAAACCCAATTTAAGGTGAAAGGGAAGCAATTAATCAAACGGATGTTTTATTGACTGTAATCCCAAGTGGCTTGTGTTAAGGTGCACTTACTGTTTGAATTGTAGTAGCTCAGATGAAGTATGCAGAAGGGGTGGTCTTGATTTATGCTGCAATGATGCTTTCCTCTTATTAGCCTTCAGGACTGAGATTGATTTTATAATAAAGACATAATCAAATGCAATGCAACATTTTGCAAATGGGATGGTCTTTCTATTTGCTTTATTCATTCAGGATGGAATGGCTTACTGCATTGCTTTGTATATTGTAAAGGCTTTCCTTCAGATGCTGAAGATTACAGGAATGTCCCATTCTTGAAATAACATTTAGATAGATAGATAGATACTTTATTAATCTCTAAGGGAAATTTAGTTTTTTTTTTTTAAAGAACTGGATTTTGTATGAAGGAGGAAGAACATGTTTGTGTGTGGACACCAAAACCAGTGTGCTCTAATGAAACATGAAGTACAGACAGAGCGTGGGCTGGGAACTATGGCAACAGCCTTTGGCTCCTAGATTGAGGGAAGTGGCAAGAGAGGAACCGGAACGCCATTTATGCCAGTCATTTTGTCATGTCATGGCCAGTCATGACTGGCCTCATCTCTATTGACTATTTCTGCTTATAAACTCACACACATAGGTACTGTACATACAGTACATGTGTGGCTTGTAGTAATCAGCCATCCATACATTCGCTATGCCTCTTTTGTCCTCATCAGGGTCATGGGTATGCTGGAGCCTATCCCAGCTGACTTTGGGCGAGAAGCAGGGTACACCCTGGACTGGTCGCCAGCCAATCACAGAGCACATATAGACAAACACATTCATACCTATGGACAATTTAGAGTCGCCAATTAACTTAACATGCATGTTTTTGGAATGTGGGAGGAAACCGGAGTACCCGGAGAAAACCCACGCACGCACAAGGAGAATATGCAAACTCCACACAGAGAAGCCCAACGTAGATTCAAACCATGAACCTCCTGACTGTGAGGCCAATGTGCGAACCTTTCGAACACCGTGCGACTTGTCGTGATCCCCCTTTTCTTATTGAAACTCATACAATTCTATAGTGTGAGTGCAGATCTGTAAACACCTGCATTTGTCATGAAATCCATTCCTGCACACTAAACTCTTTGAACCCTGCATGATGAAATTATTAATACATTTGTATGATTGTACGATGTCATAATCGTGTTGAAAATGGACAAAATCACTCACAAGTGTTATTAATTCTATACTGTTTATTTATAGGACAGTGACATTGTCACTTTTTATTTAAAAAAACATTCTGTTGCCAGGGTCCTGTCGTACTGTTTTTGGCTAAATACTTCCAAATTAGGGTGACAACTTTTTATTTTCAACTGTCAGATCGGATTGTACTTACGGTCTAACAACACAACAGTCACACCTTTGATTATAAATACATTTTTAAGCACCACGCCTTGAGGATGTGATTAGCAATTAGCGAATCCACCATTGTGTTCCTTATTAATAATCATTTCTCTTTATATGAATATGAATGACAGTATGAGTGATGCCTGGCAAGAAGAACTGACAAGCTGCTAACACTTTGATTATGCAGGAGGTAGAAAAACGCTATACAAATACTGTAGATGATGACTTCATTTTTTACACTTATGATTCAATAGGAACAGTACTGGCTTTCTTACTGATATCCACAATACTGATAAAGTCCAGCACTTCACTACCACTGCCGATATAGGCAGCAGCTCTTCTCACAAACTGTCAAGTCGCATTCCATGTATCACTGAATAAACACATGATTTTTTTTACGATGATGCCACTGAATGCATTTCACAAATGAACGCTGTTTGTGCAAAATAGAACAAAAACTGCAATATACATTACCAGTGATAGAAAACATGCCATACTAATTTGAAATATTCTGTCTCAGCAAAATAGTCAATACAAAAAATCAGAAGTGTTAAGAGAAAGACTTCCTTCTCCTCCTTCAGCACTTTCATTGCAAACTGCGTATTTACGGTCCAGAATTTCCAGACATACTGAGCTGGCAAGCTTGGTTGTGTGGAGCAAGTTGTCACTCGCATGTCAGCAAGAAACCCTCAAAAAGAAAGATACTGATATGAATTGATGTCTCATTTTTATGCAGATATTGCAGAAATCGATAATTTCTGTCAATCAACGTCCTTACTTTTACAGTTGGGGAATGAGTTAGGGAGAAGAGAAATAATATCTTTTGAGACCACTGACAGAGTGAGATGTGATGAGTGATTGCTGACTGATTTCCTATGTTGTGACTAGCATTGCTGCTTCATACCAAGAAAGTGCCAGGTTTGATTAACACCTGACTTGACTACTTACTGAGTGCAGTTTGCGTGTTCTCCTTGTATAATGAGATGGTTTCTCCAGGTTTTCCTCACACCTAAAACCATAGAAGGTTAATTTCCAGTCACCAAGGTGCGGACCAGATAATGGCAGACATTAGTCCGCATGCGCATGCACTACTGTAGGAGAAAATGAGTTTAATTTTCTGGAACGCCAGGAATGCAAAGAACTGACTGATAAGGGAAGAAGGGGAGGGTGAAAAAAGTAGAAGGAAAAGAATAAGAGAATGAATGAAGGTTGACAGAGGAAGAAATGGAGTATTGAAGAAGGGAATAAATTACAACAGGATGACATGAAGGAAGAGGAAGTGTAGGATTATTTCCTCGCTTAAGACCACGCAAATTGGTGCGTCTTCTGCAGTGATGCGGACTCTGCATTGGTCTGTTGTGGTGAAGAGAGCTGAGCGGAAAAGGCAAGGCTCTTAATTTACTGGTCGATCTACATTCTACCCTCACCTGTGGTCATGAACTTTGGGTTGTGAGCGAAAGGACAAGATCGCGGGTACAAGCGGCCGAAATGAGTTTTCTTCGCAGGGTGGCTGGTCTCGGGATCTGGCTACTGGATGCAGTAGCCGGAGAGAAGGAAGTCTGGGGCTCCCTGCTTAGGCTGCTGCCCCCACAACTCAACCTGGTATAAGCAGTAGGAGATGGATGGATGGACTAAGACTATGTTGTCTTTAACTGTGAAGAGAATATTTTATGCGCTTAAGCTTCTCTTTCTCTGTTTCTGTCCATGTCTCTAGAGTATTTCTGAACACCACTTTCATTTTCCAAACTACTATAGGTGGGAATCCTAGGTGTGTGGATATAGATCAATGCGCCTGTACATTTCATATACTGGACTACCAGATTTATAAAAATACACTTTTAATAAATACATAAATAAACATACATTTATTTATTGCAGTCCAGTGAATCACTAAAGCAATATTTAGTTGTATGACCACAGTTTTCTATAACTGCTTCACATCAGTGTGGCATGGTGTCAACCAACTTGTGGCACCTTTCAGCTGTTATTCCACTCCAAGATTCATTAACAACATTCCACAATTCATTAACATTTCTTGGTTTTGCATTTTGTATGTCACCCCACAATTGTCAATTGGATTAAGGTCCGGGGGGATTGGGCTGGCCACTCCATAACATTAATTTTGTTGGTTTAGAACCAAGATTTTGCTAGTTTACTAGTGTGTTTGGGGTCATTGTCTTGTTGAAACACCCATTTCAAGGGCATTTACTCTTCAGCATAAGACAACATGACCTCTTCTAGTATTTTGACATAGGCAAACTGATCCATGATCCCTGGTATGAGCTAAATAGGCCCATCACCATAGTTTGAGAAACATGCCCATATCATGATGTTTGCACCACCATGGATTGAATTCAGAGTTTGGGAGTTGTCTCACAAACTGTCTGTGGCCCTTGGACCCAAAAAGAACAATTTTCCTCTCATCAGTCCACAAAATGTTCTTCCATTTCTCTTTAGGCCAGTTGATGTGTTCTTTAGCAAATTGCAACCTCTTCCACACATGCCTTTTTTTTAACAGACGGACTTTGCGGGAAATTCTTGTAGATAGATTAGCTTCACACAGGCATCTTCTAACTGTCACAGTACTTTGAGGTAACTCCAGACTGTCTTTGATCATCCTGGAGCTGATCATTGGCTGAGCCTTTGCTATTCTGACTATTCTTTCATTCATTGCTGAGTGCTGAATCTCATCCCAGAAGCTTCACACTCACCTGCAGATCGCCCCAGTAAACTGTGAAGGTCACAGCTAATGAGGCCATCAGGACCACATCATCTGCAAATAGAAGAGATAGATTCTAAGTTCCGAAATGTCCCCAAAGTGTGTGATTTCCCCCTGTTGTTGGAGCCTTGAGTAGACCCCACGGTCACCCATCTCAAAAAGGGCACCACCACCATGGGCTGCGAAACCAGAGATACTGTTCCCAAATTACCAACAGTGTCAAAGAGACATATCAACCAAGACAGTCCCACAACATCCAGCTAAACTCTTTATACCTACTATATTAACAAATGCAATTAGTGGCTCATTGGTGAGGTGCCTAAAGAAATGCAGATGAAAATAATAAATGTTGACAGTGTATAAAAGACCCCCACGACTGGGTCATTTTACTCTTCATTGTTGCACATATGGTCTTTGTAGGTGCTTGGCTCTCATTGGCTCCCACGCCACTCAAACCTTGCTGTACCATCTGTGCTTCAGTGAGGAACAGTCAAGCAGCAAAATACACAAATTGCAGTGATCGGTCACAATTTGTCTGTGTGTGTTTGAAGCCCATTATACTCATCTTGCTAGAGTTTGGCAACGTGTGGGCGCTGAGATTATCTCAAATTACTTCATTTAACCCAGATCACCCTGTTTGGAGTGTGTGTGTGCATGTGTATGTTTGTAATAGTGGTCATCGTTGTATTTGGAAAAGCAGTTTGGATGTTGAAAAAATGTGCATGATTTGGTGCCGTAATGTCTAACACAGGATCTGAACTAGACTATTCATCACAAGAAATCTTTGTGTTGTCATTGTCACATTGTGTGGTGTACTTTGAGACCACCCACACTACACACTGAATGTGCTGTACACCGACAAACAGAAGCCTCTTTCAACTTGCAGCAAAATTGACACACATTGAGACTCAACAGTAGATCCCACATTTGTTCTGTGCATTTCACACAGAACCCAGCAAAGCATTGACACAAGTGTGCTCAGGTCAATGGATATTGTATGTGACAATATCAGCACCAAGGTCTGGTGTGAGTGTAAAATGTTTTTTAGACAGCAATGTCTTTAAACAAATTGAATGGGGAAATTGAGTCTCAGGTGCTACACTTAAAATTCCAGTCCCGGCATTTCAATCAGATGACAGGATGTGCTACAAAGCACAAAGGAGAAGGAAAAACAAGGATAGCTACCTTACCTTACATTAAATCCTGTTGTGTTTGCTGCAACTCAGGAGTTGGTCATTCATTTAAGAAGAATCTAATTTTGAGCAATTTCCATCTTCTTCAGTCATCTGTGGGTTGGACATCCTCTATGTTGACCCCACACAAGAAGTGATTAAAGGGCATAGAAAGGCGATTTTTTCCAAATGTATCTAATGTGGAATTAACAATAGTTTTAATAGACATAATTAATTAGAAATTGGTTTTACAGCCCTTTATCGTGTTTTTACTAAGCAATTTTGATTTTAAAAAAAACCCTAGCAGACGAACTTGTATTGTCCGACGCATTCGGAATGATCGGAATGTCTCGACAATTTCCGACGCGTGACATCAGATCTGCCACAGACGAATGTGTACCATACAGGGCACACAATCACAGCGTGCTTTTATTGTGCTTGGAACTTTATTTTCATTTGATTTTATTCGATTTTGCAAAAAAATGGTTTATTGTGCAGCTGCAAACTGCACCAAATGTACTTGCCACAATACAGAAGAAAAGGATGGTCTGCGGTACTTTGCACTTCCAGCTGATCCAACGTATTTAAGAGCATCTGGTTCAAATTCCTCCTTCTTTGCCATGACTGGAGGATAGTCAGAAGAACGCATTGAAATTGTCCCCAATGTTTGTGGAGCACACCGCTTGTCACAGTGACACTTACAAAGAAAAATAAATACAATAAAAAATTAATAAATTGGTAAATGAATATGCTTGGCAAGAATAGAAAATCTGCAAGCTTTCAAAAAATGAGCTAGTGAAAACAATATCTTATAGATGTTAGCGTTTGTTTTGCTTGGCTACGACGGCCTACTGAATGATGTACATGTAGCATATGCGTACAGTATGTAAACAAAAAAGATGGCAACTTGCCAGTCATTGTTTCCTCCTCTATTTCTTCCTCCTCAACAAACTCCTCACGGGAAACGTCTTCATCCTCGTGTTTCTGGTGTACGACTGCTTGGTTGAACCTCCAAATGTGACTTGCTATGGACAAAAACATCCTGGAAATCACTGCTTCCTTCATCACTCCACTCCATGTTGATTACCTCGGCTGATTCTGACTTGTAGCAGATATGACGTCATCGGCTCGCCCCCTAGCGGTCAACTAAGTAGTTACCTTAAAGTTTCTGTGGGCGCGGATTCATTCTTTCCTCCATCCATCCATTTTCTATACCGCTTATTCTCATTAGGGTCGCGGGTATGCTGGAGCCTATCCCAGCAGACTTTGGGCGAGAGGCGGGGTACACCCTGGACTGGTCGCCAGTCAATCACAGAGCACATATAGACAAACAAGCACTCACATTCATACCTGTGGACAATTTAGAGTCGCCCGAAGAAAACCCACGCATGCACTGGGAGAACATGCAAACTCCACAAAGAGATGCCCAACGGAGACTCAAACCCTGGTCTTCCAGATCTCCGGACTATGTGGCCAACGTGGTAACCACTCGACCACTGTGTGGCCCGGGCGCGAATTCACATTTCAGTATTTTTCAAACGTGCATAACTCTATTTATAGGCTTCCTATTACAACCAAATTTTGTAGAATGATTTGGATGGTCTTACATATCATACTGAGAAAAAACATAGGCATTTGAAAAACCCCTTTCTATGCCCTTTAATCATGTAGTGAATGTTGATGTTTGTTGGATAAAAACAATTGTCACACCTCATCATAGGAGAAATTACCAGGATAATCTTAAAGAGCAATCAGTTATAGGGCCTCTGCTGAAAATTGTAATTTTGCTCAAAATAGCCCTTATCTTTTCCCTGCATAACTGGTATTATATCTTTTTGTGTCTTGGCAGTGACGGGTGGGCAGACAGGTATGATGTGACAGACGGTTACGTGAAGGAAGCTGCTGGTGGAATAACCATCAAACTTCAGTCTGCTGACGTCAAGTGGTTTGATGACTACTACCTTAAACTTCGTCCTGAGAACAACCACAGGAACCCCTGGTTTACTGAATTTTGGCAGCATCGCTTCCACTGTCGACTGAAGGGCCATCCACAGGAGAGCCACAAGTACAACCGCACCTGTAGCAGTAAGCTGAGACAGCTACCACATTACAAATATACATTATTTACTAAGCTACACAATGTACATAAAGTATTGTAAAATGTACGTCAGAATCGCTCCTAAATTGACAAAGGTTACTTTTGACCGTTATCATAAAAACAGCTTTGAATTAGTTTGAAATTCACTGTGCTGGCTCAATAAGCATAATAATGGAAACACCTCTGAGTAGAGCTGACCCTCCCCACAGTTGCACCCATGTCCATTTGCTACTTACGCACGCTTACAAAAGAGATTAAATGGCATTTTATTTCATGTTGTCTTTAACTTGTAAGATTACGTGTCACATAATTTACATGGTTACCCACTTACAAATAAATAAAAAAATAGTCTTATCACAAAGTTTAAATATACTTATTTTTCTTGCACATTTGTCACTCTTAAATGTTTCAGATCATCAAACCACATCAAATCATTTTTGGATAATGGCTCTCACTGTGGTTTTCTAAAGTCCCAACGATTTTGAAATGGCTTTTCCAGACTAATTGATCTTAATTAATCTCAGTTATGTCAGTAGGTTTCTCCCGTAATAAAGTTTCATTTAAATACTGCATTTTGTGTTAGTATGTGTATTGTTTATATTTGTTTGATGAGCTGAAACATTTTTGTGTGTGGCAAACGTTATAAAAAATAATCAGGAGGGAAGCAAACACTTATTCACACCACTGAGTGCTGCATGAGAGGAAGAAGGAGGGTGTGTTTGGTTTTTCTGTGCCACATTAGGAATTTTATGGACATATTTTCTACAATACCTTGTCACAAAACACACAAACAAGCTGGCTAATCACACACTCACTATTACACCTTAGCGATGCACAGCTCTCTGGTTCACCACGAATATACTTTGTGGTTTGGAAAGCCCTCCCCCTCTTTATTTTGTGGTGTTCACCTCCTCCCATTCTTCTCTGTGTCACTGGCTCCATTCATAAGTAAAATACTGTGAGCACTGCTTCAAAGGGATCACGTCTCCTGTATTCTAATGAAATGGGATGTGAAATCCAAATGAACAGCAGCCAGAAAGAAATGCGATTCGCTGGGGAGCGTGACTGCTGGGAAGCGATGAGAGGCAGTCCTGTGGTCTTTGATGTTTTGAAAAGAAAGGCTTGCTGCAATTCATTGTTTCAATAGAGGGAATAACATTAAATCAAGAGTTATTGACATACACCTGCCTTCTTATTCAATTGTTTTCCACCAAACGCTCCCTCTCTCTACCTTGGCAGAGCGAGAGTCTCTCCGGCAGCAGTATGCACAGGACACCAAGATGGGGTTTGTCATCAATGCCATTTATTCTATGGCATATGGCCTGCATAACATGCAACGTGCAATGTGTCCAGGATATCAGGTAGGTGAATAATCACAGGACACGCTTGACTACAAAAGCTTCACTTTGAAAGTAGTCCCAATGATTGTGTTTATGAAGTCATGAGATTCCAGTCACAATTTTTTTATATATATTTGTAATATGCAGAGAGATTACTTGATATCAACGTATTCCGTGCAAAATGCTCAGTTAGGATGAGGTCATATATGGCATTCACAAGCCGAGTTTAGAAAACGGTGAAATTAATTTAAAAAATCAATAAACAGTATAAAAAGCATTTTTTTAAAGATCAATGTTTCTAAAGGTATACATATAAAACGAGAATTAAAATAAAATCCTGCTTCTGTTTTGATTTTGTATTTTACTTTTTGTATAGTGCATGCTTGGAATAAAGTGCATTTCATGATTGTTCACTACATTTCCAACAAGTTTTGTATTCGTTGTGCAACACCTTTTACCACTTCGAGTCCCTTTTTTGTAGAGCATTTGTAAAAATGAGGCTACTGTTCCTGTCAAATTAATGAGGAATGCCTGTTGGTGCATTTGAAGGGCCTGTGTGATACCATGAGGCCTATTGATGGCGCTACACTGCTGGATTTCCTAATGAAAACTAACTTTACTGGAGTGTCTGGGGAAGGAATCCTCTTTGATGAGAACGGAGACTCACCTGGCAGGTAAACTTTTGAGTCAGATGTCATCAACTTTGTTTCCCGTTGATTTAGAAAGACAATGAAGGTACACAAACGTGAACGTGGTAACACTGTCTCATAATAATGCACTCTCTGTCTCCAGGTATGAAATAATGAACTTTAAGAAGATGGGGAAAGACTACTATGATTACATTAATGTGGGAAGTTGGGACAACAGTGGATTGAAGATAGATGATGACGAAATCTGGTCAAGCAAGGATACTGTCATCAAGTCCGTTTGCAGTGAACCCTGCGATAAGGGTCAGATTAAGGTAAGAATGAATTACAGAATATAAGACTGTTTTGTACACACTCATTGAAAAAATCAGGGTTATCAAAATAGTATGTTAACGGTGGTAATTAAATGACATATGGATTACAAAATCTTAATGTTATGACGACAGATGGAGGCACAGTGTAGTGTCCCCACAGTCACACAGTCTGATGCTCTTTTGTAACTTTATGTTGAACTGAACACATCAACAGCAGTGCAAACATGGGAAAGTTTTAATCTCTGATGAGAAAAAAATGTAACCTTGACCTGATGACTTCCAACGTTACTGGCATGACAAGGAGAGCCTGCCTGAGATGTTGTCCACACGGCACAGTGGATGTGGCACCATCATGATCTGGGGTGCTTTTTCCGTCAATGGAACAATGGAGCTTCAGGTTCTGCAGGGGCCTCACATGATAGCTGGTTTTGTGGTGATGTTGCAGTAGGTAATGACTGCAGTTCTCAATTCCAGCCTTATGAAAGACTTCTTCAAGGGGAATAACGGAACTCTTTTGAACCATCCTACATGTTTTCCTGATCAAAATCCCACTGAAAACATTTGAAGATGGATGGCAAGGGAAGTTCCAGACAGTGGATGCCCTCCGTGAAGCCATCTTCACCACCTGGAGCAACATTCCCACTAGCCTCCTGGAAACACTGGCATCTAGCTTGCAGAAATGATTTTTTTAGAATCAGCTTTATTGGCCAAATATGCTTAGGAATTTGACTTGTTTGAAAGGTTTGAGGTGTTTAACAAGAATGGCTTAGGTACTCATGACTCCTTTTTTGGACATTTTATTTGTATTTTAGGAGTGTTTCTGGGTATTTCGAGTTATGGTCCAAATCTTTTGATCAGCTGATGAACAGGCTATTTCGGTTTATTGGTTGTTTGCTTACACCAAAATTTGATGCCTCACTCCCTCACTGCGTGAAGCTGACTGCCTGGCTCCTAATGCGGAAGTACATTGAAATATCATCGTAAATCCCAGAAATACCACTCAAAACATGTGATTTCAACTTAAATTCCCCTTCAACCACGGCAAACCCTTCATTGCGCTTAACACAGTTAAGGTGTGATTGAAATGTTATGCTACTATTAAAGAGAATAGCATACTTCTTCTTGAGATTATTAAAGTATCTATCTATATTCAGACGAAGTTCAGTTCATTTAGAGCTGTTACTACTGTAAAATAATATACCGTATAATATACAATAACATGCTGTATAATTGTGTCCTGTCATTTACCTTTCTGTTAATAAAACACAGAAAATGGGCATATTTCACACATACTGTCGTTACAAATCGTGATTAATCATTATTAATTAAACTGTGGTTTACAGTAAATTAGATTATTATCATTTGACAGTTGTGGTTGATGAGGATCTCATCTGTTCCTCCCCAGTACATAAAGTATATTCAATAGGTGATTGAACCGGAAGGGATGCGTCAAGTTTGGGAAGTCAAGTTTTATTCTTTTGTAGGTGATCCGTAAAGGTGAGGTAAGCTGCTGCTGGACGTGCACTCCCTGTAAAGAAAACGAGTTTGTGTTTGATGAGTACACCTGCCGAGCTTGTGACCTGGGCTCCTGGCCTACTGATGACCTGACAGGTCAGTGTTTGTATTATTTTTTTAAGTGTTGCTGGTGTAGCACATATGCAATGATTAAATTACAATGTCATCACAGATACAATTAGCATTATTTTATTGTAGGTTCTCCACCCTCCACTACCATTTTTCCCGCTGTGATTCTTTTTCATTTGCTGGCTACACGATCACTGGTGTTTAATTACTCTCAATCACAAATTATTATTAATATTTCTGCTGCTGTGAAAATGTGTTTCTCCTTCACTGCATTCCAAGAGGACGACTATTGCCTTGTTATTCCTTCAGAAGCTCGTTATGCTGCTTGCTATCTGCTTGCCATGCAATGATTAAAACATGAAAAGAATCCTGCTGAACATTCAAATTGAGCCTCAATGACAGAGACAGAAGGCACCTCACTTAATGGAGCAGACACATTTTGCAGATTTAGAAAGAAACACAAAGGCAAGTCTCACGAGGGGGTTTGTGCTCAAATACTAGTGCTGTGCGCTCCTCCCAGTATACACTCACTGGCCAGATGTTATTGTAATATGCAGAAGTTTACAAACTGGCTGTATTACACCAAAAAAATGAGTGTCTACTTATTTGTGTTATAAATAGAAATATGACAAGACACTCAGTGCACAAAATGAGACGACATGTATTTGATTGTGCTTTTAAGAAAAGTACAATGAAAAAATATAATATATACAGTATACGACAATATATTGTAATTTACTACGTTACACTCTTCTGCACTCTGTGTGTATGCTAGCGGCCCCACCCGCACCCGCTGAGACAAAGAGACTGTATGACTGACGAAAGGGCTTATTCTGCTCATACCGTTGTTCTATGCAACAAATGTGCAGAAGTGTTGAAATCAATGCACAGAGTGAACCCCCTTCCTGCCTGTTTGGAGGTGGGAGACGGGGGAAACAGACACGAATGCACATGGCAATATATTGTCAGTACATTTTTGGAGTATTTTCATTTATTGTGCAATTGATTCATGTTTTTTTTATCATCTCAGGCCTCGTGCCATGAGATTTTTTTTCTGAAAAAGAAATCTTGTCACGTTTTAATCTCACAAGATCTTGTCACATGAGGTCTTGTGACACCCTTAGTTATGCTTTCGTGGGACCTGCCTGTTTTGGTTTCTCAGCAGGTAGCCAGTATGACTGCAGCAATATTTATTATACAGTAAGATTCTGTACAGCCTGTGTAATGTATTTGACGCAAGTGTGACATCATTATTCTTGATGGGTAGATGATAAACTGCAGAGAAAAGTCATAAGGTGAGGCAAACAGTACTGGCATCACTTGAAGCGGTATGCATGTAAGTCTGGCTTTAAAAAGGTAGTACCTTCTCCCCGGCTGTGCATCTCACCCACAACATGGATTTATTCATATGCATTATTTCAGTAAAGCCTGTGTGTGTGTAAATAAAGCCAGTGCATTCCCTATTATTCCCGTTATGATGAACATACGTACTGGATTTCAAAGCAATTGGATGCACTGGAGACGGGTGCTAATATTTTATAAATACCTTAAATACGTCAAAATGTACTCAGAGCGTTGATTTAGTCGCTGCAATAATAAGAAGATATATTACTAGAGAAGACCCAAGAGGGCCCTTCACCTTTGTGGTCGGGCCGTAAATATTTGAAGTCAACGTTTATTTCTCATCCTGTTGGTGCAATCCAGCCTCCCGTGTTTGGGAATTGTGGCGAGACCCACATATGTGCAGTGCAAGCATGGCATTAATTAAGATGCTGGCCCCGTGTCTCGGGGGAGCTCGCGGTGGTGCTGCTCGCTGCATTGGGGGGGTGGCACATCCAGGCATGTGACAATGTAGGTGTGTGGGTGTATTTGTGTTGGCATGTGTGAATGTGGGAACAGGGTTTGGTGTGGGTACTGGGGCTGGGGTGTGTGGACTGGGGGTGGGGTGGACGGGTCACGGGGGGTAGACCCATGGGCCCTCTACGGGCGCCTGCCTCTGGCGTCGGGGAAGGCGATGGCCCGCGGCAGTTGTGTCTGGGGTGGCCTGAAGCTCCCGGGGTGTTGAGTATGGCCCCTGCTTTAGGGGGTTGGGTGGCTTCTGGGCCCGGGGGCTCGGGGGCGGTTGTCCTGCTTGCCCGAAGCTGGCCGGCCCCCGGCGGGTGTTCCGGCGGTTGACGCCCAGGCCCCCCCTGTGGCCCTTGCTCGGCTGCCGAGTGGCGTCCGGTCGGGTCTCTCTTGCACCTCTTTAGAGTGGACTCGCAGTTGCTTCTTGGGGGGGCGGGGTCGGGCCTTCCCCTCTGTAGGGAGCCTGCTGGGGGGTCGTGCTCCGGCGTCTTCCTAGTCGGACCCTCGCTTTTGGAGGAGTGTGGTTTGGGATGCATGGCTGTGTTCACCCCAAACATCTCCTCATTCTCTGTTTCACTCGGATGCAGTTATCCTGTCACTGCAGACTAATGTAGATTTAATGTAGATTTGTTGCACGTGTCATCTGAATGGTCATTGTTCAAGAGGTTCTGTTTGTTTTCTCGTTGTTTTTCTTGTATGTTTATCATTATTAGTAAATATCTATGTATGTGTGTATACATATATATGCACACTGTATGTGTGTGTATGAATGTATGTACTGCATGGATATGTGTATGTGCACAGTATGTGTATGTATACGTGTACGAATATGTGTATATGTATATATGTATATATATATACATGTATATATGTGTGTGTGTGTGTATATATACATGTATATATATGTGTGTGTGTATGTATATATATGTATGTATGTATGTATATATATATATGTGTGTGTACATATATATTAGTATTATCATTATTATTATTTTTTTTTTCTTTCCCCTGTATTTTTGCTCATTTTGCTCTGTGACTGTTCTGGTTGTTGCTGAAATTGTGATTATCACGGTTTATAATATAGTTGAAATATGTTTTTGAGGTTCTTCTGCACCCTTTCTTATATCCCCACCCGTCCCTTTTCAGGTCAGGTCCGGCATCGAAATGTGGCGCAACAAAAATTCATAATAAACGCAGTCAAATGTCAAGGAAGACTCATTTTTTGGATTATGAAGTCTCCCTTGGCAAAGAAATTTTGCTCAGCATTTAAAGGCAGCTTGACTCCCATTCAGCTGTTATGATGCTGGACAAGACAAAAAAAAAAAAAAGATGCTGCAACAGTGGGTGCCATGACAACCATTTACAACTGGAGTGGAAAGAATGAAAACAGGAGCAAAGAAATCAAAAGCATTTAAATGGTCGCTTACATGATTCATCAAATTTGCTTAAATCTGTTATATGTATATATATATATATAGAGAGAGAGATATCTATATCTATATATATACAGTCCTGATCAAAATCTTAAGACCAGTTGAAAAATTGCTAGAATTGACCTTTTGCACATTTGGATTGTAATGAGGTTTTAAGTAGAGCTACACTATACAAAAGCAAAAAGGGGGAGTGTGACAAAAAGCACTTTGGAAAAGTATTTTATTGAAAACAACCATAAAACTGAAATAGGCTGTTTATCTGTTGAACCGAAGTTTAAGACTATTCCTCAAAAAATGACAAAAACCTGTCCAAACCAGAACAGAGTTTGGTGCAAAAGGTAAATTCTTGCAATTTTTTAACTGGTCTTAAGATATTGGTCAGGTCTTTACAGATATAGATATATATGTATATGTATTATTTGTAAATATGTTCTACTTAGTTTGATTTTGATTTTTGAAAGCGAACAGTAAATTTGCAAAAAATTTAATGTATTGTTCATTGTCCCACCCACGACGGATTACCAATGTCATTGGGGTGACACATCTGAGCTAAAGCTGATGATTTCTTCGAAGGAACACCTTTACAAGATGCATTTGGCTTGTTTTATAGGTCTTCATGTCCATGTTTTAAGGCTTCAGTTCTCTATTTCATCTCTAAATGTTTTCCCTTTTTGTACTCGAAAGTATTGACACACTGCTCAATTCTCTCTCGTACACCGCCATGTTTGTGTAGTGGAGTGATAGTACCCCGATGATGTCATCTATAAATGTGATTTTGGCAAATTTAACATTTGCTTTCAAAAATCAAACAATGTAGAACAGAACTACAAACAATAAACACTACCATATTTAAGCAGTTGATGAATCATGTCAGGGACACTTTAACTCTGCTACACTTGTGCAGATCAAGACCAGATGGACATTAAGAAGAAGAAACATGTACAAATACTGTAGTGTGGTATCAACATAAGTAAATGCATACTATATACAAGAGAGGACAGACAGTACAGTGCAATAATGTTGTGAATTGTCTTTTAAAGATGGGTGAGGTATTGTAGAGCTGGATGGTAGAAGTAGAATGGATCATTTTGGATACTGAGAGACTATAATATTTTGTGTTCAACTGGTTTTGAAATGATCATAGATATCAAGATATGATCAAAGGTCTGTTATTAGTTCCTTCTAACATCATCAGATTGTACCAAACATAGTCCACTCAGCATGCCCTAAATATTAACAAATGTGATTCCACACCCAGGTTGTGATCCCATCCCAGTGGAGTACCTGCGATGGGGAGACCCTGAACCAATCGCTGCTGTGGTGTTTGCCTGCCTTGGACTCATGTCCACATTCTTTGTCACTGCTGTCTTCATCAGGTATCAGATATCACTGTCTTCCCAGCACACTGTGGACATTTCTGTTAGACGTACAAAGAAACAGTCACTAAACACGGAAAGTACTATGTCTGCGAAGCATGTGACACTTCATAGTGTCATTTCCAGTGTTATTTCCTTCTCTTCAGGTTCAGGGACACCCCTGTAGTGAAATCTTCCAGCAGAGAGCTATGCTACATAATACTGGCAGGCATCTGCTTGGGGTACCTGTGTACCTTCAGCCTCATTGCCAAACCACATGTCATCTATTGCTACCTCCAACGTTTGGGAATTGGTCTGTCACCTGCCATGAGCTACTCTGCACTGGTCACTAAGGTGAGGGCTAGGGAAGTGTATACATTATATAAAGTTAATAAAACGCTGCTAGCGCTATTGGTCTCTAGGGTATATACATACATAAAAAGATTTAAAGTCCATAAGAGAACAGTAAACATGCAGTATATGGCAGCTAAGGAAAGGTAAACCAAGATAGAGAAAACACTGAATGGGCATTATGTTAATAAGACACTGATAATATTTGCTTTCTGCTCCCAGACTAACCGCATTGCACGGATCCTGGCCGGCAGCAAGAAGAAAATTTGTACCAAGAAGCCTCGTTTCATGTCTGCATGTGCCCAGCTCATCATTGCCTTCCTGCTCATACTGCTACAGCTAGGCATCATTGTAGCGCTCTTCCTCATGGAGCCACCACAGGTGACTGTGTTCCTTTTTTTTGTGGAAATAGGACCAAAGAGTTGCACCTGGACATGAGCATACACACACAAAACAATGCAAAAATAACTACAGTAGTATTCTAAATAATAGCAGTCCAATGTGACTACCAGGATAAACACTGATATTAGTATATTTTTATTGCTTCATGGCAAACAAGTTACCAGTAGGTGCAGTAGATTCTCAGAAAACAAACAAGACCCAGCATTCATGATATGCACGCTCTAAAGGCTGTGCAATTGGGCAATTAGTTGAAAGGGGTGTGTTTAAAAAAATAGCAATGTATCATTTAATTAGTGATAAATTTTGTGAAGAAAAACAGGTGTGAATCTGGTGGCCCCTGTTTAGAGGTGAAACCAGCACTTGTTGAACGTGCATTCAACAAGTGCAAGTGTTGAACATTAATTTATCTTTGAAAGCCTGAGGAAAATGGGTCATTCAAGACATTGTTCAGAAGAACAGCGTACTTTAATAAAAAAGTTGATTGGAGAGGGGAAAACTTATCAAGAGGCGCAAAAAAATGTTGGCTGTTCAGCTAAAATGATCTCCAATCCATAAAAATGGAGAGCAAAACCTATGACATGTGGAAGAAACAGAAGACAAAATGGGTCAAAATGGGTCAAAGTATAACCAGAAGGGCAAAGGCTTAGCCAATGATCAGCTCCAGGATGATCCAAGACAATCTGGAGTTACCTGTAAGTACTGTGACAGTGAGAAGACGTCTGTGTGAAGCTAAGCTATTTACAAGAATCCCAAAAGGTCCCTAAAAAAAGGCATGTGCAGAAGAGGTTACAATTTGCCAAAAAACACATTAACTTGCCTGAAGAGAAATGGAGGAACCCCCATTATTTAGCAGTGGCACTCAATGAATGAATCACCAACGCATAGGGTGCTTTGTTTGGGCACTAGATTCTGCGGAATGATACATTACACCTTGGTTCCTAAAGAGGGATATGCGTACCCCCAGGGGTACACCAGTTGTAATGACGGTACATGAATAAACATTAAAAACAATTAGCGCCTAACACTCTCAATTATGAGAGCGCGTGAACGCCTCACGGCGCAAGGAAAAAGCAGCAGAGAGGAGACAGCACACGATGTCTGTGTGCATCATATGAACAAATAAGTAAGTTTAAAGATTATTGTGTGCGTTAAGAGTGTTTAATCGTGAAGATTGTCATTACAGTAATATTGTTGTTCACGTGAAAATGAGGCTTTGTCGTTGGTTTTATAAATTTTTGTAATTCGGATACTGCTTTTTTGTGATTGTTAAGCTTTCCTCTTCAATTTGGTAATAAACTAATATGCAGATTTAAACCATTTGTGAGTGGACAAAAAAGTGTGCTCAAATTCAGCCCATTGAAATGGAAGAATGCCAACATCCAATTGGAATAATCAAAATGTAACCACAATAAATAAAAATATTTTACTTGAAAAATAAAATTATTTAACTAGTTAAGTATGTTTATGTTTATGACAGTCGTTTATGTTATGTATGTTTATGTATTTCATCTTATTATAAAAATGTTTAGCAAGTGTGCAGGACTGGGGGTGCATGGCTTCATGTCAAATGCCTGAAGGGGTACACCACCGTAAAAAGTTTGGGATCTACTAGACTAGACTACACTAGACTAGTTTTTTACATGGAGTATTGTACAAAAACAAAGGCAAAATTTTGGTAAACATTTTTGTTAAAAACTAAATGATACCGGCCGCACAGTAGTGGGTAGCATGTTGGCATCACAGTCAGGAGATCAGGGTTCGAATCTCCGTTGGGCATCTCTGTGTGGAGTTTGCATGTTCTCCCGGTGTGTGTATGGGTTTTCTCCGGGTACTCAGGTTTCCTCCCACATTCCAAAAACATGCATGTTAGGTTAATTGGCGACTCTAAATTGTCCATTAGTGTGAATGTGAATGTGTAAGTGCTTGTTTGTCTGCCCTGTGATTGACTGGCGACCAGCCCAGGGTGTACCCCGCCTCCTGCCCAAAGTCAGCTGGAATAGGCTCCAGCATACCCACGATCCTAATGAGGATAAGCGTATAAAAAATGGATGGATCATACCAAAACTGGGAAGTTTGAAAACCACGGTGTGACTGTATGTGTAATGTAAATAACGATTCTCTACAATTGGATATATGGAATATTTTATTATTTAAATAATACTAGTTTAAATCATTAACATAATCGTTAAATAATATACATTATTTACTATGTACAATACAATTTATAATGTAGATCTGACAATGGGCATTTTAAACTAAACAAATTTGTCCTACTTAAACACTTTTTAAGAAGATATTTATCTACACTACATCTACACTACATCCAACACACCTAAGCTTCTCGTGATTGAGCAATAATAGAGTAATTATAGTATTTTTCCCCTATTTTCTTTGCTTCTACAGTTTTGTAATATTGGAATTACAATACCATTATAAATGTATCATAGTAATGACTTGACCGATATGTTTTTTTTGTAATCGTTATATAGCTGCTTCTGAATAAAAGTCCAACAACATATTTATTCATAGGAATGATTAGTGAATGAGGCCTGATGTTTCTCAGTGTCTCAATGCATATCTGCAACATTTAGAGTCAAGTGAATTGTTTTCATTGAAGAATGTGAAAAAATGGCTCTGTGTATAAAATAACAACTTCCTGGTTTTATCCCACCATGCAGGTGATCCACGACTATCCCAGCATACGCCAAGTCAACCTCATTTGTAACACCACTAACTTGGGGGTGGTCGCCCCTCTGGGATACAATGGCCTGCTCATCCTTAGCTGTACCTTCTATGCCTTCAAGGTAATGGCTGGACCTCCTTATTCCGATCATATGTGCAACATAATACTTTTTGCAGACTTGATGCTTTTTCTATAATTGGTAAAAGAAATGATTAAATGTGATTCAGTAGATCAATAAAAATCTTCAGAAACTACAGGATTAGTTATGACCTAAAACAATGATTGGAGGAGTCATATCTAAGTCACATTTGAAGTTGAAGCATGTGGTGTATAAACGATTGTCTTTTCCTGTGAGAGAACTCACACAGACTGATAAAATAATAATTGAATTGCTGCTGGCTGATTACAAAGACCGGAATTTGATTTCCCCAAATGTAAATTAAAGTCCATGTTGGATTATTTGTGGCCTGTAGCCAGCAATTTTTTTCCACCCTGTGAACACTGCATAGTAAAGAGAGACAAAGGATGACATAAACTCCAAATAACAACTCAACGCCACAGGCTTTTCTTATACCTACTGTAGTATAATTGAAGTCTAATGAAGTTACCAGACTTAATTGTCTTCACTGATTAAATGTGGCTCAATTATTGCAAAATCAACTGAACAATAAAATGATTTGCTCCTGCCTCTCTTTCTCCTCTAGACCCGCAACGTTCCTGCTAATTTCAATGAGGCAAAGTACATTGCATTTACCATGTACACCACTTGCATTATTTGGCTGGCCTTTGTTCCCATCTACTTTGGCTCCAATTACAAAATTATCACCATGTGCTTCAGTGTCAGTCTCAGCGCCACAGTGGCCCTTTGCTGCATGTTTGTACCCAAGGTAAGTTAAGGCCTACTTTCCCCATCTTTTTCTTTTTAGTGTTTGGCTGCTGCTCACAAGTGTACTGTATTTGTGTTTGCAACCCTAGGTGTATACCTTACCTTAGCTGTACCTTTTTGCCTACCACATTATATTTGTTGTCTTTTTCCAAAATAAATAAAAAAGGAATTTTGAGTTGCACCCTCTTCTGTTGCAATTCTGTGGCAAGGTTATTGTTTTTTGCTTTACAATATATTTTTTTCTGTTCTTGGGAATGATGCATGGTAATACTTGTGATGCCCTCCTACCATGATTCAAATATTTTTGCGTTTGTCAAAGGTTTATTCACTCAATAGCACCTGCAATACATTATGGTTGATGCTAGTGGATGCCGTTTTATTAAAGTTCACAGGTATCTGATATCAAGCTATCTGATCATATCTGTATAGGTTTTTCTGACCCTAATGCTACATAGTACAATACAAGTAACTCACGGTACAGTCCATACCTCTGTGTTTGGGCTGCAGTTTTGGTTTGACTTCATTACTTTCTTTGTGTGTAAAGAAAACAACCCTAAATTCTCCCTTTGTTATTTATTATTAATATTATATTTAACATTTACATAAAGTGCTAGTTGTATTTTATGTATCGTAACTTGTATTGCATATTGCAGTATTTTTGCACAGGCAGTCTTTATTTGTGAAATGCATCCACAGGCATCATAGTAAAAGAAGCATAATGTGCTCATTACCCGATAATTTAAGGAAAGAACCGCTGCCGATGTCTGTTTCTGTAATAAAGTGCTGGACAATATTGGGTATTTGTAAGAAAGACAATATAAAGCATCTCTACAATTCCTTAATAATAGCTAAATTAGAATGGATATCCATTTTATTGTTTGTACATTTCAGCATTTCCCTTTTGACCAGCCACATCTTTGTGCTATTTCTGCGTTAGAGTGTCCATTTCAGTTGCCATCCTATCTAGGGGTGTAAGCTCAGTTCAATGTTAACATATATTCAACTTTCTGTCGTCAAAGGTATACATCATACTGGCCAAACCAGAGCGTAATGTGCGCAGTGCCTTTACCACCAGTACAGTGGTACGCATGCACGTGGGAGATGGAAAGTCCTCCTCGGCCGCTAGCCGCTCCTCTAGTCTGGTTAACCTGTGGAAACGTAAAGGCTCCACTGCAGAGACTCTCAGGTATGTGTGTGTCCGTGTTTGAGTTCTCTCAATGATTCTGAATGATTAATTGAGGCCCTCCACCTGACTGTTCTTCTGACCCTAACGTGAACTGCAGACAATTGGCTAATGGGGACATGGCAATGTGGAGATGCGAATGAAGTGAGTAGAAAGGAAGACAAGGGGAACAAATGAAGGAGGGGAACATGTCTGATTGAAAAAAAAAAAAAAAACGTATTGTCATGACGGGTGACTGAAAAACTTAATACATTTTGTCTCCTCTTGTCATCTATGGCAACAAGGAAAGGATCAAAAGACACAAAGGCAGTGATGGACAGTCATTTTCCCAAACTGAAAAGGGTCAGAAAAAAAGAGCCATTTCAATTGTCAGCATGTTACTGCAGCTCCCTCTGCTTGGCAAGCAAGATTTCAATCGAGCTTTCATGAGAAATATCAGGGGTGCTTCCGTCTTCCATCTTTTTTTTTATTCCTCTCTGCACTACTTGGGTCCTATCTTGTACAGTTGCTGCGACCACAAAATTGGGAGTGTTGTCTGCCTTTGCTGAGAAGCCTTTGGGAGGCTGCCATGCTGACACAGATAAATATAAAGCCAATATACTAGGGGTAGTATTATAATTAGGTCAGTCGATTAAAATATTTAATCGTGATTAATCACATTTTGTCCATAGTTAATTTAATTGCAAATAGAAAAACCTTTTTATACCTTTTTATCTATAATAAGTATGGATCTAAATCTCTTTGTGGTTTGATAATAATTTCATTTGCAACTACAAAAACTGCATCAAATTTTATGTAAAGGGGTAGCAAATTTGGAAATCTGGGCCAATATTTTATTTAAAACAGAATATACATTTAAACCTCCACCAGTTTTTTCATGTTTAATGGGAGGAAGCATTATGTTTGACGGCCCTTGAACGAACCATGTAACTTTCTTCCACTATGCTGTATTTTCCCCCTTTTTTTTCACCTCATACTTGGTCCAAATGCTGATACTAGGTGGGAATGAATAAAGATAACATTTAATGACCCCTTTGAGTTCAATATGCATATTTGTTCGGCAGACAACCTCTCCGAAAAACAATAACATCAAAAGTTCAGGCTCCTACAGGTGGATGGTGGGTCTGTTTTCATTCTGTGCTTTTAATTTGATGTTGCAGTTACACAAAATACATAATCAATCAGATAAATTAGATCGCTATAATGTTCATATGTTTTACTGATGCTCTTTCCCGGGGACTTGCTAGCACTGCTAATGCTAACACTGCTAGCATTTCAGCCATGGTCACATTGACATAAACCCCCAGATAGCTGTCCTTGGCTATGCCTGCCGTTAACGAGCAGCTTGCCATCTAGACGCTAGACAGCTTGCATCTAAAAAACACTCATATGACATGATACCATTGCATAAATGACAACAAATATATACCGGGAGTGCTTCAGATCCTTTTTGTAGCCCACGTCTCTCCAGCAGGTCGACATAGTCTGTGACAATTCAAATCACAGTGACAGTAAATACAAATAACTTTGGTCTTGTTGCAAGAGCCTTCTGCCAGGGCTTCGAAGCTAAATTTACCAATCACAATACTCTTTTCTTTGCTGATTTCTTCTCAATATTTGTTGCCGCTTGTGGCTCCACAGTCACCAGTAGTTCCTTAAACTACGGTGTGGGCCAAGGGTCAAACAGGACATGCGCACATTGTATTGAATGTCCTCCCTGCCTTTTGCACAATTTGAGAAGCACTGATGTAAAGAAATGTGTGTGCAGCTTCAGGGAAAGGTGAGCTCTTATTGTTCCCCTCAATAATGGCATGAGGTTTAATCACTTCCACTATGCATTAATCACATGAATTAA
This sequence comes from Oostethus manadensis, assembly GCA_024372805.1. Classification (NCBI taxonomy): domain Eukaryota; kingdom Metazoa; phylum Chordata; class Actinopteri; order Syngnathiformes; family Syngnathidae; genus Oostethus; species Oostethus manadensis. The sequence goes on along the minus strand of QODF01000224.1, from coordinate 303,464 downwards.
TCTGACAAAGGAATGTGAAAAAAAAGGAAGGTGCAGGGGACAAATTGTGACAAATGTAAAGGGGAGAATGGTGGAAAAAAGAAAGTGGAGATTACCTGACACTGACAAATGAAGAACATAAGGTCAGTTAAAAATAGAACGGAGTATGAAATAGACAGAAAATTCTTACGCTGAAAATCCATTGAATGTACAGTATATGAAAAAATTTTATAAGAAAATATAGGAGAAATGTATGTGAAATGATGTGATCTAAAAAAAAATTCTGTTATTACAGAAATTAACAGGATTATTAGACTTTGTATGACCTCACAGTGTGAGCCATTCTCTCCTGGCAGGAGCTGACATTTCAGTCTATTGATTTGTCAGAATTTCAATTTGTCTGCAATATTATGTTGAGAAGTACATTTATTGTCTGAGGATCCTCAGTCTCTCAATTTCTTTTTGTTGTTAATATGGGTGTTCTGGAAAATAGCTTCTTCAGACCTTTACAATTTTAAAGGCTTTGCTCCATTCCTTACATGGTTCCCAGCGTTGTAGGTAAGCAACGTACTATGCTTGAAAAAATAAATAAATAAATAGACGATAAGCTTACATTTGAATGTTGACAGAACTCACAAAAATACTACTTTTTGGGCAGCCTTGATAATTCTTTTCACACATTATATCAAACAACTTTACTAGGGATGTCTGATAACACCGGTTGGCCAATATCGGTGCGCAAGTGATGATTTGGTCCACTTAGCAAGAAGCTCAGTATGCTCGCGGTGTGGAATTATTTCTAAGTTTTTTTTTTATTGTAAATATGCAATCTGCAAATGCTGAAAAATGTTACATTTTGCTCTTTGTATGTATTTGTATCAGTAATGAAGTGCTGGACAACATTGGATATTGGGGAGAAAGTTAATATTGATCCTGTCTATTATTGTGCCTCCTTTTGCTTAGCTTTGTTGTTTGTTGACATCTGATTTCAAATGACACATATTGTGCATAGGCACCATTGTGTTTTTTTAAATTCCTGTGTACATATGGACTTAAGGTTTGTTAACTTGACTTCATGTCCTAAATATTACATTTACATTTTAAAGGCTGTGTTTTCATTCAACTGTCATTTATGGAGATTTCAACAGATCTTATTTTTTCAGCTCTAACGGCAAGTCGGTGTCTTGGGCGCAGACCGAGCGCAACAGTTCACATGGGAACCACCTGTGGCAGCGTCTGTCCTTCCACATCAAGAAGAAGGAGAACAACCAGACTGCTGTCATCAAGCCCTTCTCTAAGACCTCTGGGGAGCGTTACTGTGGTGGGGCCAACCTGCCTCCACACATGCCTCTTCCCTCCCTGCCCTCTATTTCCTCTTTGCCTTCTCAAAGTGATACCGGTGGCGAAAAGAACCTCTATGAGCTCTCCGACGCAGAGGAGAGGTGCTCCATCACGTATCCTCCACAAACCCCCTCCCCAATCAGCACGGTAAGCCAGAGACTGGGCCAAGGTTTGGAGGAGGAACCTCAGATCCCAGGTGTAGCCAAGTATCCCAGCAGCATTTGCAGCCAGAGCAGTGGCGGCAGTTCCGGTCCTGTCAGCATCGGCTCAGGTGTGGCCGGAAGTGACGGTCGCCTGGTCATCTTGGAAGGTCGACCAGTTGCGTGCCAAAGCAACCTGATGGAGCAGATCAGCTGTGTGGTGAACCGCTTCACCGCCAACATAAGCGAGCTCAACACCATGATGCTGCTGTCCTCTCCCACGCACCCCCACGTACACAAACATTCGCCGCCTACATCTCACCCCGCTGATCCCTACATGCTCCCGCGTGAGCTCCACACGCCTCCTACTCTCACAACATACGCCGAAGTCCAGGCCCAGCCTCTCGGCGAGTCAAGTCTGGGTCGCCGGGGCGGTTGTCCCATTCACCCTTACCCTCTTCCACCTCCTCACCCTCAGTCCTCCCCTTCTCTCTCCCCCATGCGAGGAGGCCTGGTCACTTGCCTCATGGACTCCCCGTTGAGGAGGGTGGAGTTGGATGAGGAGCTCATTGCTTTAACTCCCCCGTCGCCCTTCCGGGACTCTCTGGCATCCAGCAGTAGCTCAGCTGTGTCTGACATAGATCTGTGTCTCCCTCCAGTCCCCTCTCATCCTCCTCCGTCCCCCCCGTCTCCCAGGTACAGTAGACTAACTCTCAGAAACTACAGCCAGAGTTCCTCCTCACTGTGAGGCAGACATGGTGTGAAGGATGAGGATGATGTCAACAAAGGGACAGTGGATGGATCTACACAAATCCATTTGTCCACATGGCATGTGAAAGCTTTGTGTTTACACGTGTACAGTGACAGATTTTCATAATGGCGTTAATCACATAGGAAGGGAAAATGGCCGCAACAATAATGTGTGCTATTAGGTTTAGATTGTGGCCTTGAGCTACCATGGCTGTCAGCTAATTAGACATAGAGATTGTGCAATTGTGTGTGAGTATATATACTGTAGGTATGCCTTCATGGATGTGTTTTATATACCGAAAGGAAAGGTCAGACAAGCAAGGGAAGTGCTTTTGGACAAAGTCAAAGCTCCCAAAGGCACATACAGACAACCTGGCCGAGCTGCTGTGCACTAGTCAAACATGGACAGCTTGCACTTACAGACACACACAAGAACTGAAAGTGTAAATATTGATCAAGTAATGGGTTGCAGGAGTTTATTTTGGTTATTGTACAAAGCAGCGGGTTGCTTTGCAGATTTTCATGACATAAGCGTCTTTGCAATAGCAACAAAAAACTGTTTATTCTGTTCATCCATCAAACTTTTTCACTTGAAAAGATAGGGACCAAATATCAGTGAACACGTTTAGGATGACTACATCAAATATGTTACTTGTTACTAATTGACTAGAATACTAATACTTTTTTATCAACAAAGGTACACTGAAAAACACTCACAGTTTGACGACAGAAACTGTGTTAGCACTGGCTGTGTTGTTCAATGTATGCGCAAACATTCCGCTTTTGTTTTCATAGCCACAAACATTTTGGGAGTGAATTTAAGTGCTTCAGTAACTCTCAGCCTTTGTATTTTTTAAGAAAACATTTTACATGTCTGTTATATTCTGAACAATTTTTCAGAAAATGAAGAAAACACTGCAGTAAAGTTACTAGAGCACCCAATCACTCGCCAAATGTTTGGTTTATTTATTGTGATTATTGTGCCAATGGGGTTGAGGTGGGGCTATGGCTACCTTGTACGCTTGTTAGTAAATAAGTGGTTTGATTTAAAAAAGACAAAAAAACCAACATAAATGTCAAAGACTTTGTATTGTATTTTCATATTTTTAATTTCATTATTCTGATCCTTTCATTGTAAAAGCAATAGTTTTCATACATCTGAATGGGTTCTCAAATCACACTTCTGTATCCTCTAGTGCACAGTTTGCCAAGGAGTGTAGTGTGCTTTGCAAATGTGCCCAAAAGTGCTGAAAGCTTCTGTTACTTATTCTAATCCCTGATCTTATCCATAGCTACTGTGTGCGATAGAAGTTCTATGCCATTTGGATGGTATTCTTTCAAGATGTACATTAGTTCAACATCTGCAATACCGCTATTCCGATAATTGCTACATATTTACTATATGAGATAAATGGGTTTATGGTGACGATTTGGAAATTGAGCTAGAAGCTAGAAGAAAGTATAATTGTTCACATAATACGCCTGTGCATCATTCCAACTTGGCGCAAAAGCAGATTGTGACTTTAACAATTAACAAGTACAGTTGTGGTGTTATTTGGGAGGGGCTGTTTTACAGCCTCCTTCCACCGAGTGTGTTTATTACGATGGAGAGAACGGAGTGCTCGCTTCAGCACTTCGCCTGCATGTTATCAGCCCCTCGGGTGGAACTATGCGTTATATGTGCTGCCTCAGCAGACAAAGACAGGATCAGTTTAGTTTCTACAAGGACTCAGTGGTGTGGCATCCGCCTAGATGATGTGGTTAAGGGAGTTGTTTGTGAAAATCATTACTAGTCAAGCTACAGTAGGATCACAAACATTCTTTTTACTGTTTAGTTAGATATGGTTGGATATACAGTGGTGCCTTGGTTTTTGTTATTAATTGATTGCAAAATGTCAGACAAAAACTGAAATATACAGAAACCAAGGCAAATTTTCCTTAGAACTGCCAAATAGGCCAGAGACTGACACAAAACTTTAAAAGAAATTAGGAAAATACATATTTTTACCAAATTGTTTGCCAAACATATGATCCCTGGTGATGCTGTTGCATGACTTGTTTTTGTAATAGCACTCCAAAGAATTGGACTGATAATCCTTGTGCCGCAAAATACTTTAAATCCATGCGCTGATCAGAGGGTGATGTCATTTTGAACTTTTGATCCAGTCTTTGCCTTTAGCTCAGTACATTGATGATGAACAGGTTCCTTTGTGGTCAGGGGAGTGTGTCATGGCGAGCAGTGTTTAGAAGCCATCTTGTCATGTAATTGCATTTCATTCACAGGTAAAATTGGCTGTCAGTGATAAATAAGAAATGGTTAAGCGGAGGTCATTTATGTCAGCTTCTGTGCAAAATGGTTTGTTACTTTAAAAAATGGTTATGTGGAGGTCATCGATGTCAGCTACTTTGCTGGTATGTTCTTGAGCGAAATGCCACATTGTCATGAGAGCGACACGGATTCTTTGAACTGTAAACATCCACTATAGTAGATCAGTAGTTGGTCATTAAGGGCTTTTATCAGTCTGCAGGTCTGTATGTATGGTGGAGGAACCCCATTTCATAGGCACAAACACAATTGGGGAATGTTTACATGTAAATTCCAGACTAGGCTATTTTTTTTTCTTACCAGTTGGTGGATGATGGGACATGTAGGTTCTTTCAAGACTGGTGGGATATTGGAAATATACCTTTTGGGGTACATCCTCAAATCAGTGGACCAACTCCCCTTTGTAGTACTCAGCGGTTCTATCTGGTAGACTTGATCACTTTACCAAGTAACTTAACTTAAGTAACTTAACAGAGATTATATAGTGATACATCTGCTTACCCATTTTAATGCAGAGCTGGTTTCGTTAAAAGTAGCCATTAGAACCATTAAATACAGATATAAATATACCTCATATAGTGTTTTCGTGCGTTGGAAGAGATGTCAAATAATTGCATCACTTTGAAGTTGGTATTACAATCAAACGTTGGGTGGTCGTACCAGTGTATTTGCATCTAGATGTCAAGTGAAGTCAGTTTGAAATTGCCTCACACATGCACTGCTCTCGCATTTGGAAATCTTTCAACCAAAAATTTTGGAAAAGTTATTAACCTTAATTAGTCTGTCATAAAGGGAAAAAAGTTCAAGAAACAAAAACACTATTGAACTGTTGAATGTGTCTCTCTTTGAGTGGAGTAGAGTATGAACATGCTCCAATTTGCAGTGAGTAACAACAAGGAAAATGTATACTAAAATTGAGGATGTTTGATAATATTGACCTAAGCCATCAAAAAAAAAAAAAATCATAACCAGCCTTTTTCTATCGTGCAAGTAGCCGGATTCACCAAACTTGTGTTCCTCGAGCTGCGCTTTGCCCAATCACAAGTATTTCTCAGATGTCTGTTTACCCCAGTTGTACAGTGTTGTTTACAGCCACACAGAGAAGCTAATGCTGGTGCTGTATCTTTTAGCTTCACCACTGATATGAGTTATTTCAGCAAAAATTATATCAGCAAAAAAGACAATATCGGGTATCCCTAATTAACATTTATTTTAATCTAAATAAATACATTAAAAATGTATTTATTACATATTGTTAACTAAAAAATACTCATGAAAATGGGAAATGCAAACAGAAATGCCGCACAACATTAAGGTATAGATTCATTATTTCCTCATTCCTCCTCATGTAAATGCTCTTAAGTGACCATTCCATTTTCCTCCGCTTATCCGGGTCCGGGTCGCGGGGGCAGCAGTTTTAATAGGGAAGTCCAGACTTCCCGGTCTCCGGCGACCTCTTCCAGCTTCACCAGGGAAACACCAAGGCGTTCCCAGGCCAGCTGTGAGACATAGTCCCTCCAGCGTGTCCTAGGTCTTCCCGGGGGCCTTCTCCCGACTGGGCATGCCCGAAACACCTCACCAGGGAGGCGCCCGGGAGGCATCCGGACTAGATGCCCGAGCCACCTCAACTGGCTCCTCTCGATGTGAAGGAGCAGCGGCTCTACTCTGAGCTCCTCCCGGATGGCCGAGCTCCTCACCCTATCTCTTAGGGTGAGTCCAGCCACCCTACGAAGGAAACTCATTTCCGCCGCTTGTATCCGCGATCTCATTCTTTCGGTCATGACCCATAACTCATGACCATAGGTGAGGGTGGGAACGTAGATCGATCGGTAAACAGAGAGCTTTGCCTTCCGGCTCAGCTCTCTCTTCACCACGACGGTCCGGTACAGCGACCGCATTACTGCAGATGCTGCACCGATCCGTCTGTCGATCTCACGCTCCAACCTTCCCTCACTCGTGAACAAGAACCCGAGATACTTGAACTCCTCCACCTGAGGCAAGACCTCACTCCCAACCCGGAGGGTACAGTCCACCCGTTTCCGACTGAGAACCATGGCCTCGGATTTGGAGGTGCTGAGTCTCATCCCAGAAGCTTCACACTCAGCTGCAAACCGCTCCAGTAAACGCTGAAGGTCACAGCCTGATGAGGCCATAAGGACCACATCGTCTGCAAATAGCAGAGACGAGATCCTAAGGTCACCAAGCTGGACTCCCTCAACACCTTGACTGCGCCTAGAAATTCTGTCCATGAAGATTATGAACAGAATCGGTGACAAAGGGCAGCCTTGGCGGAGGCCAACGTTCACCGGAAACAAGCTCGACTTACTGCTGGCAATGCGAACCAGGCTCCTGCTTCGATTGTACAAGGACCGAATGGCACGTAGCACCCCCCACAAAACACCACGAGCGACACAGTTGAATGCCCTTTCCAAGTCTACAAAACACATGTAGACTGTTTGGGCAAACTCCCACATACCCTCCAGTACCCTTGCAAGGGTGTAGAGCTGGTCCAGTGAGTGTTCTTAAGTGACCAATTATTGAATAAACACCGTAAATATATCACCAAGATTATAAACTCTGCTCTGTTGCATGAAAATTAGGGGGAAATAAAGAAGTCTGCACCAGTCGTAATTGAACCATAATATGGACTGTCCATGTCACATACATGTATGTATTCATGCAGGCTGATTTGGTGTTAGAATGCAGATAGACATGTGCTACATTTATTATAGCTGATGCAGAAGATATGTTTTCGAGGCTGTTTGATTGGCTTCTTTTCAACTATTTCATGTGTTCATGCAACACACCTTGAATACTCACAATTAGAGCAAATATTTTAAATGGCATCCACCATTATTCGCTTTAATCTGCAAACATTATACAAAAATACAGAGTGTGTATGTTGGCATATTGAATGTTTGCCGTCTGTAGCAAGACCCAGAAGAAACTGCAATGTTGCACTGAACTTTTAATTGGATGTTGGACATTTCCAATTTCCCAGCACTCTGGATTGAATCTTTTGGAACTGTTTAAGGAGGTTTTTGCATTGTTCTTACCAAGACTGACTTTAAACATTGTGTGCAGATGGAGGCTGTAATTGATTAGAGGCACAGGAAAAAGACTGTATATAAAAAGATTTACTAGATGTTTGCATAGAATTGTTCTGAATTGTAAGTAGGATATGACTGGCTTTATGTTTGAGTTTGCTCGAGGCAGGCTGTGTGCAATCCATAATTGTAACAAATAATATTATTTAACAAATGTTATTATTGCTTGCTGAATGAAATGTGGCTTCTAACTGTATAGAGAACATTTTTGGTGTGGCTGGTTATTCATTAAATAGTGTTTGTGTTTGTGTGTGTGTATATATACTGTGTGTATATATACATATATATATATATATATATGTATATATATATATATATATATATATATATATATATATATATATACACATATATATGTGTGTGTGTATGTATATATATATGTATATATATACACATATACATATATATATATATACTTATATATATATATGTATATATATATATAAATATATACATATATATATAAAATACATTACAATATGTTATGGATTTACAACAGGTGTTAGACAAAAGTAGCTTGAGGAGAGTGCAAGTTTTTCTTGACATATAGAACAGGCTGTAGATCCTCCGCGACTGTGTGTGGATGGTGTATGAAGTAATTTAGAGAAATAATGCCTCTATTTTATGTTTTAAACCAAAAGGAGCTGTGAAATGACACGATAAGGAGTAACACACACACACAATTTCAATTCTAATTAGTTTCTCTAAATAAAACAAATACAAATGTTGCCTTTAGAAGAGATGTTTACATTTTTGCTGCTCACTGGAGCTAATCAAATTCATCAAAGGTAATCGAGGCCAGTGACGTTTTTACAGGCTTGTCAGCAAATGTTCTTTTTTTTTTTTTGCAACACGGACGCTGAAGGTTTTGATTGGAGAGAAGCACGCAGCTCATCTCCATTTAAATGAAGCGGCTGTGTTGTGTTTCACGTTTCTTCCAGCCTACGCTGATCCCGCCGAGCAGTTAGTTGGGACTTGATTTTGATTAGGTGGAATAATGGTTGGTAAGCAAATGTTAAATGAAGAGATGCGCTGCTGTTTAAATGCTAAGTGTGCAAAAGGTCATCATGTTTAGCACTGGACCAAAATTTTACTGAAATGAATGGTAATAACAATTGTCTTTTTATTTTAGTGTGTTTGTGGTGTTCTTATTTTTGTTTCCTCGAAAGTGTATTTTTGCTCCCTCCCCTGCCTCACTTCAAGTGCTTCTGTATTTCTTATCTGGAAATGTGTCTACGAACCATTTGCTGTGACAAATGATGTAAATTTTCACAAGCTATTAACTTGTTGTACATGTACTAAAGACAATTTAAATCCATTGTTTAAGAAAACCTTATCCCGCTTCCGCCATTTGATATTGTGTGGATTCATTTTTATGAACTTTTTAAAGCGGTGTTATTTTGATTTCAGTTCATTTTTTATGTCAGAAATGTAGAATGTAACTTTAAAGTAAATATCTGTGATAATCAAAGATGGATTTATATTTAAATATTTGGTTATCTTTTTCTTATATCCCCTCAGATTTGTAAATGTGTGGAGACTAAATGGTTGTAGTATGGAAAATGCAGTATATTTCTAAGTGGCTTTTTGGAGGGCACTGATCACAGAACTGTGCGGGGAGCGGTGTTTGTTTTGGTTATATTTGACATTTTGAGAGGTAACTTGCTTTAGATTGTTCTTAAATACTACAAACTGAGATAAAGTCCATTTACTCTGAGAATAAATTGTCCTCAGATTGTGTTGCGTTGTCCAAATTGTCTTCTGCATAGCTCACAACAGAGCATTACATCTACATATTGTATACGGACTATAAATATCCAAGAGCTGCGCAATTCTACAGCAATTTTATTCATACTGTCTTCTTCCATGGTTTCGGTGCCGATGCCTAAGGAGTGGTGGTGCATGACCTGAGAACAAGTGAATATTAAAACTACTGAAAAGTTATATAGTCATTTCTACCGTCATGATGTCTTGCCACTGTTGCCAACTCTTCAGCAAGCAAAGTAGCTACTGGTTGTCCTACAAGTCGCTAGATGATGTAATCAGCCAGAGCCTACCACCTTTTATCTAGCAGTTAGGAATACTTGTTTAATTTATCACACAATGTTCTCCCGTCATACGTTCTGACACACCGGCACACAAATGAGGCTTGGGTGTAATGAGAAGATACACTGCCTGGCCAAAAAAAAAAGTCATACACTTTAATATTGGTTGGAGCGCCTTTAGCATTGATTACGACACGCATTCGCAATGTCACTAAACTTATTTCCATCCAATGTTGCATTCATCTTTCACCAAGATCTTGCATTGATGATGGTAGAAATGATGTCTCTTGCTCCCTGAACCACTCTTTCACAATTTCAGCCAGATGAATCCTGGCATTGTCATCTTGGAATATACCCGTGCCATCAGGGAAGCAAACATCCATGGATGGAATAACCTGCTCATTCCGTATATTCAGGTAGTCAGCTGACGTCATTCTTTGAGCACATAGTGTTGCTGAACCTGGACCTGACCAACTGCAGCAACCTCCTACCTATTTGCTTAGTTTATAGCCAGGTGGCGACTTTTTTTTTGGCCAGGCAGTGCACAGTTACGTGTAAAACAGGGTGGCATCACACCACGCGCGCATGTGCGATTCATGGATGCATACAGCTCCACTACGCTCTTAGTGTGCCTCTGAATCTGACTTTGCTTGTGACTGCTTTGAGGCGGGATGAGCATCTCAGCAGCACCCCCTGCTGCTCAGTGAGAATAGAAACTGCACAACAATGTGTTCTTTCCCTCTTCAGTCCACAAATACCAGAAAGCTCTCAGACGCCAGAAAAAGTCGCTAGATTTGTTGGTAGTCACTTTTGAGAAAATATGGTGCCACAACAAAGTCGCTAAGTTGTCAACACTTTGTCTTGCATTGAACCCAATGAGATTCAAAAACATGACATTCATTCTAGAGAAAACACAGAGACAATAACATTAGTGTTGTTTTTCACCCTCACCCTCCTCCATTTCCTCATTTCACCTTATTTCATTTTCCCTGACACCCACCTCTCTCTTCGCCAACCGCAGCCGACACGTCTATCAGTACAGACATTGCTCTCGCTCTAATAGAATTTCTAAATTGTTGCAATTGGCTTGCTGTCTGACTGAATGGAAAAAACGAAATAAGAGAAAAACAAATGGAAGCGGTGATTGGGTTTATTGCTAACACACCAGCACACATTTGTCGTCTGCAAGCATGCAAACAATGTGAGCGTCAGCTCCACTCACTCATTGATGGGTTTAAGTATGGTTCAGTCAATAACTAATTCATTAGTCGTGTGTGTTGGTGTGTCTAGAGTATATTGATTTGCTGCTAAAACACAGAGCAACAAGCGAGTTTAATGTCTGACTTCATGGGTGGTCTAGATTTAAATACAAGACATACGTATACACATTTATCTACGTTTACACTTGCTAGTAAGTTTTTTTAACGTGATATTCTGTTTGTCCATAACTAAGAAAAAAAGGAGAATGAATCAAAATGGCTGTATTGTAAAAGAACCTTAATTCCAATTTAAGGATTTGAGTTGTAATTATCTTTGAACCCTCAGGACTAGTCATGGTCACCATTATTTAACTTTTGATCTCCACATCCACAGATCCCAGGTTTAATTGATGGTCATTATTTATTTGTGGATGTCTGATTAGTTATAGTAGCATGTGATTGACAATGAGCCAGCTTTTGAATTGGATTGTTTTGTGCAAAAAATATATCCGTGTAAAATTACGCAGTACCATTCACAAGTTTGGACACATTTTAGATGCTAATGAATGGGAAAGTGTGTTGAAACATGGTACTGTAAATTGTTGGCCCTCGCCACTGTCACGGTATCGTCGCGGCATGGTGAAACGACCCCGGGGATGCAGCGAGCAGGACGTCAGGCAGGTAAGGTTTTGAGGAATCTTTAATAATAATGCTGCAAAGCAGCGGCAGGAACAAAGCAACGATACGGAAGGAGGGAATAAGTAACAAATGACAATGAGCCGACGCCCGACTGGCGCACGCACCTGAACATAAATAGCAGGGAAAACAGGTGCACGTAATTAACTGAGTGAAGATATTAGGAAACGGCCCAGAAACACATGAAAACCAAAACTGTCACGATGACAAACATACGGATCGTGACAGCCACTTTGTGGTTCAAATTTCACAGCTTCTATCACAGTTTTTCAAAAATACTGTATAATAATTATGCTGTTTTGTTGTTGAATACTAAATTAAGCATTTTACACATGGTAAAATTAAAATACAGTACAGGCCAAAAGTGTGGACACACCTTCACATTCACTTGGGACCCATTGAAAGTTGTTGACATTTTCCGAACTGACTTTCATTTCTTACAGTAATGATGGCCACTTGTTTCTTTTTACTTAGCTGATTGGTTCTTTCCATATTAAGTTGTCCAAAAGGGTTTTCCGTTGTGCATCAACCTGACTTCTGCACAACACAACTGATGGTCCCAACCCCATTAATGAGGCAAAAAGTGACCCTGACAAGGCACATCTGTGAAGTGCAAACCGTTTCAGGCGATTACCTCATGAAGCTCAGTGAAAGGGTTTGCAGCGCTGTCAAAAAATCAAAGGGTAGCTACTTTGAGGAATCTGAAATATAAGACATATTTAAAGTTATTTCACACTTTTTTATTAAGTACATAATTCCACATGTTTATTCATAATTTTGATGCCCTCAGTGAGAATCTACAATATAAATAGCCACGAAGATAAAGAAAACGTATTGAATGAGAAGCTGTTACCAACCTTTTTTTTTACCAACTACTGTGCATACATGAGGCCTTCAGAAGACGCATTCAAAGACACTGTGAATGATATGTAGTATACTTCACCGGTCACTAGGTGTCAGGAATATTACTATATTATTCAGTGAGACACACAATCACCAGATTTTATCACTAGAACAACAGGCTTTTATTGCAGATTTGAATTATCTCACTACCAGCACATAATCCCGCATCAAAATCCTTAAAAAAAAAAACACAAGCTGAAAATAAATAAACATTTAAGGTTAGTTTTACCTTTGTTGAAGACGTGATTCTTGACGACTGTCCCCGAGACACGATGTGCCGGAGAGATCAATGACCACCACCTTTCTGTTTTGACATGAGTTTGTTGAATTCAATAGTGTTTCTCACTTCAATACTGTAACTCAAAATAGAGCCAAAAAAGGGCCAGCATTTTGATGAAGAAGGTATTCCCCCTATAAAGCCCTCTGAAAACAAAGCGCCATTTACATAAAATGTGACATGCATATTAACCAAGATACAGCAACATTGTTATTAACATTGTTGCGCTGATCAAACTATGTTACTGGCGTACTGACACCACACCGGCATGCCCACAGCGCATCAATGCCACACTCACAATGCCTTAGCACAACCAAAATGTAACTACATAATGCGGCCGTGTTTTTTGTTTTTGAGTTTGATCATGTTATTGCTAGGTGTAGCATTCCTTCCTATGTTGCTATGCTCTATGCACTCAGGAAAAAAGTTCCACTAATGCTTAAAGGTTAGAAATTTTTGCAGGTGCATGTCAAGCTTGGCCGGAGTGTTTGGACGGGCCAGAGTCCTTCAATGTCACCTACACATGCGCAATCAGCTGCATTGTCTTTATTTATGCTTGAGCGATGCCGGTACCAGCACCTCATACAGTGGTTTGAATAGATAAATAAATACATTTTATCAGGTAGGGGAGGCATGACAGAAAAGAATTGGGACCCATTGCATTACATTATATGACAGATAGGATGGAATGTTACTTAAACCGTGTCAGTGCAGTTGTTGTTTTATGGTTGCCATAGTTTGAGCCAGCAATAAAAATATAACAAATCAACCTGTGCGCAGCAAGAAATTGCATTCAAACTTTGATGTTCCAACCAATTACTGAAGACATGTTTGAATTAATTACATAATTTATCATTGATGTCCTAATTGTGTTTTATTTCCACAAGACAGGGCAATGTTAACAGCAAAGAGGATGCTTGTGTTTCCTGTACTAAATCCGCTAATTGAAAATATTTAGTGTCTAATTGTTGGTGCTCATTTAAGGATCTGGCGGCTTTGAGCTGGCCCTTAAACACTGTAGAAATTCAGTTCGCATAAAAGCATAGAACAGACTTAGACTTGGACAGACTATTGATCCACAAGTGAAATTGCCTGGTTACAGTAAATCAATTGTAGAAGAAAAAGACAAACACTATTAAATAAAAATGTAATGCACTATGATTAAAATAATACTACATTAGATTATTATTATTATTATATCAGAAGAACATGTTAAATTGTGAGGATAGAATAGGTGTAAAGTGAAACACAGATGAAGGATGCTCGTGTGTGTGTGCGTGTGCGCCCATGCACATGCATGCATGAAAGAAACACAGGTGCAAGAAGTTCATCAAAAACCAGGAAAAGAGTGCAGAGAGAGAGATGTTAGCTGCATGACAGAATAACTGGGAGGGAAAGGGATTTGTGGGTGCCAACACAACCTAGGTAAAAGTCATTTTCATTTTCATTTACTGTGAGAAAAAATATAAAGATTGAAACACACCTTGTGTTCATCATCTTGTTTGTCACACACATACATACACTCATAACCCTAGTAGCCTAACAGCATACTGGGACAACCTTGTGTCCCATAGGACCAGCACCAGGCACCTCAACTTGGTCAAGGAAGTTTGCTCTTATTATTTACAATATCCAACAACTCAAGAAGCTTGACATCGTGGAGCACTAGCAGAACACTAACCTCACTTACGTTATAAACCCTTTGACAGCACAACACATAGCAGATATGTAAAACCCATTCAAAACACCTATTACCTGGCGAAATAGGAGACCACTATCATAGTATCACCATTTTAAAGCTGGACACACTATGTGTTTATCTTCATTAAGCAAACGCACACAAATAGTGTTTTGGGGAGAAGACATTATTAGTATAATAATGAAGAAAATAGAGAACAATCGTTCAGTGACACTTGAAAAGTTCGTATGTAGACTATCCCATGAATGTGATAAACACAAGTAGGTTTCTCGTGGGACAAAAACAAGCTCCAAACTAACCGCACTGCTTGCTTGTTTTAAAACCCAAATGTCACTGTGGTAATGTGTCACATTTGGAGTCCGTAGATGAAATCTAGATGGATAACCCTAGCTAGCTGCCTCCAGTTACAGATAGGCAAAACATGTAAACAGAGCAATAGGTTTGATAAGGCCGTTACCAAACTTGCTGACATTGGTTGGCGTAGCCTGTGGCAAGCTCAATAAAAGAAACGTTATTTTGTTAGCAACCCTACGTGACACAGCAGACATGTAGGATTTCTTTTGGCCTCAAAAGGTGTTTATTGTCATCTTTACGGGAAACAGCCAATACTGATGGACCGCAGTATCCCTAGTAAGTTCTACTACGGGGCTGAGGGGTAGGGAAACTGACTATAAACACATTACTGAAGAACTACTGTAGATATTTACAAAAAGTCCCGGTAAAAAATGCCGTCAACTCCTTCAGACGTTACATTACTTTGCATACAGTACACTAATGCACAGACACTTCCACATGGACACAGTGTAATAATCAAGACTTCATGACTCATGCCCCTTCATACCCTTCATCAAGAGTGCTTTTTGTGTAAAGAAGGTGAGTCACTCGATTACAGTATGTGGTTACTATGGTGACGCAAGCTTCCAGCACTTCTGTTAAATGCTTGCAGGCGGTGACGGGTTCCTCTTAAATATTGCGCTTGTGAGGGTTACATGTCTCAGACCCGCTTTGGGAGTAAATCAGCGTCTACAATTGATGTGATAAACACATGCATTTTCACACATACTTCAGCTTATCAGGTTGGTGAAATGTTATAGAAAGTCTCTGACATACTGTAGCTTCCATCCATCCATCCATTTTCCTCCGCTTATCCGGGTCCGGGTCGCGGGGGCAGCAGCTTCAGTAGGGAAGTCCAGACTTCCCGGTCCCCAGCGACCTCTTCCAGCTCCATCGGGAGGACACCAAGGCGTTCCCAGGCCAGCTGTGAGACATAGTCCCTCCAGCGTGTCCTAGGTCTTCCCGGGGGCCTTCTCCCGACTGGGCATGCCCGAAACACCTCACCAGGGAGGCGCCCGGGAGGCATCCGGACTAGATGCCCGAGCCACCTCAACTGGCTCCTCTCGATGTGAAGGAGCAGCGGCTCTACTCTGAGCTCCTCCCGGATGGCCGAGCTCCTCACCCTATCTCTTAGGGTGAGTCCAGCCACCCTACGAAGGAAACTCATTTCCGCCGCTTGTATCCGCGATCTCATTCTTTCGGTCATGACCCATAACTCATGACCATAGGTGAGGGTGGGAACGTAGATCGATCGGTAAACAGAGAGCTTTGCCTTCCGGCTCAGCTCTCTCTTCACCACGACGGTCCGGTACAGCGACCGCATTACTGCAGATGCTGCACCGATCCGTCTGTCGATCTCACGCTCCAACCTTCCCTCACTCGTGAACAAGAACCCGAGATACTTGAACTCCTCCACCTGAGGCAAGACCTCACTCCCAACCCGGAGGGTACAGTCCACCCGTTTCCGACTGAGAACCATGGCCTCGGATTTGGAGGTGCTGAGTCTCATCCCAGAAGCTTCACACTCAGCTGCAAACCGCTCCAGTAAACGCTGAAGGTCACAGCCTGATGAGGCCATAAGGACCACATCGTCTGCAAATAGCAGAGACGAGATCCTAAGGTCACCAAGCTGGACTCCCTCAACACCTTGACTGCGCCTAGAAATTCTGTCCATGAAGATTATGAACAGAATCGGTGACAAAGGGCAGCCTTGGCGGAGGCCAACGTTCACCGGAAACAAGCTCGACTTACTGCTGGCAATGCGAACCAGGCTCCTGCTTCGATTGTACAAGGACCGAATGGCACGTAGAAGCGGACCATCAATCCCGTACTCCCGGAGCACCCCCCACAGGACACCACGAGGGACACGGTCGAATGCCTTTTCCAGGTCTACAAAGCACATGTAGACTGGTTGGGCAAACTCCCACATACCCTCGAGTACCCTTGCAAGGGTGTAGAGCTGGTCCAGTGTTCCGCGACCGGGACGAAAACCACATTGCAGCTCCTCTAACCGAGGTTCGACTAACGGTCGTACCCTTCTCTCCAGCACCCTGGAGTAGACTTTCCCAGGAAGGCTGAGGAGTGTGATCCCCCTATAGTTGGAACACACCCTCCGGTCACCCTTTTTAAAAATGGGGACCACCACCCCGGTCTGCCAGTCCAGAGGTACTGTTCCTGACTTCCATGCAATGTTGTAGAGGCGTGTCAACCAACACAGTCCTCCAACATCCAGAGCCTTGAGAAATTCTGAGCGGAACTCGTCTACCCCCGGAGCCTTGCCACTGGGGAGTGATTTGACTACCCCAATTACCTCAGCCACGGTGATAGAACTGTCCACGTACGTATCCTCAGACTCTGCTTCCTCTATGGAAGGCATGTCAGTGGGATTGAGAAGGGCCTCGAAGTATTCCTTCCACCGACCAACTATATCCACAGTCGTGGTCAGCAAGCCCCCGTCCGCACTGTAAACAGTGTGAACTGGGGGCTGCTTCCCCTTTCTGAGGTGTCGGACGGTTTGCCAGAACCTCTTCGAGGCCGACCGAAAGTCGTGCTCCATAGCCTCACCGAACTCCTCCCACACCCGAGTTTTTGCCTCGACCACCGCCGAAGCCGCGTGCCGCTTGGCCTGCCGGTACCTGTCAGCTGCTTCGGGAGTCCCGCAAGCCATCCATGCTCGATAGGACTCCTTTTTCAGCTTGACGGCAGCCCTAACCCCCGGTGTCCACCATCGGGTTCGGGGCTTGCCACCACGACTGGCACCGACCACCTTGCGGCCGCAACCACAACTGGCTGCCTCAGCAATAGAGGCACGGAATACGGCCCATTCGGACTCAATATCCCGGTCCTCCCTCGAGATGCAGGCGAAGCTCTGCCGGAGATGAGAGTTGAAGACTCGACGAACGGGAGACTCTGCCAGACGTTCCCAGCACACCCTCACTACGCGTTTGGGTCTGCCAGGTCTGTCCGGCATCCTTCCCCGCCATCTAATCCAACTCATCACCAGGTGGTGGTCAGTTGACAGCTCAGCCCCTCTCTTCACCCGCGTGTCCAGAACATACGGACGCAGGTCTGATGATACGACCACAAAGTCGATCATAGACCTGCGACCTAGGGTGTCCTGGTGCCAAGTGCACTTATGGACATCCTTATGTTCGAACATGGTGTTTGTTATGGACAAACTGTAATTCGCACAGAAGTCCAGCAACAACACACCGCACGGGTTCAGGTCAGGGAGGCCGTTCCTCCCAACCACGCCCCTCCAAGTCACACTGTCATTGCCCACATGGGCGTTGAAGTCTCCCAGCAGAACTATGGAGTCACCAGCTGGGGTGCTCTCCAGCACCCCTCTGATAGACTCCAAGAAGGCTGGGTACTCTGAACTGCCGTTCGGCGCATAGGCACAAACCACAGTCAGGACCCTTTCCCCAGCCCTAAGGCGTAGGGAAATAACCCTCTCGTTTACTGGGGATGACTCCAACACAGAGGCACCAAGCCGGGGGGCTAACAATAAGCCCACACCAGCTCGCCGCCTCTCCCCTGCGGCAACTCCAGAGAAGAACAAGGTCCAGCCCCTCTCAAGGAATTTGGTTCCAGAGCCCAAACTGTGGGTTGAGGTGAGTCCGACTATATCTAATCGGAATCTCTCCGCCTCTTCCACAAGCTCGGGCTCCTTCCCCACCAGAGAAGTGACATTCCATGTCCCAAGAACCAGATTTGGCCGCCGAAGACCAGGTCGCCCGGAAACCCGCCTTCGACCACTGCCCAAGTCACACAGCACCGGACCCTTATGCTTGCCCCCGCAGGTGGTGGGTCTGCGGGGGAGAGTTCCCGTGTGGCTTCTTCGGGCTAGGCCACTAGGCGCTCGCCCGCGA
Organism: Oostethus manadensis; assembly: GCA_024372805.1. NCBI lineage: Eukaryota > Metazoa > Chordata > Actinopteri > Syngnathiformes > Syngnathidae > Oostethus > Oostethus manadensis. The sequence continues at coordinate 284,797 of QODF01000224.1, read as the reverse complement.
GCCCCTCCCCCAGGCCTGGCTCCAGGGTGAGGCCCCGGTATCCCACGTCCGGGCGAGGTGCGGTCACTCCTCTTGATTTTTTTCATAGGGGTCTTCTGAATCACTCTTAGTCTGGCTCGTCACCTAGAACCTGTTTTCCCTTGGGAGACCCTACCAGGGGCATAAAGCCCCCGACAACATAGCTCCTAGGATCACTCGGGCACTCGAACCCCTCCACCGCGGTAAGGTGGTGATTCACGGAGGGGATACTGTAGCTTATTGCTTGCAAATGCAAAACAAAAGTGGCCACGGCGTTAAATACTCCCAGCGACGGACTGGCATCTAACAATTAGGCTTGTACTTTTTTACCCAAACCAGTCCACAGATGGACCATAATATAGCAACTTCTTTCACCATTGTCTCACACACACACAATAATAAAATGTAGATTTGATAGGCATTCTGTGATAACTAACTAAGATATTTACTTAACATCAAATAGCTATACGATAGGTTAAACAATATTTTCAGAAGCAGAAACTGACAATGAGTGATGTTACTAACTTGAATACTTTATTTAATGGTTTATTTCTATTTGGTACATACTGGTGACAGTCAGTCAGTGTGTACGATGCACCACTAAAAACTACAGTCACAAAAATGTGTTAAAATAATTTTAAAAAAGTCAACCAAAAGAAAACATTGTGACAGTGTCAAACAAACAAATCTCAATATTATTGTCTGTTTCATCTTATTTGCCTATCTTAACTGCGCAAGCGCAGAAGTTGTGGTCACGTGCAGGTGACGAACGAAAGCAAACGGCGACACCAACAAAGACTATTTAGGAGAGAGATCGGTCTTGGTGCTACCACAACCAGTAGCGGCGCTAAAAGTAGGTGAATACAGACGAACTCGATAAACTATTGTGTCAGTCTGCAATTACGATGTTCATATGCGTTATAAAACGGTAAAAACTAAAAATCAGTCATGTTTTTACAAATTTAGGGTCCGACCGAGCGTTGTTGCTAGCTACTTCCGCGTACATGTAGCGGTATTTATCTTGACCACTGCGGTCATGCTCTTTGTTTATAAAAAGTGCCTGGCTGAAGTTCGGACGCGTTTACGAGGACGAGTGTGACAGAAAGAAGAAGTCGGCAAGTTTTAAAACCTTCCGTGTTGGTGAAGATGAAGCTGAGTGGCGTCTTGGCGTGTGTACTCCTGATTTGTACTAATGTGTGTTGGGGCGACACGCCGGCCAACTGCACTTACGAGGACCTGCTGGGGACATGGGTGTTTCATGTGTCCAAAGGGGGACACGATAAAACTATCAACTGCTCCGCTGAAGGTAAGTCACACACTCTTCAAACACTGACACACACTGTAGAGTTAAAGCATGTACTTTAAGAAGCAGCAACATAACACCAAGGAAAAAGCAACCCATCACGTACCCCGCCGTGTTCCTTGGTGCAGGGATGCTATTTTTCTTTGACATTTAGTTTTAGCATTTTGAATCACTTCCTGGTATAAGAGCTGCGTTTGCACCAACAAGACAAGAGCCTTCCTTTGCATCATGCATAATTCTAACTTGGCAGAAATGCGGTGGGGCAAATTCTGCAGTGGTCGTGATCAGAGAAATAAAATATATTTTTTAGAATGATTGAACACGTGAGGGTCGTGTTTAATATCGAAAGTGGGTTAATTTCCGCAAGCACAATTACGAAAAGAACCGTGAAGACCTGATCAGAGCACTTATTAATGATGCTACTGGGCAAAAAAAGGCTTGCAGACGATTGGACTTTGGAACAGTAGGTAAAAGTCATGTGGTCCAATTAGTTCAGATTGACACTTTTTCAGAGTGATAGAACTTTTATGGTATGGAAATATGGGGGACGATTACTGCGCTGCAGGGTTCCATCATGTCGGCCTGCTGAAGTTAGTCTGGTCAGGTTCAACGACTCGCTCATGAAGGTCAAGCGCAGTTTCTTATGAAACACTGGTTGAACATTGGTTTGTTTTATTTTAACACAGCCCAGACTGTTTATGGAGTGTCAAATCATTTTAATAATACATCAGTATGTGTTTTTTTGTGGACTATGCAGTAAATATTAGTTTTTTTTCAGCCACTGGTGAGAGCATGGTGATGGTGACGCTTGAGAAGCTGTCTGTGGCCAAAGATGAGCTGGGAAACAGCGGCTTCTTTACTCTCATCTATAACCAGGGTTTTGAAGTAATCATCAATGGCTACAAATGGTTTGCATTCTTTAAGGTAAACGAGATGCCAAGGACACAATTGTATTATTTAAATATCCCCTGTTATGCAAAACTGACTTATTATGATGTCATAACTGTAATATGTGTCCCACCCCCTAACATGACAAATAAACACAGATGCAAATTTTTAAAATAGTTGAAAAATTGTGAAAATTTACATTTTAAAATTAAGTATGTTCTAAGTAGAGCGTCAAAATGCAAAAAGAAGAAATGGGAGTGAAACCAAAAAATGAATACGTAATTTTTAACAAACAACCAATAAACTGAAATACTAAACCTCAAAACCCTTGTAAAATAGAAATAACATAAGTTCCATTCCATTCCATTTTCTTCCGCTTATCCGGGTCCGGGTCACGGGTGCAGCAGTCTCAGTAGCGAAGTCCAGATTTCCCGGTCTCCGGCAACCTCTTCCAGTTCCACCGGGAGGATACCAAGGCGTTCCCATGCCAGCTGTGAGACATAGTCCCTCCAGCGTGTCATAGGTCTTCCCCGGGGACTTCTCCCGGCTGGGCATGCCTCGCAACATAAACGTATAGAATCATTATTTTCTCATCCCGCCTCATGTAAATGCTCTTAAGTGACCATTCCATTTTACTTTGCTTATCCGAGTCTGGTCGCGGGGGCAGCGGTTTCAATAGGGAAGTCCAGACCGGGACAAAAAACACATTGCAACTCCTGTAACCGAGGTTTGACTAACGGTCGTACCCTTCTCTTCAGCACCCTGGAGTAGACTAACCCAGGGAAACCGAGGAGTGTGATCCTCCTGTAGTTGGAACACACCCTCCTGTCACGCCTTTTAAAAACAGTAACATAAGTTACTGCGCAGTAAAATAAAACAATATACTTAATGAGAGCATACCAATAAGTTTTATAACGAGAATTGCGTTGTATGTATGTGCTCACGGCCCGTGACACGCTAATCTGCAACGGCAGTTGACTGACTCAGAACAATACAGCGTGTGCTTTCACTTTGTCGTAACATTGGACGTTGGATTTTTTGGCTGTGTTGCTACAGCAGTAGTCCTCCCTCACCAAACCAATGTTGTTTTGCACAACGCACATACCGGCACTATATAGCTATGGAGGCTTGCCTTTAGCAGCCTCTTCCATGCGCACGTTTCCCTCTTTAACGTCCGCATGCTGTTGTCAGTCACGTCTGCCTTTCCTCTATATAAGCAGCGTGTCTGAAGGAAATGCTCCCAGCCAGTCAAGCGGAGCGCTCATCAAAGTCACACAACAATATTTACAGATTTTAGAACTTAGAGCTGAGGCGCCCCGTCAATTTTGGAGGAAATTTAAAACTTTTATGCCTTATGGTTGTGAAAATACGGTATTTTGGTGAAGAAAAATGCAAATACCTAAAAAATCTCCCGTTCCCAATAACGTCAGGAAAAGTCATTTTTCTCTTGTCGTTGTGAGAAAATAAGGTTTGGAAAGTCTCCAGATTTAGCGAGAAAATCACCAAGTAATCACCAAGTGGGAATACTGGGCTGTACATGAGATGGGAAGCCATTCACAATTAGTGAATACAAGAAATAATTGTTCATAAAAATATCAGAGCATCTTCTTCTTTTCCTTTCAGGCTTATCCCTGCTTATCCCATCAGGGGTCGCCACAGCGAATCAATTTGTTCTGTTTGATTTGCATATATTCTGCTAATTAAAAAATGAACAGGAAATTATTCAGAAAATAAATCATGTCTCTCTTTGCAAAGACAGTCAAGAACAGGATCAATAGAATGAATATTGATGACAATTCAGTGCAGAAATAGCAAACACTTATATGCAGATACTGTATATGAACTCTGATTGACTTTTTTATCTTAAAGTTGGCTACAAAAAAAAAGTTTCAGTGTTTAAATTAGCTCAGAGTAGGTCTACGCATGTAGCTGCACTTTTGTTTGTTGAATTTGAGGTTCTGCAATGTTTTGCTGCTCCCGAACATTTTTTTTTTTTTACAGTGGAGGCAAAATGGCTCTTTTGATGGATCATGATGGCACCCCCTACACTGTGCTGTGTAGCCCATGTTATTATTATTATTATTGTTATTATTCTGTTATTAATATTGTGCTCGTTGTGGATAATTTAAACCTGCTAGAAAAGCCTGTTGTTCTGACGATCAAGTCTGGCGCTTGTCTCACTGACACCTAGTGACCAATGTTGAATACTACATTCACAATTTGAACGTTTCTTCTTAATTTCTTGTGTTTGTATTGTATTTTACTTAGAAATATGTACTGTATGTTTCAAAAGGCTTAGTTTAGGAAAAAGAATACCACAAATTTGCTTAGAAATGCATTTTTAACTAACAAGCCGTATTCAAACACAAACCAGCATGAATTAATTAATCAGTTTGAAAAACCCACCGCCAACCCCGACCCCCTCGCGTGACCTTTAGCAGGAGATATAAACGCTGTGTAATAAAAGAAAGAACAGAAAGACTTTGTTAATGTTTTTTACATACGTTTGTCCCAAACAGTGCCTGTAATACAGCAGTAACACATCTCAGCCTTTAGAAATCATTTAGTGAATGCAGCGCACGTAAAGTTGCAACCGTGCTTCCGGAACGCCGGCTGCCGTCGCTGCACCCTGCCACCCCGAACTCCCATCCCAGGTCCATGCCCAGTGAGAAAGGCGGGAGAGGCCAAGGGCAGAACTGGCTAGGGTGCGATGAACAACATACTCTGAGCGCGCGGATACACACAGAAACTTAAAAGTGTTGTTGGAACACTCTCGCTAAGTCTGTAGAGAATTTGGACACACCCAAAGTGGGAAAAAAATCCATAAACAAGGCACTTTGTTATTAAAGCCGCTGGGTTCTTAGGGAGAAAAGAAGTAGCACCTTGTAGTCCGAAAAATACGGTAATAATGAAAAGTGTACATGGTAGCCCAGTGCCCTCCCTGTCATAATGCCGGGGCGGGGCCCGCCCCCCAAATTGACAACCACTGTTGTAATTTTGTTTGTATGTATTTTTGTACTTCGTATACTGCTATATTGAGATGATTAAACTTTCCTTTTCAATTTGATAATAAACTAATATGCAGATTTAAGCCATATCGTGCCATATCAAATTCAACGCTTTCAAACAGAAGAATGCCAACATCAGACTGGAATAAAATATATGATTACTTACCTATCAGTGAAACTTTATCAAAAGGTAACCACACAAAATACACATTTTGCCCCGGAATTACTATAAAATTAACCAAATAATTATGTTCAGTATTTCTATATAGATAAGTAGCGTGATCACTTATCTATTTATTGGTGCTCATGTGAAACGTTTTAAAAATGTAATCATGCAAAATACACTTTTTTAAAATCTGAAATCAATTTAAAGTTAATTAATCAATTCATCCATCCATTTTCTATGTCGCTTATCCTCATTAGGGTTGCGGGTATGCTGGAGCCTATCCCAGCTGGCTTTGGGCGAGAGGCGGGGTACACCCTGTACTGGTCGCCAGTCAATCGCAGGGCACCTACATACCCATTAATCAATTCATCCATCCATTTTCTATGTCGCTTATCCTCATTAGGGTTGCGGGTATGCTGGAGCCTATCCCAGCTGGCTTTGGGCGAGAGGCGGGGTACACCTTGTACTGGTCGCCAGTCAATCGCAGGGCACATACAAACAAACATTCACACTCACATTCATACCTAATAGACAATTTAGAGTGACCAATTAACCTAACATGCATGTTTTTGGAATTTGGGAGGAAACCAGAGTACCCGGAGAAAACCCACACACGCACGGGAGAACATGCAAACTCCACACAGAGATGCCCAACAGAGATTAGAACCATGAACCTCCTGATTGTGAGGCCAATGTGCTTCCCACTCGACCACCGTGCGGCCCTAACCAATTCATTATGTTCAATATTTGAGTTCATTAATATAAAAATGTTTAAGTGTGCAGGAGTAGGGGATACATGTCTACGTCAAATGTAAGAAAGGGCACACTACTGTGAAAAGTTTGGGAACCACTGTAGCGCAGTATTGATCATTTCAAATATTTTTTTATCATGGCCCAACTTGCCATTCTATTCATTTGAGTTGAACTGAGTTATTCATAAAACATCCTCATCCTTATCATAGTCTTATTTCTGGGAATTTTTCAACAGAGTTACTGTGGCATTCTTCCCCTTTCTGTCACATGACACTTGAGTAAAGGAAATATTGTGTCCCATATGTCTCCAAAACCCATGTGATCCAAACTTCCTTGTTGTCTGATATTCTTTCACTTTACAGCGGTCATACAAAGATGTTGTTTATTTCATTGTCATTTCTATATGTACTCAAAGTATTTCTAGAATTAAACAGAGTATTTTTTTTAAACGCAAGTGTACTTTGTGTTAAGTTTGAAAACCTACAGTATTTTTGACTCCTTTTCAGTACACTGAAGATGGCCGTAAGGTGACCAGCTATTGTGACCATACCCTACCAGGATGGGTCCATGATGTGTTGGGCAACAACTGGGCTTGTTTTGTTGGAAAGAAGGTGAAACCAGTACCTCCACAACCTTACTATAAACCAGCCATGAGCAACAGGTAAAAATATAAAAAGTACCCAGATCCATATTTACATCTAGATTCAAGGTAATGACAAATGATATGACAATCGGTAAGCATATTTATGTGGAAAGGGAGAATAAGGAAAGGGAAAATAAATACAGGTGTATAAATCCTGCTTCCCTCCACAAGAGGCAGCATTGAGTCACTATAGCCTGAAGAAGCAATTGTAGCTTCCTTCCCAAGAAGATCCTTCTTGTATAAGCTAGTAAGCTCAATGGTTCTTTTGTTCGTACAGTACAAACAAGAATGACACGGGGTTTATGATTTTGCATTTTATAGACTACCACAATGTATTGGAAATGAAATAATCAAAATATGATAGAAGTGTTGACTTTCAGCATGAATTTAGGGGGTTTGGAATTGAGGAATTACAGCCATTTCATGCAAAGTACATTTTCATTGTAATTGCGTCGGGACACCAGTTTTGAGTTTCGTGTCTGGAGATGCTTTGCCTGGCCTTTACTGCTATTTAATGTGCCAGTATTATATTTATATAAGGGAAACATGAGCTTGCTGTTTTTGTTGCACTCGTTATTGAACTGTAATTTTTTATGTCTTCATCTTGCCTGATGATGTCTTTTCACCAGCGAGTGAGCAGAAGTAATTAAAAGCTTCAGATATGCATGACAAATGTTCTTTGTCATGGTTTGTTGTCAATGGAATGAAACATTTTCTTCTTCATGTTCAAGGTCTGCTGCATCAATGATCTGCATTCAAGATATGATAACACATTTAAACCTGGGTGTATACTTTTTTTTGATCACCAGAATAATCGTCTCGCTTGTGCATTGCATTACGTTGTTTTCCTTCACATGAGAGAAGAGTGCTTGAAGCGGTACCGGCCTGACATTTGTCTCATCTCCTCAGGCTCCTGCACAGGACTTTCACACCCAACATGGACGTCATTGAGGCCATTAACTCAGTCCAGAACTCCTGGAAGGCTGTGTCTTATCCAGAATATAAGACATACTCGCTGCAGGAGCTGCACTATCGAGCAGGAGGACCTTCCTCCCGCATTCCTGTGTGAGTTTCTACTCTTCTATCCAAATAAAAACAACAATGACCCTGTTTAACGGTTTTAAAGTATTCTATGTATTTAGTGCTCACTGAGTCAAACTTTTAAACCAATTAGGCATTTTTTCTGTGCCAGGTCCAAAATAAGATTTAGAAGAAAGAATGAAAAAAATGGGCAACTGAGGTCAAAGATCCAATTAGTCTATGGCCGTTCTTACCTTTCTTACCATTCAGTCAAAATGATGTCTATATCTTTCAAACTGAGTTGCTTTTATAGAGTGAAAGGTGTTTTTCAGTTCTTCAGTGGAGCAGGAAATAATATAAAATATTTCCTTCAAAAATGGATATAAGAACATTTCACAGCTATATCAAATAAAATGTTGATCTTATTTTTGCTATGTAAATAATCTTCCAAAATGTTTATTTAATGTTTATTTAAAGTGTGCATGTTCTACAGTGATGTTTTATTTTTATTTTTCAATGCTTCAGCCGTGCTCGTTCTACGCCTGTGACAGCTCAAGTAGCCAAGTTAGCTGCAGCTCTACCGGAGCACTGGGACTGGAGGAACATGGATGGCGTAAACTTTGTCAGCCCTGTACGAAACCAAGGTGATGTACACTTCATGTTAACGCTAATGTTTTCCGCCGTATACATATTAGGTCCTGTTTACATGACATAATTTTTTAGCTTAAAACTGACCTTTTTTTACACATGAAACCGGTTATAAAGAGAATATATAAAGATGGGTCTGCTTCATTAATCACCTTTATTTTTTAACTTGGCCAAATTTCAAGTCTCTTTAGACCAGTCAACATAAATGCATTTTTATACACGCATACATTTCGACCCTTGAATATGCTTGTATGTGCTGCTGCTTTCAAGTACGCATTTTGTTGCATTTCACCAATTTCAGTTTTCTGTTAAATCTTTGCTCTTAAAGGTATTTTTTGTACATGGAGTTGTGTGACATCCCCATTACCCCTCACTTTGTCCCGGGAGTTCCGGTCGGGTTTGGTGATTCTGGTTAATTTCTGGGGGCATCTCCAAACATTATGCATCCAAGAGTAATACATTTGCATGACAAAAATGCCTCTTAAACATTTTTATAGTAGGAGGTACTGTAGATCTTTGGGACAATGTCATATTAAAAATATCCCACAGACTGAAAAAGTGTGAGTACCTCTGTGCCAATAAATTTGAAATAAATAGCAAGTATCATAAAAACGCTTTATTTTGAAAAACATGCACAGGAATGACTTTTTGGCTGTTGACAGATAAGAAGAGGAAGATGTGTATTTAAGGTTAATTGATGCATTTGTTGTTCAAGCTTGTGAAAATGACATTATTACTGCCAGTGAATCTAAATATAATTTTTTTTATTTCGTGCCACAGCGACGCAGTAGCACCACAACGCCGCCTCCCTAATATGGTTGTAAACAACATTGTACAACTTTGAGAAATACTTGCGATTGGGAATGCCACAAATTTGGTGAATAAAGTGTCCAATTATTTATTTAATGTATGTACTGTATATTATGTACTATACACTATATATTCTGTACATATTTTATATGTACACTATTTGAAAATGTTACAAATAAAATACAGTACTTAAAAAGGTCTGTTGCTTTTTTAGAGGGCTCTAGAGCAACAGGAAGAAAAGCTCTGACTTGTTTTAGGAGAAGTCATTTGGTGTCACTTTTTGGTTCCCATGTATAAATCTCTAGGAATCAAATATAAGGAGACTCGTCTTTTTCATTCTTTTGTGGGGGAAGAAAAATGTGCCTCTCATAGTCATGTCACAGTAAATGGCAATAATATATAGAACTGGCAAAACATACATACATAAACATAAAAAATTATGTCATGCCAACTGCTGGCCGGCTCACAGCTTATTCGGTTCTTTTTGTTGGTGTGTTACAATGTCTTTTGCATATCTTTTGGATTTTAGAATCCATTTGGAGAAACTTCCATGATTTGTACGTTGTCATGGCAACTTAGTGAAATTTGGGTCATCATCTGTGCTTCTTTGTATTATTTTTTGGAAATAATTTCATACATTGTGCTGGTATTTGAAACAAGATTAAAATGTTCCTTCACAAAAAATGGAAAGACTGGGTATGAGAAGATCTATAGTGTCAGATGAGACTGAATCCTTGCACATGGACGTGCACAGCATGGGTAGCGGCAGGCACTGAGCAGCAGCTTGTTTGCTTCCCCTCCTGGCAGGCCTGATTCGTCTGTGCGCTCTCATGCGTTTCTGCACAGCCTGGTGTGTGAGTGGAGGGATTAAGCGTGCTGAGTAGTTTGAGTGTCTGAGAGCAACTCTGCAGGGCTGTGCTTTAGGATCTGGAGAGGGTTGAAGTGTTTGACTGGAAACCATTTAAGCCACAGTGTTTTACGGCAGCGCTTGCTGTCTTTCAAACCTCTAAAGTTAGGCGACTGTGCGCCGCTCATTGACTGTTGACTTCAATTCACAAGGATATGGAATTTCTTTACATTCTTTTCCCTGACAACGTGTATCAGTGCAGAGATCGCAACAATCTGCATTAAACGTATACCTGGGAAATATCATAAGTGTATTCCCATGTACTAGGCCAGCTCTTGCTATTGCACTGGCTTAGAGAATTCATACAACATTTTATTGCAGTATTTTAATAGTGTATAAATAGTATAATAGTGTATATTTGCATAACTATACTATTTTATTCATAAAGGTTTTTCCTTTTCAGCCTCATGCGGTAGCTGTTACTCCTTCGCCGCCATGGGAATGCTTGAGGCTCGCATCCGAATCCAAACGAACAACAGCGAGACTCCCACCCTCAGCCCCCAGCAAGTAGTATCCTGCTCTCAATACTCTCAGGGTAATGTTTCTTTTTATAAAACAGCATCACAAAACGTACAATAATCTGCTATTACTAAACTATTTTATTCTCATTTGCACTTGTGGCAGACAAGAAATTGAAATGATTTTCCACCATTTGTGGTTAGGCTAATGGTTTGATGGTCTAAGTGAGGAGATTTAATTAGCGCTGCATGTCTTTACACACTGAGTGACTTGTGGATGTGGTTTGGGCATTGGATGAGTATACCATCTGGACTCCACCCATTGAAAGACACGTTGGATGCAAAGTATGGCCTTTTTTTTTTTAATCCACGGTTGTGGCCGTGGGAGAGAATCAAAGCAGCATTCATTATTATTCCTCTATAGGTGCTGAACACAGACCCTGCAAAGCATCTATGGATTTCCATGATGTGCTGCAGTGTACTATCTTATCGATGTTATTCTTAAGCATTTCTTTTTTTCTGCTTGACATGCAGAACAATTTAGGATTATGCAAAATAAGTTAGCTTAGTCTTGATCCTAATATATAGTCTTGTATCCAGTAGCAACAATAAGAATACATCACATTTATCACAGCAATAAAGTATTTTGTACAATCACTCATCAAGGGTGATAGGTAAAGTATGAGGTAGTAAAAGTGTAATAAGAAAACTAATAAGTAGAAATGCAATTGTAAAAGTGATATTATAAACAAAACGCTTAAGCATAATATGCAATATGTGTTATATTATACAGTTGAGCAACACATACAGTGTGTGCGTGTGTGTGTATGTATATATGTATGTGTGTGTGTATATATATATATATATATATATATTCATTCGGGAAACAGTTATGTACTGAATTAACTGATTAAAGTGCAATAACATGATTATGATATGCTTAGTGTCTCACTCTCACACTCACGTACACACACAGGCAATGATGCACAAGGAGGTCTAGACATGTGTCCTTCAACTACAGTAAAGTGTTAAAAAAACACACAATACAAATAATGTCTTTGTGCTGCCCCTAAACTACATATTTACACATTTGGTGTCTGGGGAGGTTACAGTAACCACTATATTTTTTATCAGCAGGCAATTTGTACTTTTTGTTTATTACTCGGAGAAGTTATTACTTGTCTCAACTATGTATGAACTTTATGAAAACCAAGAAAGTATTTTTCCATATTGTCTTCTTTTATATTTGAAATGTCATGATACACGGGCTTCTCTTCTTGCCCAAAGGTTGTGATGGCGGCTTCCCGTACCTGATTGGAAAATACATCCAGGACTTTGGTATTGCAGATGAGTCCTGTTTTCCATACGTCGGAAAGAACACGCCATGCGGCGTCCCTCAAAACTGCGACCGCACTTACGTGGCTGAGTACAGCTATGTTGGAGGATTTTACGGCGGCTGCAGTGAGGCCGCCATGATGCTGGAACTGGTCCAGAATGGGCCCATGGCATTGTCCTTTGAGGTACAGTACAAACGACTTTGCTATTCTAAAACTTACTGTGGAAGACCCAACTATGACATTGCCTTTTGAGCTTCCCCTTATTCAACTTTGTTTTGAACCATTTTTAGTGCAACTGTACGGTGGCTGCAAAACGCTGCAGTGCAGGACCAAAAACGAATGCAAAAGTAAAATGTTGCAAATGCCAAAAACACACACAAATGTCCACAAAACATGCAGGAAACGAAATTGATTCAACTTCATGGAAGCAAATGAAAGTTAGCCAGGCGACACATTTGTGCCTGTCAACCACCGTATAACCATGCTTCTCCTGGCACACATTAGATGTCACTGTGAAACAATCATGCACACACCCTAAATCCCGATAAGAAATGAGGCTTGGAGAGCAACACTACAAACAATGAGCCATCTGGTGTAAATCCAGCCAAAGATTGATGAAGAAGTTCTTTCCAGGTGTATCCAGACTTCATGCATTATAAGGAGGGCATCTACCACCACACGGGCATCTCTGACTCCTTCAACCCCTTCGAGCTGACCAACCATGCTGTGCTACTGGTGGGTTACGGCCGCTGTCACATGACCGGCCAGAAGTACTGGCTCGTCAAGAACAGCTGGGGCAGCGGGTGGGGCGAGGACGGCTACTTCCGAATCCGCCGGGGAAACGATGAGTGTTCCATCGAGAGCATCGCGGTCGCAGCCAAGCCCATCCCCAAACTGTAGGACGTGCACATGCATGGCTTATACGTGCACTTGTAAGTGTTCTGGTTCAAACTGCACTCTTACCACTTTTCATTGCAGTATTATTAACAGGGATGTTGATGGCATTAATGACAATGAAATGAATGATGTGTGCAGATTTGTAGTCATTTTAAAAAGGTACAGAATCACTGTCAATATATTAGGAGAATGGCAAAGCCCTAAATTGACTTTTAGTGTGGCTAATACAGACTGTATGCTGTAATTGTGTAAAGGGAATAGCCAAGTGAGGCTACTTTTTAATATCTGCTTGTCAGGATCTTTATGTTTGTCTCAGGGAATCAGGGAAACACAGCCAGTCTCCTTGAATCACTTTTTAAACCATTTATGTATGTCTTTGTGGAGCCATATTCAGCTCCACGGTTTTAATGGATGCAATAAAGGGATCTCAATAAAATGTCGAAGAGTAAAAAAACATTGGTGTTTTTGATTGCTTTAGTTTGGAAATAAGAGGGAAACTTTAGACAGCATCCCCTGCGATTGACGGGCGACCAGTCCAGGGTGTGCCCCGCCTCTCGCCCAAAGTCAGCTGGTATAGGCTCCAGCATACCCACGACCCTAATGAGGATAAGTTGCATAGAAAATGGATGGACTTTGAACAGCACAATTTTGCACCCTCTTACTACTTCCATGACATTCTACTCCTTATGGCTGCTTCTGACCTTCAAGCTGAACATCTGACAAGGCTGCCAGCCAAGGTCCAAACTTGTGATTCCAATATTTCACTCTTCTCCTACAACCAAGTTACTCAAAGAAAAGTAACATCATTTGGAAACAACAAATTAAAAAAGACAATCAATGCATGGCAGTATGCATGCATCAGCAATGCCAGCCAGAGGATTTATTCTTCTAATAATTGTTTTAGGCGGAATTTCCTTGCATCCTGCACTCAGTGACCACAACATTAGGTAAGGCTGCAAAATCTACCCTTTTCAGAGAAACATTGTCATTAACAGTCAGAGAGGCACTCATTTAACAATATTTTCATTATTGTGGCAGTATTTAAGAGGTGTCTTTAACTAAATTGTGCTAGTAATAAACATACAATACAGTAATGTTAAATGTCAAACACAGCTCAGCATTATTAATATTGCATGATATTCCTATTCTTACTGGACTGTATGCCTAATATGTTGTGTGTATATATATTGTGGGTGGGCGATATTGCTTGGTATCGAAACAATACTAAGTAAATGCTGGCTCAGTAACAACGATACTGACCTAATTCTTGAAGTTTATCAAAAGATTTTGTGATTTTTGCCTTGAATGTGTTGGCCATGGTTATAATCAGAGTCTGGCCTTCCATTTTCTATGCTGCTTATCCTCATTAGGGTCGCGGGTATGCTGGAGCCTATCCCAGCTGGATTTGGGCAAGAGGCGGGGTACACTCTGGACTGGTCGCCAGCCAATCGCAGGGCACATATAGACATACAAACATTCACACTCACATTCATATTCTACTGGGCAATTTAGAGCCGCCAATTAACCTAACATGCATGTTTTTGGAATGTGGGAGGAAACCGGAGTACCCGGAGAAAACCCACACACGCACGGGGAGAACATGCAAACGGAGATTCGAACCACAGGGGGAGTATTTTCAGCAAAAAACAATTTGTATGTTAATAGCCGCACGGTGGTCAGGAGATCTGGAAGACCTGGGTTCAAATCTCCGTTGGGCATCTCTGTGTGGAGTTTGCATGTTCTCCCCGTGCGTGTGTGGGTTTTCTCCGGGTACTCCGGTTTCCTCCCACATTCCAAAAACATGCATGTTAGGTTAATTGGCGACTCTAAATTGTCCATAGGTATGAATGTGAGTGTGAATGTTTGTTTGTCTATATGTGCCCTGCGATTGACTGGCGACCAGTCCAGGGTGTACCCCGCCTCTCGCCCAAAGCCAGCTGGGATAGGCTCCAGCATCCCCGTGACCCTAATGAGGATAAGCGGTACAGAAAATGAATGAATGTATGTTAATAAGATTTTAAAAAGGCAAGGATCGCAATAAAGCAATGCATTTTTGCCTTATAAGCTGTTACATGCAATTACTCAGCAATATAAAGACAATATAACAATAAAAAGGTACAAAGTGTGTCCAGCAATGTATTCCCTGGGTTTGTAATTAATAAATCATAAGAACAGCACGGGGAGAATTGAACGATGGTAAAGAACTGAAAAAAATCGATATCTTTGCAAGCTAGTATCGACGCAATACAACAATACTATATCTTTTTGTCTTGATGTTTGATCGACTTGCAGCACAGACCACCAACTAGTCCGCTGCACACCCGGACCGCCCCTCTGCGCCAGTCACAAGGTCCAAACCCTTCACGCGGACTTCCTACCTCGGATCCGTCCAAGTTCACCTCCCCTTCCTCCGCCAGCCGGCTTCTCTCTCCTCCTCTTCCTCCTCCTCACTTTTTCTCCCCTCCACTTTGTGATCGTGCTCCGCGCTGCCCTTCCGTCCCCGCAGCCCTCTTCCACTCGAGTGGATTCATGCTCGGCCCTCGCCATGCAGAACCACCACGCCAAGGAGCACCTGTACAAGATTCTGGTCATAGGAGACCTCGGGGTGGGCAAGACCAGCATCATCAAGCGCTATGTGCATCACAACTTCAGCCCCAACTACAGAGCCACCATCGGGGTGGACTTCGCCCTCAAGGTGCTCAACTTGGACCAGGAGACTGTGCGCCTGCAGTTGTGGGACATAGCAGGTACTTTAACGCTCACATGCAAACGGTAGGAGTGTGCTGCCTTTGGATTATAGCAGCAATTCACTTTTTAACGTGATTAAGTGCTTTAAACCTGAGATAAAAAAGTGCCTGGGCCAGCTACAGTAAAAGAGAGAACCATTTTCTCATTTGTGTTGAACATTTTCTCAGGCATGAAATTATTGCTCAGCTGTTTTCCGTCCCTCCTGCTGCCATTGTATTTTCCATCCATCCATCCATTTTCTATACCGCTTATCCTCATTAGGTTCGCGGGTATGCTGGAGCCTATCCTAGCTGACTTAGTGCAGGAGGCGGGGTACACCATGGACTGGTACAGACAAACATTCACACGTACCCGGAGAAAACCCACACACGCACGGGGAGAACATGCAAACTCCACACAGAGATGCCCAACGGAGATTCGAACCCTGAACCTCCTGACTGTGAGGCCAACATGCTACCCATTCAGACAGTACTTTGTGTTAGCAAAAAAGAAATGTTGCTTGCTGCTTCAAGGGCGCGGATGATAATCAACCATGTGACCATTCCTGTTTGCAGGAATGGCCTGTTTGTTAACTCCTGTGAGGAAAGACTTCATTTATTCTTGGGATTTCTGTACTTACATATCTACGTCTAAACACGACAGCCCTGTCAGAACACATTTCTATGGTTCTTGGATGGTGGTCATTAAGCATGATCAGTGATGCCTTGTAGCTGGGAGAACAGACCTGAAGGCTCCAGCAGGCTCATCTCACGTGAGTGTCGGCTGTGGTCGACCTGCTCGCTCACGGCCTTCAGTTGCACTTTCTCCACTGAGCACTAGCGATCATGTGTCTCCTTCTCATGTGAGCCAGATTTGAGGGCCAAGTCTGTTGTATACAGGGAGCGTTTATGTAAGCGGCCCGCGTTGACAACTGATTTTTCATCCTGAGGAGTCCATTAGTTGTGTGTGAAGAATATCACCCGTATGGAGAGCATCCTTTAGTTATTGTGCCAGTAAACGTGCATATAACACAGGCATGCCCTGGTTCTGATACTGATACTTCCCCCCCACACACATTTTTCTAGATTACAGTGGATCCCCACATGTCTGCTTAGGTTTGATCAAAACATTTTTTGTATTGGTAAAAAAAGTCTGCCACGTTGTGCTTTTCATCTCCATAGTGATTTCTTAGCAGAAAAGCCATCTCACTTGCCCCACATGGTAAAACATGGTAAAACACACTGGTAAAACCCAGAAAGTAGTCAGAGCCAAATTTTCTTGAGGAGTATGTAATCACAATAGCGCCAAATTTAAAGGAAATACACATGGAAATACAAAAGAATACAAAATAATACTGTTATTTGGATTTTGGGGGACTGTGTTGGTTGACACGCCTCTACAACATTGCATGGAAGTCAGGAACAGTACCTCTGGACTGGCAGACCGGGGTGGTGGTCCCCATTTTTAAAAAGGGTGACCGGAGGGTGTGTTCCAACTATAGGGGGATCACACTCCTCAGCCTTCCTGGGAAAGTCTACTCCAGGGTGCTGGAGAGAAGGGTACGACCGTTAGTCGAACCTCGGTTAGAGGAGCTGCAATGTGGTTTTCGTCCCGGTCGCGGAACACTGGACCAGCTCTACACCCTTGCAAGGGTACTCGAGGGTATGTGGGAGTTTGCCCAACCAGTCTACATGTGCTTTGTAGACCTGGAAAAGGCATTCGACCGTGTCCCTCGTGGTGTCCTGTGGGGGGTGCTCCGGGAGTACGGGATTGATGGTCCGCTTCTACGTGCCATTCGGTCCTTGTACAATCGAAGCAGGAGCCTGGTTCGCATTGCCAGCAGTAAGTCGAGCTTGTTTCCGGTGAACGTTGGCCTCCGCCAAGGCTGCCCTTTGTCACCGATTCTGTTCATAATCTTCATGGACAGAATTTCTAGGCGCAGTCAAGGTGTTGAGGGAGTCCAGCTTGGTGACCTTAGGATCTCGTCTCTGCTATTTGCAGACGATGTGGTCCTTATGGCCTCATCAGGCTGTGACCTTCAGCGTTTACTGGAGCGGTTTGCAGCTGAGTGTGAAGCTTCTGGGATGAGACTCAGCACCTCCAAATCCGAGGCCATGGTTCTCAGTCGGAAACGGGTGGACTGTACCCTCCGGGTTGGGAGTGAGGTCTTGCCTCAGGTGGAGGAGTTCAAGTATCTCGGGTTCTTGTTCACGAGTGAGGGAAGGTTGGAGCGTGAGATCGACAGACGGATCGGTGCAGCATCTGCAGTAATGCGGTCGCTGTACCGGACCGTCGTGGTGAAGAGAGAGCTGAGCCGGAAGGCAAAGCTCTCTGTTTACCGATCGATCTACGTTCCCACCCTCACCTATGGTCATGAGTTATGGGTCATGACCGAAAGAATGAGATCGCGGATACAAGCGGCGGAAATGAGTTTCCTTCGTAGGGTGGCTGGACTCACCCTAAGAGATAGGGTGAGGAGCTCGGCCATCCGGGAGGAGCTCAGAGTAGAGCCGCTGCTCCTTCACATCGAGAGGAGCCAGTTGAGGTGGCTCGGGCATCTAGTCCGGATGCCTCCCGGGCGCCTCCCTGGTGAGGTGTTTCGGGCATGCCCAGTCGGGAGAAGGCCCCCGGGAAGACCTAGGACACGCTGGAGGGACTATGTCTCACAGGTGGCCTGGAAACGCCTTGGTGTCCTCCCGGTGGAGCTGGAAGAGGTCGCCGGAGACCGGGAAGTCTGGACTTCCCTACTAAAAATGCTGCCCCCGCGACCCGGACCCGGATAAGCGGAAGAAAATGGAATGGAATGGACAAAATAATACACAAATGTAGTCAAATTTGGCAATACATCGTGTACATCCTGGACCGGTCGCTAGCCAATCGCAGGGCGCATATAGACAAATCATTCACGCTCACATTCATACCTATGGACAATTTAGAGTCCACAATTAACCACAATTGGTTTTCCTTCAGATCATTTGCCTTTCTGGCCCCCAAGCCCTCCTGCGTCCAACAAACTATTCCTGAGTTTCAAATTAACTATAATTAAACAATGTACTGTAACTATATATAAACACAATATGTTTAAGAGAGCTGACAAATATCAATGTCGTCAATGTTGACACTACGCTGGTATTGATAATAAAAATACCTGTATTAAAATTGATCTGAACACCTGCACTTTGAAACCCCCGGACCATAACGGCATAGTCCATGAACCAGAAAGTAGCCTGCGAACTGACAGATGGACAGACAGAAATACTGTACAACCTTGCATTATTTAGGCACCCAAGTACTGACTTAAGAGTTTTCATAATTCATTGAAGGAATACCTCAGCTCGCCACTGCGCTGACAAAACAAGATATTGATAATATGACCCATCATACAGCGCTGACAAATATGACTTATCACCATGTAAACGCTGCTGATTTTTATAATTGCATAATAGAAAGACTTTCTTCTATGAAAGACTATTGCAATGCATTGTACAAACATTTTTTATTATGCATCGCAATAATCATTCTTTTTTTGTGAGACCGGTCAATGCCGCTTTACGCCTGGCTAGATATATAACTACTAAAACTGCCAAGACGTGTACAGTATAAACAAACATCTATCCTTAAGATTTCAGGATGGATTCCAATTAAATGCATGGCTGATGACAATTGTTTATCACCCAATAGTCCAACAATGCTTATCACATTTATATGTTGCCCTTTCATCCTTTTATTCATCTTTTCATCATTCATTCCAACTCTATCACTGTGGACACACTATGGACAAAAGCAAGGACTTTTCATCCCACCAATGCATTTTCCCTTCCTACTTTGTGGGAACATTTCAAGGAAGGCCCATTTCTGTCCCCAGTTCACACAGCAAGGTCCATAAAGACAAGTTTGGATGAGTTTTTTTGTGAGAAGAACTTGCACAGTCCATCAAACACTTTTGGAATGAGCTAGAAGAGAGATGGCGAGATAGCAAGCTCAACCTCGCAAATGTTCATCTGGATGAATAGAGACAAAAACCCCACACTCCTACTCCTACACTCCTTACCAGAAATGATTCCATTCTCACCTATTTGTAGGTGTACCAATACTTTAGTTGACTGTACCCAGAAGTGTGATAAAATGATTGAAGTGATGCATCACCCGCTGGTCTTCTCAAAAAATGTGCGAAAAATGAACACTAATCCAAATGTGTGTGTGTGTGTGTGTGTATTCTAGGCCAGGAGAGATTTGGCAACATGACCCGTGTGTACTACCGCGAGGCAATGGGCGCCTTCATCGTGTTTGATGTGACGAGGCCCGCCTCCTTTGAGGCCGTCACCAAATGGAAGGACGACTTGGATTCCAAAGTGTCACTAAGCAATGGCAAGCATGTGGCCTCCGTGCTCCTGGCTAATAAATGCGACCAGGGCCGGGACGTACTCACCAATAATGGAATAAAGATGGAGCAGTTCTGCCAGGAAAACGGCTTTGTGGGATGGTTCGAGACGTCTGCAAAGGTAACACAAACATACACAATAATGTGGCATTATATTCAATAGCCAGCAAGGTTATTAAAAAAATGTCTTCAGTCAGCAAGCTGCTTTTTCCGCTAAAGTAATTCACTCATTGGGAGCATTATCTTTAATGACAACACAGACGTTTATATGGAGGACAGGAGAGTGCTCCTTACATAGTAACATCCAATACAAGCACACAGGAAAAGCATTGCCAAAGGACAATCTTTAACAAGAAGAAACCTCAAATAGAACTCTAGGATAGTGCAACAACTGAGACAGTGTTTGGCCAAAAAAAAAAAGTTTGGCAAAACTTTTGAAGAAAACCCAATCAAACTGTGATATAATCACTTTAAGTTGTTGATTGAGGTGTGTTGAGGATGTATATATATATATATGGTATATGGTTGAGTGTATTTTATTGCTTGTATTCTATTGATTTCATCTAAAAATAAAAACAGCTACTCAGATGGAAAGTAGTTCATACTAAATCTGTTGTAAACCAGCTCTTTTTTTGTGAAGTGTTTGCACATTGTCCCTGTTAAATAAATAATAAAGTAAACTAAACACAAAAACTGGGGTCTATGGAAACTTAGGTCTGATTGTATTTATATAATAATAAATAAAATTTCGTTTTTTTGAAATGTGTCGTTTTAACCAAGAAAACAAATCCATTATTAGTTCTCAATAACAATGAATATTTTTGAATAGAAATGAAATTCCGTAAGTATTTCCAATATAATAGTATAGTATAGTGCAGTATTCCAGTGTGTTTTGTTGATTTATTGCAAACTCCTGCAAGTTTATAAACATTGTAAATGAATGATGGCTCTATCCTGGTGTGTACTTTATTCAGTACAGTATCGTAGGATGAAATCTGTTTTATTTTTTCCCAAATTCAGTTTTTCATTTTTTTACTTTTTACATTTATTTTATCCCCCTAAATTGTGTTTTTATGCCAGTGAATAAAATGACAGTTTTATTAATTTATTAAGCATGCTCTGCTAAACCAAGCTAACTCAGCTAGCTTACACTCGCTATTGCTGTACGTGAGCTCACTCTCGGTGACAAGAATTTTGGTGTTGATTCTATTTTTATTGACCAATCCTGCGATTCAGTTAACGTTGTTGTAAAGATGTGATTTCAAAATGAGATGCTATGCTTTTGGGCCAATTGAAGGTAATTGCAATAGTACGCCTATCCTGGCCACTCCACCATGCAATCGTCCATACGAGAACAAATCTTGTCTTGTCTTCTTTTACATTGCAATAAACATGTTTTATGGTTTCTTTGTAGCCCTTGACAGCACAATGAACATGTATGTGCCCTTGGAAGGCTGAAATTCTTTCACTCAAAACATTCATTCATTCATTTTCTATACCGCTTATCCTCATTAGTGTTGCATAATTACTTAAAAAACCTTTTCATAATGTAACATGTGCAAAAACGTAGTCCAGCGTGGAGTGCGACTTTCACCTTCATCGTAACACAATGACACAGCAGCTGAGACCCAGAGTGCAGTGAGTGATGTGCTGCAGGAATGTCACAGCCTGGTGGTAAGGTAGGAAAATAGAACAAGACGTGCACATTGACTCGCACGCACTTTTACACCCACTAGCCGTTAACATAGAATTAAATTAGAAGCACCCGCATAATCCAGTACAAGAACATTAAATCCTTTCAATCATGTATTGTTCCTATTTTCTTGGGTTTTGTCACTTTTAATGTTGCTACAATGGTAATCAGAATATGAGAAACAACGCTCAGCGTGAAGCAGATGTACTTCTACATCACTGGGTTACAGAAATCATCTATATAAATATCTGCAATTACCTCAGGTGACATGTACTATCATTTCAGGACTATTGGGTGCTCCTGAATATAAACGCACCCACTAAATTAAAAAAGAAAGATTTGTGCATATATAGGCCGCGGGTGTCCATGTTTTTAACTTGAGATGTTTAGGACACAGAAAGATGTCACAGAGCAATATTTGTTCAACTTTTTAAGTAAATCTATGTTTTTCCAAACAGTGCCAACCGTTTTGTGTAACTTGGGTGGTTAACCAGTAGCCTACCAGAAAAGTCATCATTGTTTTCAACTTTTTGAATTTTCATGCAGTAAGTGCGTTGTGTTGTATCACTTGCTGAAACAATAGTAAACATTTTATGACACACCTTTATCAGCACATGATGGGTATACGAGCGTAGGGAGTGGTCCTCTTTATTAGTTTATTATGTTTCCCTCGTTCACTCCATATGCGTTTGTTGTGCTGTTCAGAGTGTTTGCAGACATTTATTTTTTTCTTTGACTCTAAAAAGAAAAGTTGTACAAGTCAAGCGAGATGATTGTCTGTCCGTAAAAATGATATCTGCCAGCTTTGATTTGACCTTGATGCCATGTTGCATGCGCCATGCTGTTCCTTGGTTCTCATCTATCTTCTCTGTCATCCAATAAAGTCACAAATGAACCTTTGGTAGCCCTAATCAAATACAACTAAATGGGAGGAAAGGGCTGGGAAAAATACATTCACATACAGTGTAACTGCTTTTTATTCATTCTTTTTCTGTGTCTGTCCTTATGGGTTCACGGGTTTAGTGTGGCTGACAGGAGGGGATACACTTTTGGCAGGTCACCAGTAATCGCAGGGCACGCACAACCATTCACACTCACATGCACGCCTATGGACAATTTACAGCACAGGTGTCAAACTCAAGGCCTGGGTGCCAGACTTTGCCAACCACATAGTTTTTTGTGGTTGCAGAAGCATGGAATTATCGAAAATCAGTTATGTCAAAATTTGTCACTTTTGACCTAGAATTTGTACTGAGTTATTTTGTTATTGGGTTGAATCACCCTCATTCCACCTAAATGACTGCATCACCCTACTTAATTTATTTTTTAAGATACTCAATTAAGCATGGTTTGGAACATATGCTATATGCATTTTAAAATGCCTTACAGGTTAGGGATGCACCCATCCACATTTTAGAATTTACAATCCAATCCGATACCTCAATTTGCAGATACCGATCCGACCGCACTTTGATGTTTTGTCTATTTTTTCATGTAAAAAGCCTAAAAAACTATTTAAAGACAAAGCTTTGTTGTATAATTAGTTATTAATATCAATATTTGAGTTTCTTCTCTTTATATTTTGCATTTTAATGTGTTTTCCATTTTTCTGGGGTTTTTTTTGGTTTAAATTTATTTTCACAATGTGTCAATAGAAAAATGGCCCTTGTTCCGTACTTTGGCCACCACTGCTCTGTAAGAGTAATGATCAGGTGGTTGATTGGTGGTTGAACAAATGCTTTATTGAACAAAACAGGTTACTGTCAGTCACAACCATGCCAAAAGAATATCAGCAAACATAGCCCTTTCCATACATACCCGGCATGTGCACGGCTTCCTCTCCACAGGAAAGTATGATATTGTAGCAGCCCAGAAGTTTTGTGTAGTGTTAAGAGTGGTGTCTGACTGTTGGTGTTTGTGTGGTTGTGAAGGCGTCAAGTGGAGCGCGTGTGTGCGGTGTTGCACGTGCGGAGACGGCTACATTTGCTGATACTCTTTTGGATATGTTTGTTGATATTCTTTTAGCTACGTTGTAGCACAGACATGCCTCAAATCTCTATACATTTCTGGCAGGTGTATTACACTGGTATCGGAGGCCGAGACTGATACTGGATGGGATCGGGCCCATCCCTACTACAGGTGGTCCAAATTCAGTCCTTCACACACTCATGCTGGTGTGAACAAATTTGGCATCTAATGAGGCAACATCACAACCAAATGTGAGGCATGTGAACTTCCAAGATGGCCACCGGACCATTGTTGAAAAGGCAGTGAAATCGGTGGCACTTTCACCATTGGTGGAAAACTTGCTTTCAACTTTGCATTCATTCATAGTGGAAATGTGGGTTGCAAGCCTGCCTCACAGCCAGAAGGTTCTAGGTTTGAATCCGGCATGTGTGGAGTTTGTATATATTTTTTTTATAGCTGTGTGGGTTTATTCTGGATTCTTCCCACATTCCAGAAACATGCTTGTTAGGTTAATTGGAGACTTAATTGTCCATAAGTAAGAATATGAGTATGAATGGTTGTTGAGTAAAAGCATCCTGTGATTGACAGGTGACCAGTACAGGGTACACCCCTCCTCCCTCCCAAACTCAGCTAAGATTGATTTCAGCCCACTCGTAATCTTAAACAGGAAAATGGAGAAAAAGAATGGATGAATTATTGATTGGTGTCCAAGGGCTTTCATCAAGGGCTTTTACTTTTTGTTTTGCCCGTTTCACATAACATGGCAGCTTTCGAAAATATTTTTTTCTTTAATATTTCAAATTTGATCCTCATTAGGATCGCGTGGGTATGCTGGAGCCTATCCCAGCTGAGCTGGGGCGAGAGGTGGGGTAGGCAGACAAACAATCATTCACACTCACATTCACGTTGATTGACAATTTAGAGTTGCCAACTAATGATTAATTCATGTACAAAGTATGTCGGAATGTGGGAGGAAACCGAAAACCCACTCACCCACGGGTTGAATGTGCTAACTCCACACAGAGATGCCCAACAAACATTAAAACTATTTCAATTGTAATTGTAATTTTAATTCATTCACTAATTCATTTTGATTTCAATAGTTATGTTTTTTCCTCATAATATTATTGGCGAGGAACCACTGCAGGGTGTCCATCGCCTCTCGCCTAGTCAGCTCCTACATACCTCTGAAACCCTAGTGAGGACAAGCGGCATAGAACATGAATGGATATTACAACTTTTGTTTTTCTAGTAATATTATGTTTTTATTGTAGCATTTCAACTTTATTTTTGTAAAGCCAGAAATAGCTAAAGAAAAAGTGCTGGCTGAACTGACCTCTTGCATGATTGCATTGGGGTTCACACGCCGACTTTGTGAAAATGTTGGTCCAATTCCACATTTTATGACCTCAATGGTGTTCCACTTGAGAGCTTTCATTTTTGGATGATTGTGTTGACACTACAGCAAATGCATTCCTATTTTATTGCTTGCTTACTGTCCTTTCCCTCCCATTGCTCTTGTCTCCATGCACAGGAGAACATCAACATCGATGAAGCTGCTAACTGCTTGGTGAAACACATCATTTCCAGTGAAAATGACATGCTGCAATCAGAGGTCCCAGACACCATCACCCCCCATTTAGAGTCGGACAAAGGCGGGACGTGCTCGTCTTGCTTCAGATCGCAGTAATGGCGTGTGGCTGTCTATTAGAATGCAATTACATGCAGAGTTGCATTGTGTGCTGCACAGATGTTTATTAGTAAGGAGAATGTTTACCCTCCTGCTTTTTTTTGGGTACTCCTCCCACATTCCAAAATCATGCATAATAGGCTAATTGGAGACTCTAAATTGTCCATAGTTGTGAATGTGAGTGCGCGTGGTTGTTGGTCTAAGTGTGTCCAGGTGACCAGTCCAGGACGTACCTTGCCTGTCCTCCGAAGTCATCTGAGATAGGCCCCATCTTACCTGTGACCCTAATGAGGACAAGCGGTACAGGAAATGGATGGATGACAGCTGGCACCGATTGAAAGAGAGGGAGCGCAGAGGAAATGGGGGGATGGAAGGAAAGCTAGAGAAAGAAGGATAATGTACCTGTCAAAGACAAGGTCAGTCAGACTCCCACGAGTGTAACCATGGAGACGCAGTTACCTAATGAACACATGGAGAGAGATATCAGGGAATATCTCTGCTACAAGGTCCAAATCTTCAAACCGTGTTTGCTGTCACTCGTTATACTCAGTCTTCCACCCACTCCATTTATATTATCCCGTCCCTTTTCTGTCCCTCTCAAAGCAAAACGGACGATGTTTCTTCTGTGCCTTGCAATTATCCTACAACTCTACAGTTACACGGCTGGTATAACTTTGCATTCCAATAATATTACTGCCAGCTTTCTTATTACATTGTCCTTTTTAATATTTTAACATCCACAAGATCAGATATTTTATTTATAAATGCAATTAGAGACATAAGTTATCATTATATGGCAACATTTATAACATTTTTTTACTCAGGATAAAGTTTTACTTACTTTCGCAAAATTGATTAAAAATACATTTGCATTTGTCAAGAGTGAGAAAGTATTTAAGTTTTTATCTACTGGTTTTCTACTATATTTCTAATGTTCATAACTTGTAATATTTGTAATTATATGCTGAGTTATTCTATCGATACAAATTTGTACATATTATATTCTAATGTGTCCTGTTATCGACATGAATAAACCACAGCTTCCCTTTCTGACTCTTTGTTTTCTGTGGCTCACGTAAACCCAGACTTAAAGCAACAATATAATATACTATAATAGCTAGACCAGATGTGTCCTGACTTTTTCCACCAGGGCCCGCATACTGGGAGCCACCAGTAATCTTTTTAATATATTTTGGTAATTTTGTAACTCTCTTTTGGCCCCAACGTTGCACCTTGGACACCCCTGGGTTAGACCTTAAAATAACAGTTTCAAAATACACAAATGCTTTTGTACAGTAAAATGTCAATTAACTACAACACAATGCAGTTTACTTCCATAAGTGTTAAGCATCTATATTTATATTATTTCATCAGTAAGTACCTTCTTGCTTGCTTTCTTGTCCTTTTGTATTAACCACAGTATCTGATATGTAAGTTACATTGCATACTTGTAGGGGGAAGCCCCAGAGCCAAAAAAAAAACCAAACAAACAAACAAAAACGTGGGTAGTAAAGGTGTACCATGTTTAAAGCTTTCAATTTTCAGTTTTAGCATTTTATTATCTTTTGGCAATCAAATTTTACATAAACAAAAGCTAAAAAGTGGTGGTTTTTGGATCCTTACTTTCCTCTACTTTGTCTGTCTTCCCCACTCTGTTTGAAACACTTTCCTAAATTTGGAATAAATAAATTGGAGGCTTACTAGTTAGGTTGGTAGCTTTCTATATGCTGTGAGGAACGACCGTCTCTTGTGTTACGGCAGTGATCCTGTATGCCTGCACATTCGTGTTGTGCAATGTGGTCTAAACAAAGAATAATTGGAGTGTAAAGTTCACAATAGGGGTGTTATTTCATGTCTACGAGACTCTAATAATGTTAAAACCCATATTCAGAATGTAATAAAGAGGTTTTCAATGCTCTAGCTAGGAAAATATTACATTTATTAACATTGAATCATACTTTGCTGCTATTCACTTATCGGATGCAACCAATGAACTGCAATAAATGAGGAACAATTGTTTTATATTTTCCACTTTATGCAAGTTCGAAAACAACTTCAGTTGGATTTATAAATATCAATTACTAATAACTATATTTTGAGGATCGCAACCTTTTAGACACCAGTATGTTTATGGCGCCACAAGGTAGAGCCATCTGGTGGACATTAAAAAATAATGTAAAATTGAAAACTGGTATATTTGTCCCTCGCCCTGTTGCAGTTTGTTACATGGGTTTGCAAAAATATATTGATTGATAAAATTCGTTTAACGTAATAATTAATGAATCATCCTTTTTTAGTCATTTAATACGACCTATTACTCAAAAGTATGCATACTGGAGCAAAAATTACATATCCTTTGCCTAAATTAAGTAATTTTTAGCATATAAATGGCTAAAATACATATATAAGACATTCAGAAGATGCATTTAATGACGTTGCAAATGATATATAGTATTCGACATTGGTCAGTATGTGTCAGGAAGTAGGTGTCAGTAATGTTGCTGTAAATATTTAGGGACACACACACACCGGACTTGGTCTCCTGAACAATAGGCTTTTAATGCAGCTTTGAATTATCTCACAACAGGCACAATAATCCCGATTAAAAATGAAAACACTAGCTACTGTTGCGGTTGTAACTCACATGAAGATGTAACTTCACTCTAAAATGCCTGGCCCACTTCCTGTTTGCTACTTACTCTGCTCCTCTAGGAAACATATTTATAGTAACACCACACACAAGCTCAAGTCTTATTTATGTCCTAAATGCCTTATTTACTTGTATTATGTCTCCTCTATTGGGTAATATGTGTGTAAAAATGACTACAGGGGCATTAGTTAGCAAATAAAGGGATGTAATAGAGTTTAAACTCGTACTTAGAAAGTCGTAAATAGGTCTTCTAAATCAAACTTTACGGAAATACACTTATCGCAGTCAGGTCTGGAACCAACTAATTGCAAAAAACGCGGGATTGCTCTAGTGGAAATTGATGACTGAAATTAATTGAAAGTATTTTTGAGCGGAGGAGTACATTTTACTTGCCCACAAGGGAGGAACACCTCATACTGGTTTGAAACACTTACCTATTTACCTACTGCCTATTCAACCGCAGCCTATTAACATACAGTGGTACTTCAGTTTTTGTTATTAATTTATTCCAAAAGGTTCAACAAAAACTGGACTGTACAAAAACTGAGATCATTTTTTTCCATAAGAAATCATGTAAATCCAATGAATCCGTTCAAGACATAATATACAGTAAATATTAGCGGTTAATAATAATAGCACTACAAAAATGAATCGTTTTCAAACATTAAAATGGCTAAATGAATGAAAACACAAATACGAGGCATTCAAATGACACATTCAAAGATGTGAGTGTAGTATTTTACATTGATGAGACAATAGCCACTGCCACCTATTTAACTACTAACTATAGGCAACGTGCACACTGCAGGGTAGGATTCCCAATTCGCATTTTTTTGTTTTAAATCCGATTTTCTATTTAAATGCGACTTGTAACGTGAACGCAACGCGCTTGGAATGTGACACGCGTGCGCAGAAGCACTTGCATTTTCTTGTGTTTACAGGAGTAAAGACTGCTGCTGTGTGCGGTGCTATTGATTTCATTTATAATTCAATCCTGGGTCAAATTCAGGCTGGTATTGGCGATACCGGTTCAATACTAAGTGCAAATTCATCTAATGTGAGTGGTAAATTGTAAAACATAGTGTACTGTATTTCAAATTATAGCATAAAGAATACAAGACATCATAGTCATTTATTGATTTATTAGTATATTTGGGTGATTTACAATATAGCAAGCTAATATACAACATCAGAAAAAACACAAACAAAATCATATATCTCTAGTTTCAAGTATCACTATTTTGATTTCAGAATCGACTTGAGAGTATAAAGAGCTGACATTTCAGCTCTTCGACATTTCAGTATCGGTCCGCACATTACTAGAATGCTCTCCTTAACACGTTTGTGGCAATTTCAAGAATTTTTTGCAACAGGAGTCAATATTTTCTCAACCAAATGATTCCGTGTAGAAGATGAAGAAGTAAGACGGCAGGAATTTTGGTATTTTGGTAAAAATCAGAATTGTGCTGTTCACACTGACATGAACAAATCAGATGCAGGTCGCGTATGACCTGCAATGTGAACATAGCCTAACGAACTGCTGTCACGTGTGGCTGGCAGCTTAACAAGTTAAAATTTGTTACATTTTTCTCAAGCTGCTGCACCTCCTCTCTGATGACCATTAAAGTAACTAAAGCCTTGTTTAAACTGGGATTGGCCAACGGAGTGCCAATGAGTAAACGGTCTTAAACAGGTGTGATTTCCAGGATCGGGATCGGCTGCCGATTCGCTGTATTTTGAAGATCGGATGGTTGTAATTCAGTGGGCCATTTATTTGTATGTCAACCCGGGGCAGACGTTCCTCCTCAGATGCACAGTTCAACAATGCTTCCTGGTTTTCTTCTTCTATGCACTTGACTCCAAACACTGCATGCTGAACACCACTGCCCTCCATAGCCCACACCCTAAACAGCAGCTTGGAACAACACAATATAGCGCTTGTTTCAATATTTAGCGTGCCCATTTTCTCCAATTATATCTTTTATTGGATGGACTTTTATTTTGATTAAGGACCTGACTCACAGAGGTTTGTTACAAAAGCCAAACAATATTGTTGGTCATGCTGTGTAGTTAATTAAAAAAAATCAACAATACTTTTGTTGCATTATTTTTAATGTTTTGAAGAGCTATTTTAATAACCGTATCAAATAGCACACATTTGTGTTTTTATTTATTTTTTTAAAGCATTGATACCTGATCAGATCGGCAAGACTATTAAAAATGTTTGAATTGAATCGAAAGCCAAAAAATGTGGAACAAGACATCTCTTGTGTGAAGTATATGTGATCTGTGAGGGGCTGCTTGCCAGTGTGCAAAGAAAATTGTTCAAAATGTTCAAAATGCATGCATAAATTCCGTGAACTTGTTGTGAACGCACCACAAACGCATTGCAACCTATGCCTGAACAATGTGGTCGGGTGCATATCAAAGTATGCCTCATTCACATGAATGGTTTAACTTCTTTTTCCTCTTGAAGCAAGTCAGGTGAGCATGGGACTTCTCAAGTAATTTCTGTAGCCTCTTGGTTCTTTTTCCTATGGATTTATGTTAATAAGTAATCACAATGTCTTCTAGGCAGCAATTCCCTCTCTCACAATGTCCGTGGGTCTTTATTTTGATAGTTTATGCTTCCCTCCCGCTCTTTCTGCAATCTTTCTGCAATCTTTCTGCTTCACAGATGCAGGAAAGTGGTGGTCAGTGCATACCCATGCAGGAAATATGCATGCCACACGTACTATTGTTGTGGTGTAAATACAGAAAGTTGTGGGGAAGCATGGTCATTCTGTGCTAATCAGCACCATTTTCAGTCATTTACGCGTAAACAAAACACAAACTAGTCCTCACGCTATTCGGGTGTGCCAAAATGATTTACACGCATCGTCATAGCACTACTACGACTCACTACTTTTTCTTCTAAAGATCAGTCTTTAGATAGGTAGATACTTTTTTCATCAAAAAATCACAGGTTTAAAGAAAACAGCCAACATTTAATCACACTGTTGTTGTAGGAACCACAATCCAACACATGAGAAAAAAAACAAGAATGAATGACATTTTTTGACCACACGGTGCAGTGCTGCTTTCTTTGGCCCCGAAAGGGAACGTTATCTTAGCGGGTTTTCTCATGCTGCTGTGCTTCACACTTGCTACACCATTGAACTAACAAACTAAAGAAGTAACAAGACAATGACAAGGAGGTGGAAGGGAACAGATTTCTATGAAGTTGGAATTGTTCTATAGCTGCATGTCAAAAGCCAAAGCCTCCTCTTTGTGCACACACACACACACACACACACACATATGCAGAAAGACATCAAACATGAACAGAGGATATAACAGATCCACCTCTTTGATTCCCTTGGCAACACACACTTGAAGTTCTGTACTTCATGCAGGAAACAACAAAAAGGCAAAGCGAGGGACAAAGTACAGGAGCCAGAACACGGGATTTCAATCACAAGACCTCTCAGTGCTAAGCTGCATGTGATTTCACGATAACTTAAAGCCTTACACACACACACTCTCTCTCTCTCTCTCTCACACACACACACACAAGCGTATACTGCTATGAAACACACATCTGCAGCACTTCAAGCACACAGAGTGATTAGAAACCAGAACTTCCTCAAAGCCCCAGTTAGGGATTATAATTGGTTTTCAAAACAAGACAAAGGAATGCAAAGCTGGGAGACAATTGACACTCCAAAAGTCACTCCAATGGAACCCAAGAGTTGAGTGCTAAAGGCTGTAGCGACACTGTCGCTGTTGGCTATAAAGGGCAATGAGGCGTGCAGTAGGTAAGAGGCAATGAGAAAATACAGGCGCTTAGCTTAGATGTAGTATGATATGGTCGATCAAGTCAGTGGAAAGTGGCGGCAGTGGCGGGCCTACTCTGGCTGGGAATTAAAGCTGGCCCATTCAAAATTTGCATAGGATTTTTTTTATTGCTGCTATGTTGCAAGCTTTATAAGCCCGCACCATTGGACACACTCGCTGACACCAGTCAAAAAACACTTGGGCATTTTCACCTGCTTCTGGGATGCAAATGCAGAGATACGTGTGTATGAGAACTGTTCGTGCCCCTTTTGGTTAGTAAGCAGGATTATGCACGGTAAATATTACCATGAACGTTTGTGGATAAGTGGAGCAAGACACAATTAAAGATAGTCGCGACTGGAATTAAAATAGCAGAAAAAGTATATAAAAAATATGCATGATAAAAAAAATCCATAAATGTAGCCACCAGTAAAAAAACAAACAACTATAAACCACCACTGTCCTACGGTATATCTTTATTTGTAAAAATGTATTTTTTTTAACTTCTTTTTGTGCAAGACAAATAATTCAAAAATACATGCTTTCATGCACTGCTGAAATATTCCTCTTTTGTGACTACAGATCAACATATAGAAATGACACTTCTGTGTGCAGCTTTTTAGAATATTTTGTTACTGTGCCTGTCACTGACAAGTAGATCTTGGAATATTTTACAAAAACACAGCAAAGCTCTCTGTTTCATAAGCTGGCTTTCTTAGCAGTGTTCTATTTGAACAGACGCATGGCTCAATGACCAGCAATGTCAACTCCCAGTAAGAAAACTGAGACATGCTGGTGTCTTTAGAGTGCACATAGGCATCAATCTACTTCTTACCGGCTACCCAACATCACACCGCTGACAAGGAAAGTGTAATCAAAGTACTGTATAGTATAATCATTCTCAGTTGGAAAAAGGTGGATTGCACCATTTGAGTTGGGAGTGAGGTTTTGCCCCATGTGGAGGAGTTCAAGTGTGCCGAAGCCTTGTTCACAATTGAGGGACGTGAGGTCGACCGATAGATTGGCGCAACGTCTTCAGCGATGCGGTCGCTGGACCGACTGTACAGAGAGAGCTGAGCCGGAAGACAAAGCTCTCAATTTACCGGTCCATCATAGTTCCCTCCCTCATCTATGGGCATGAGGTTTGGGTCGTGATGAAAGAAGTAGAACGCGGATACAAGCGGCTGAAACGAGTTTCCCCCGTAGGGTGACCTAAGAGATAGGGTGAGGAGCTCGGCCATCCAAGAGGAGCTGAGAGTAAAGCCACTGCTCCTTCACATCGAGAGGAAGCAGTTAAGGTGGCTCTGGAATCTAGTCCGGATGCCTCCCAAGACGCCTCCCTGGTGAGATGTTCCGGGCATGCCAAGCTGGGAGAAGGCCCGGTGGCAGATTGGATGAAATATATCGCAATGTGTCTGCAAGAGAACATTTTTACAGAATTACTGGCTTACAGTAAATCAGAAAATGGTGTAGTGGAAGACAATGAACGGCAGTATTTTGATCGTGTTGTAATTGTATTGTGACTTTTGCACTGAACAGAGTGGAGGGAGGGTGCTCCAATATGTGCACAAAAACACTGTGCTATTGCAGTCAGTGTGTAGATTGGAGTGTTAGGTTATCACATACATTATGCAAGAGTGCATACGTACGTATGTACGTACATCTACGACAGCTCTGGGATCAGCACCCTGGACATTGTTTTGGGTGCATTTGTTCCAGTGATGTGCGTTCAGAATAGGCAGATGAGACTCTGCATCATAAAATATAGATAAAACCAGTAATGATAAGAGATATTGTATCAAGGAAAACTCAAAGAATTTGCACATTTCTTGATCAAATACAGGACAGAAACCCACGATGAGGCTGCGACAAGTCTGTCCTCTCGTCTTAGAGGGCAAAATGAGATTATATAATTGTGGCGTGGACGGCGATTTTTGTTTCTCAGCATGTCGCCAATATAATCTTTGCAGAAAAACATTTTTGACTTTCTACAGCGCTTGTAATGTCTTTGTTGTAAAGTGACATCATTATTTATTGCTAACCAGACAATATAAGACAGAGAAATGTCATACACTGAGGCGCACAGTACTGCTCCTCAAAATTAAGGTGCTTGTCACTGCTGTTCTTCCATGGAAAGGAGAAACCATTGACAGTGCCATCTGAATAAATGTGATTCTATATCCAAGGTCAAAAATAAAAAGTATGTTGGCAAATTTGTTTCAGTTTATTAAAAAACATACATGGAAATAGTGTTTCAAAAACAAAAGTGTATTATCTTCTTCATTTTCTTGTTATCCTCTTAATGAGCAGTAACTTAATGAGTATTAAGATTAAAAAACCTCTCCATCGTCCTTTTTAAAGACACCATGACAGACCAATATTTATGATGCATTTATGATGCTGCCACCTAATGCTGTTTTCATTTTATGTTTATGGTTTGCAATGTCCTCTGTTGGCCCTTTTGAGTCACATTGAAATGAAATTATCTCCCAAATTATGTTGGACAAAGTCAGTAAGAAAATGTTAGAGTGATTTATGCCTCTATGTTTTAGATTAGTTTGTCCTTTTCCTCACACCTGTTTCAATTTGGACACTGCTCGTTTTGTCTCTGAGCTGTGGGTCCTTTGGGTCATGGCTGTGCGTGCCCGTGTGTGTGCGACTGTGTGCACACAAAGTTTGCTGACTCTCTGGCTTGGCGGGCCGAAGGCGACATGGAATAATTCCCCTGTGTGCACACTGTGAGTGTGTACACAACAGTGTGTGAACAGAATTTGCATATTCATGTGACCTTGTGCTGTTTGTTATATTGCTTAAAGTCAATTAATTTCCAGTGTGCATCTCTTGATTGCAGTGTTATGTCACACACAAGCAAACAAAAACATGCGAGAATTTGTGATGATCATGGATTTATGGTTCAGTCCCTCGCTATGTCTATCCAATATCCAATCCAAATCCAATCCTCTATATCTGTCCAATTGTAGATGTCGTGAGACAAAAGAGATAAAATTGCAGACATACTCAAAATAAAACATGAGACGCGTTGCATAAATGTACATACAGGCATGGCAAGATGGACACATAGAGGAGGGGAGTGGGTGGATGAGAGGTAAATTGCCAGTCAGTGTGGGAGTTTGTGCACATGTCTCTCATTTGTGCGTGTGTGTGTGTGTGTGCTTGTGTGGGTGAGTAGTGAGCAAAGCATGGCACCCAGCGATTTCTTGCATGGAGGCAGTTGTCATAGCAACAGAGGACGTCGTCTGCTCCGTAAGATCTCGGTTGTCCCAGAATCTTACATCACTTTCTCTTGCTGTAATCTGTCTGCTTCCTTGCAAGGTTTCTGTTGTTCAAAAACAAAACAATCACATCCACAACCACCCATGCTCTCCCCAACTTCTATTCATTTATAAAGGCATAAGCCATATTTGTCAATTTAGGACAGGTGTAACAATTCATGTATCCATTTATAAAGTATAAAAATATACCTTTTTTAAAAAGGTAATCAATCGATTGGATCTATACTAGTCAATTAAACATAGGATTTAAGGCTGGCAGGCTTAGATGGGTATGTGTGTGTTAGCACTTTTAATGACGTTAAAGACGTTAAAGTTACTTGTGTGACAGCAAGTCCATTAGTTACGCATGTTGACCGGAGCGCACGGATGACTTTGTGTAAAGCTGAGAGTGCGTGCTCGGTTAGGGCAGTCCGTGCGGACATCCTTATTTTTTCATAGGATATGGGCTGTATTTTCATTGGTATACATGTTTGTTAGGTAGGGGACTTTTTCCTCGTCAATTTTGTATGGGATTTGTACTGCTTGTTGGACCACATCGAAAGTTACGTCTAAATTTAAGCCTTTCAAAGTCATGGATGGGAGCTTCAAGACAAGATGAAAAGATTGGAGGATATAAATTCTATCTGAAGATTCATTCAAATTTGATGGTGCAAAATAAGTTCATTTTGCCCTGCAAGTGAGAGCGAGCTGAGTGCGGGGCAAATGATCGGGCCTTTTAAATCCATCCATCCATCCATCCATTTTCTATACCGCTTATCCTCATTAGGGTCACGGGGATGCTGGAGCTTATCCCAGCAGACTTTGGGCGAAAGGCGGGGTACACCCTGGACTGGTCGCCAGTCAATCGCAGGGCACATATAGACAAACAAACATTCACACTCACATTCATACCGATATACAATTTAGAGTCGCCAATTAACCTAACATGCATGTTTTTGGAATGTGGGAGGAAACCGGAGTACCCGGAGAAAACCCACACACGCACGGGGAGAACATGCAAACTCCACACAGAGATGCCCAACGGAGATTTGAACCCAGGTCTTCCAGATCTCCTGACTGTGTGGCCAATGTGCTAACCACTCAGCCACCGTGCGGCCCCCTTTTAAATCCTAATAATAAAACTGATGTCATGAGTTAGGCATTCACATCTCTCGACTGAGCTGCCCATGGTCCTCGCTTATCTGGGCACAAGTTATGGAAGGCCCTGCCTTCTCCAGCTCTTCACAGCCGTGGTATGCCCAGCTCAAGTCCCACCTCCTATCCACCCTCCCAGCACCCCCCGAATCCCCGCCCCTGGTATACATGCACTTTGTGGTGTGGAGTGGGTACAGTACAGTGTGCTGTAGTTCGAGGCTTACATTAAAAACATGACACTTGATTTTTTCCCTGGACTATTAGTATA
Source organism: Oostethus manadensis (assembly GCA_024372805.1). Taxonomy (NCBI): domain Eukaryota; kingdom Metazoa; phylum Chordata; class Actinopteri; order Syngnathiformes; family Syngnathidae; genus Oostethus; species Oostethus manadensis. The sequence goes on along the minus strand of QODF01000224.1, from coordinate 248,321 downwards.
AAAAAACTGTAAATGGCTACTCTGTTGACATTTAAAACAAATCTCACAACAAGTTATTATATACTTTGGAGTATGGTTGTACTTGCCAAGGTCCATGGGAATTAATCAGAAAAATTAAATAAGTTTTAATCTCAATTATTCACAGACTTGATTTAATTAAATTTGAAATGTTGGTTGCACTTTATTTAAATAAAATGTGAATGTATTTGTCATTAATTGTTGTTTGCTTATATCCATAATTCATTTATACCTGATTCCCTTACCAGAAGCAACGGGAATCTAGGAAACTTCACCTGCACTGTCCCATATCCAGGTATTTATTTCACAGCCAGACTGGTTGATTTTTTTGGCCAAAAAGTTACTGAATTTATTTAAAGTTACTGAATCGTTTCGGATCGGATCGATCTAAATGAGCCAATTTTGTCCTTGATTCGAATCGGCAACAACAAAACGTGAATGAGGCCCATATTGCCCGTTGCAGCTCACGCTACTTCCGTCAGCAACAGCTGCATAGAAACAGCTGTATTCTTTCACTGGGATGGCTGTGTCTTCCAACACAAGACTTGTGCTCCAGTGCTCAGGTGAAAAAATGCTGACAGCAAATGAGCATCTTGTTGATTCTTCATAGTGAAATTGAGAGCCAGTAGCATCCGCTCTTCCGTCTGTCTCGTTGAAGTGGCTTGAGACGTTGTGAGTCGCGGTGTGAGACTAGCGAGGCGTTGTGTTACTCCTCCAAATAGCTGGTACAGTAACAATATTGCTGTAGCTTCCTTAATGTACTGGTCAGTTATGTAAATGAAGACAAATTAGAGGCTTTATTGTCAAAATAGCTGCCTTCCCTATAGTGCAATGTTATGTAGGGTCATTTTTTGGCTTTGGAATGCACATAAAAGGGAAATAAATATGTGCTCATGTTTCACATAAGCATTGTGGATGATAGACATAATTCCAAAAAAGCGCAGTTTTCCTTCAATGAGTAGAACCAAGCCATATCTTGCAGCCAATCAGCAAAGAATGAATGAATGCTATGTCTGCACTCTTTTTCTCTGACTTAAAAAATAATAAAACAATACACTTGTCAAATTGAATAAACTGTCCTATTGATAAAATGGCATTTTACATTAAACAATGCTTATGAGTTGTTAGTACTTGGAAATTTCGAGCCTATTACTTCGGACTTGACTTAACCTTTGAGACTTAACTTTGCCTTGCACATTTTTACGTAAAACTTGACTCTAGACTTGGGATTAAAGATTTGAGACTTACAAAACACTTTCTCCCACCTCTGTAATGTAGCATTCAGACAGACAGGACACACTTTTTAAACTTAATTGCCAACCTTAACACGCCCACGGCAGCGCTCAGTTCCAACATCGCCTACACAAATCAGTAGGGCATTCCACAACAACACAAAACGTTGTCTTATCCATCTTATGCCGAGTGAGGTGCATTCACAAACAGTGGAATTGATCATTAACATTACAACACAGTCAGATCTCTTTTTTTGGCTCTGTGTTCTTTATTGCTGCTAATTTTGCTGTGATAATTGTAGCAATTTGTTGTGGATTTTATTTCATTTTGGTATATATTTTATGTAATATTTATTACTAAGTACAGTGGAACTGTGGTTTTTGTTATTAAACTGTTCCAAAAGGTCAGATGAAATCTGAAGCAATTCTTTTCCATAGGAACCCATACAGTCCTTCATGCACCAGATAGTCTACCTTCCTCTAAAGCAGGGCTCGCACAAAAAAATAATCTGGATGATTTTAAACCTGAATCCCCCTTTACCATCAAAGTCGGCAAAGCCTCATGGCTCCAAAAGATTACCTTGACAGATTATCCTGTGGTGTGAGGTGCGTTAAGAGTGATTTTACCCTTCCGGATCTTCTTGGGACTGGCAATCACATCATTCCCTGAAGTATGTAGAAAGTCATACTGTGTGATTTTCAGTTAGAACGCTATAATAGCCAATAAGTGCGTGGTTGTTGTTGGACAATATTAGAACAGCAGGAACACATATGGCATATTTTATATTGTATTATCACTAAGAATTAGCATTAGTATAAATATTAGTATTAATATATGTGTAGGGTCTTGCACACACAATATTTGTTAACATTAAAAGGATTCTGTGTACCCGCGGTTTTATGTCATCTACACACACAGAAGTCAGCTTTACAGCAAGAATGAAAATACGGACAATGCTTACGTCAATTGGACGAGAAATGTGATTTTTTTAACAATCGCGGATTGATACACATCAGTACTGTCACAACGGAAGTACATTTCCCATGGAACACCAGTTTAATTCCAAAGTCTGCGTCTCAAGATGTAGGCGACCGTCTTGTGCAAACAAGCTGAAATGAATCACCAGAAGCATAGAGAGCAGATTACGGCCATATGATCAATACGACACGTCACATGCAAAGGTCAAGAAATGTGACCCGCACGAGTCAAAACATCTAAATCTCTTTCCAAGGTCTGTTCTGTAATAACATTTCGCCGCCAGGTTTACATTTCTAAGCAGTCACCCGACACACGCTACAAAGAACAGGCTTGAGTGAAAAGGCGGCACTTTCTAGCGTAAATACTCTATGTGTAATGCACTGCAAATACACAGTACTTATCTTAGTGATCAGCTGATATTGTGAAATTGAGCAAATGAGCCCAATAATTCATGAAACCCATCTTGCACACAGCATGGCCTGCATTAAAAGTGCAGCCAGCCCTAGATGGAAATGCGCTTGCATAAGTAGGGTAAGAATCCAAAGGAAATCCTCTTATTCACATGCCTAAATAAAGATTATTTCTTCAATTAAGATCATTCTTTCTTAATTGGAGGCTTTTCATTTGCTACAGCAAAATTGCATTTGTTACAGTAACAATTTTCAGTAATTACAGCAGAAACACACAACAAAAGCTTTGTTTGTCTCACCTTTACCATCTGTGCTTCCACCTCTGCTTTGTTCTGCACCTTCATCTGGTCTCACTCTCTCGGCACACACACACACACACACACACACACACACACACAGAGCAGCAGCTTGATTTATAGTGTTAGTAGCAATGATCTCTATCCCAAAGAGACACAATGCCGAAGGAGCAGTCTAACATACTGGTATTCGTGCACCTTATATCTCACACTTTACTCATCTATCCACATTCACCACAAGAGAAGGGATAGAAAAAAACACAATATATATTATTATAATGACTAATGCTATACTACAATAAAAGGGCTGCATCATTCCAAAACATATGCTGCCTGAGCACCGACTTAACTTTTAGGGCCAACTTCTTTAGACTTTAGAAGAAACATCATAAAACATCATTGTTCATCTGTCCCAACTGTCTCCATCACAAAACTTTGGACAAGACATTCAGAGGAAACATTCATAGACGCTGTGAATGATTTTAGACTAATCACTAAGTCTCTGTAATGTTGCTGCAATGTTTGGTGAGACACACAAACGGCCAGACTCGATCGCCCAAAAAAACAGGCTTTTATTGCATCTTTGAATGATCCCACAACAGGCACAATAATCCCTGATAATAATCTCTAATAGGATACTTTTGCTACAGTAGCCCACGCCAGACTGATACTCAACTCTGAAGCCAAAGTGTCACTTCTTGTCCGCCCGCCAATTAACTGTGATCAACGAGGGACTACTGTAGAAGGAGGGTGTTAATTGTTGCCTGTGAAGTAAAGCAATGACACAGTCTACCTTCCCCAGTCGTGACAAAAGTAGTGGGACACATCTTTGAACGTCGCACATGAAGATGAAGCATGGTAGACATTTGATGTCCATAGTTTTTGTATGATTTAAAGGCTTATGTTTTTCTAAAAAGATAAAAATTGGAATTGTGGCTCAATTTATTGGCTTTTTACTGATATACCATATACTGATATTGTCCAGCACTTCACCGCCAATAGAGATATCAAACTAATGCCAGGTCACATTTTGTGTAATAAACACATCACGCTGCTTTTATTGTGATGCATTTCACAAATAAACACTGTGCAAAATAAGAGAAATGCTGCCATACACAACGCAAGCAAGTTAAAGGAAAAGTACCATATTGTCTTGATCTCAGCAAAATAATCATTAACTCAATCAACTAATACAGGTTCATCCTAATACATTTACAAATGGCTGGCTTTGGAAAGGTAAAATAACAGTCAAGTATAAAATATGAAACTAATACAATTAGTGACTATTATAAATTCAGCTCCTTTACCGCTTATGCTTATGTAACTGCAGGTGTGCCTGTGTCTCCCAATCATTCTTCCTAAGGTGCGATGTTTGACTAGAAGTGTTAAAAGAAGATGCCTTAGTCCCTCCTCACAGCACTTTACACTCATTGCGAGATTACATATTTACAATCCAAAGGCGAAATTTGAAAATAACTCCAGACCGCAGACATACTGAGCTTGCAAGCTTTTGCTGTGTGGAGCACGGAGGGTCATCACCACGTTACCCGACATGAATCGATTTTATGCCGTGTCAATATTGGAGTAATAGCTGTACGTGACTCAAGTCATACAAATTTGGAAGTGTACAATTTGCTGGACTTTAGGTTCTGCTGTATTTGTGGCAAGTGCAGTGCATGTATGAAATTTTATTACATTCTCAGTTTTGTTGTGTAAAATTTGCCAAGAATTGACAGCTCATTTGAATTTAAAAAACAAAGACACGTTGGTGGTCAGAGGATAGAAATGCATGACCAAGACACACCACTCCAAAATGTCAAGAGTAAAAGCATTTCTCTTTCAAGTGTTGATGCTAAGGAGCTGATGATTAGAGTGCATTACATTAGAACGGAGACTATCAAAGGAAAGGAATAGATGATGAGCCTTCAAATGTCACCCACATCACACATTTGTTTATTGGTTCCTTTGGGGGGTCTTGGCGGGTATTGCGTAGCTGACGCAACAGGACGTGTGCACACTCACCTCTCCTCTCCACTGAGAACATCTGCCTCCTCACACTGGCCGTATGCCTTGTAACATAACCCCCACCATCCCATCTCACTTTCATGTCTTTCGCGCTCTCTGTCCTCGTCTTGCCGCTTTTGATGGAATGCCAGAGGCTGGCAGATGCTCTCGTTCAGCGCAGCTTCACTTGTGCGCTCCCTGCTTCTGTAAGTGTCCCTTGCAAACACCCTACATCCACACATCACAAAGCATATTCATTGTCATGAAATATCAAAGCAAAATCTGCCCTTCAACCGCCCAAAAAATTGCCCTTCTTAAGATCACGGCCATGTTCATAAATGAAATATGAGTACACTACACATTCATATAATGCTGATGGTCAGCATAGGCCATCATGAAGAAGGGCAGCGTCTCATGTTTCTCAATAATGCCATCATTTTAAAGGGAAAATTACAGTATATTGTTGAAAAACTAGAATAAGACATCATTTGATTTCCTTTGCTAGATTGGTCTTTTCATTACTACCTGTCACTGTCACACAGCTTTAGACACTGAAACACTATTTTCGTCCAAAAAATGATTTTTCCATTAGCGATATACAGTATTTGTACTAGATGGCATGGCCCTATGATTCTAATGTTAGTTGTGCAAAAAAATGCAATTGGCATGTACAGTAATTGACTCAGGGCTATTAAACTGCAGGAAGGTTTCCTGAATAACATACAGTTCACTGCACTGATGTGGATCCTGTGAAATTAGTGTTATTAGATAACTGGCCACATTAATTACAGTTATCAGACAATTCATAGCTCATTTAGCTTTGAACAGATGCCCTGACAGTGGCAAACATGTCAAACATTTTCTATCACCTTCTATTTCAATTGAGATCCAAACTGGGTTGGGCATTGTTTCCAGTTGTATTTGAAATGAACACTGCATCGATACAGATGAGGTGATGATGGTGATACGGTGATGAGACGAGGTGTGTTCAAGTATTTGGAGCACATACACTTTATGTCTGGCTTGCTTCCACATACATAACACAAGCAAGAACTATGGCGGCCTAAAGGGACAAAATGTCTTGGACTGGTGGACCCAGGAGGAGAGGGTGCTAATAATTGACTTTACCTGGGTGCTGCAATCTACGCTGCATCTGCTGACATGGAAGGTCATGGTACACCTGGGGGATCCAAACTTTTTCCACCACAGGCCATATAGAAAAAAAATTATGATATATGCAGTATTTTTCATTTCGGCTAATTATACTCTAAAACCTTATCAATGTAGGTCAAAAGTTGTTTGGTATATCCAAAAAAAGAAACAGAGTGCAGTGAATCTGGACTCAGCAGACCGCATGACCTTCTTCCATTGCTCCAGAGTCCAATCTTTATGCTCCCTAAAATACTCCCAAAATTGAAGCCTTTTTTCCGGTTAGCCTCACTGATTAGTGGCTTTCTTAAGACTACACAGCTGCTCAGTCCCAATCCCCGGAGTTCTTTTTGCACTGTTCGTGTGGAAATGCTCTTACTTTTACCAACCCATTTACCAACTTCTAAACAAGTTTTTTTTTACATTATTACAACCCCTCAAGAAATGCCACCCATATAGTCACCTCCACATTTACACCCAATGTAGTAAGTCTAATCAGAAAATAAGACAACTAAAACTGTGTTGCAGTCAATGTGTTCCCCAGGGGAGATGAGTGAGATGCCCATCTTATTATTTTTGTTAGGGCTGTCAAAAATAGCGTGCCAATGGCTGTAACTTATTTTATTTATTAATTACACATTGCGGCTCAAATTTTGCGTCTTCAAAAAAGTATGCCTATTTATGCAAATGTAATGTATTTTTTGCCTCAATTAAGCATTTTCAAGCATAAAAATGTCAAAGATTAACTAAAATACAAATATTTAACAAAAATTATTCGAATTGTTACATGTTATATATGGTCACTAGGTGTCAGTAGGTGAAAAATACAAGCGCAAGACTTGATAATTTTACTGTAGGTTTGTTTACAGGCACAACAATAATAATGTAATAATAATCATAATAATAACACGGGCTACTGTTGCAGCTGTAATCCAGCCAACATTCACCTTTGAACCCCCAACAGCACTTCCTGTCCACGTGTCTGGAACACATTTATTACAACACTCACACGAACATGTATTTATTTATGTGTTAAATGGTTTATTTTCTCTGATCATTTCTACTATATTGAGTAATACGAGTGTAAAGCTGACTTTAGGGGTGTTAGTTTATGTATAGAGGGCTATATTTATGTTAAAAACTGTATTCCATATACTGTAGGTGTGTTTAATGGAAGACTGATTTTGTCCTTCAGCGCTGCACAACAAAAAGGCAAGGCTGGACAGGGATGAGAAAGAGGTGGCTGGAGAGGCAATGAGTTACACGTGTGGGTTGCAAATGTGGAATATAAGGTTGTGGGGGTGTTGCTGCAGGTGCGGAGAGAAGGAATAACAGAAAGACAGGAGAATAATGAGGAGAAAGGAGAAAGACCCTCGGGTGATCATGAGTGTCATCTCGGTGTTCGTTATTGAGCTTGTGTCAGCTACAGAAAATCATTACTTTTTTCAACATTTGTCTCTCCCCAACAAATGTCACTTTGTTCTTCAATAGGAGTAAACATACAGCAAATGGGCAAATTAATGAGACATGGCCCTTAATCAATAAATCACTCAGGCTGAGTAGACTCCAAAGCGTTCTCATAATCATATTGTATGGAATCTACAGTATGATTATGAGAAGTTGACAATATTTTTTGGACAATTCCATGTTTAATATGGAGCTGTCAATTGATTCAAATTTTTAATCACGATTAATCACATTTGTCCACAATTAACTCATAATGAATTGAATTTAATTGCAGATAGAAATATGTTTGTATCTAAAAGTATGGATGTAAATGTATTTGTGTTAAACCAGCGGTTCCCAAACTTTTCATAGTCATGTACCCCTTCAGACTTTAGACTTATAACCATGTACCCCCTCTCTCTTGCACACTTCTTAAATTTTCATTAAACTGTATTATTAAACATGTTTACTTGCTTAAATAATTTTATTATTATTTATTTAGTTCAGAAATTTTGCATGGTTGAATTTTGATAAAAGTTTTGCATGAGCACTGATAAAAATATTTTTTAAGGACATTTTTGTCATGTGCTGTGATGCTGTTCTGCTGCCGCCTGTCTGTTATCTTTAGCGGTACACTGCTGGTCCTGCAGAGATGGAGCCACCGGTGCATACCTGCAATCTATTACTCACCTGGTCTCTTAAGCCTGTCAGACCTTGGATTTACTCATCCCTGCCTCGTGTTTTCCTCCACGATTAAAGTAGCTTTCTGGTCATTGCTGTCTTCCTTGTTACTGTGAATATTTTTCCTACCAGGCGTTCTCCAGCAGTTACCTATGGTGTGTGATACAGCATAGTTATCTTCCTGCTTGTTTTTTTCAGCAGCGCTCTTAGCTTGCTGGTATGGTGTTATTCTCCCTGCTCGACCTTTTTACTAGCAGCGGTTTTGTTCCTATGTTGTTGTTTTTTGACTCCTGTGTGGAGTCATCTTTTATTTTAAATCTTTTGTTCTGCAACAACTGTGTCCAATCTGCGTTTGGGATCCTAATACTGGCTTATGCCAACTCATGACAAATTTTGTTTTCCTTCTTTGTCATATTACAACTTTAAAAAAATTAAAAGTTGTTTTTCTTTAATATTTTATTCCTAAAATAAAATGATTTTCCTTCTCATAATCTTATTTCCATTTCTGTTGGTTTTTTTTTTTATTTTCCAAATATTTTAACTTTCTTCTTGTAAAATGTATTTTACTATATACTATCAGGACTTATAAACTTTCTTTAATATTTATGCTACTAAAATAATATTTTATTCTCCTAAAATGACAACTTTTCTTGTTACATTTTTTGTTACGTACAATTGTTTTTCACAATGTTTTGACTTTACTTTTGGAAAATTACTGCCGATTTTTTCATTTTTGCTGTTTTGTTTTTTAAGTTTCCTTATATTTTTTAATTTGTTGCGGTCCCCCGGGCTGCACTTACGCTACACCAGTCTAAAGCATGAAGCATATTTGTTTTTATTATATTAATTCTCCTTTATTATTAATATTTCAATTTACTTACATTGGTCAAAATAGCACTGTGAACGATTTTTCCACAGAATTCTGTAGCTTTATATAACTAGTATATTGAATGTGAAATCAACAGACTACATTGCGATAAAGAAAGAAAACCCACCTACAGTTGTCATGTCCTGCACTCTTATTGTGGTGTGCTGCACTTCCTGCTGGGCTAATAGACAGCCATTGCCACAGGGGAATTAAGCACAGCTGTTCATCATTCCAATTAGTGACATTTATAAGCCCAGCACCGTCATTGGAAAGGTGCTGGTTTGTCTCTCTATAGTAGTTATCCTTGCACAGGCTGTCACCTAGAGCAGGGGTCCTAAACTGGTGCCATGGAGGGCCCAGACACTGCAGGTTTTCTTTCCAGTCGGTCACTAAAGCAGGTACTTTAATTGTTGAGCTCCTTCCCTCAAATTGAAGGACGTGTTGATCAATCACCTGCTTTAGAGACCAGCTGGAAAGAAAACCTGCAGGGTCTCGGTCTTCAATGGCACGTGTTTGAGACCCCTGACCTAGAGCCTCCCACTTACCTCGGACTTCCTTGTCTTCCAGTGCAATTCTGTTATTGTGCTGTGTAATACTGGTCCCCATCTTCCCTGGGTTTTGTATGTAGCTTCTCTGTGCTCGGCTATTCCAGCAGTGGTCGTTTGTTTGTTACTTTTACTTAGGTTTCCTCTGTGCTTGTTTTTTCAGCAGCTCCTTTAGTTTTCTTGCTAGGGTTTTTCCTGCCCTTTTTTCCTGGGAACGTTTGTGTTTTCTCTTTGCTGCAATGTGTTTTTCCTCTTTTGAGGACACTTTTTTTCTATTAAAACGTTTTTGTTCCGTCTTGAACTGTATTGTCTCTGCATCCTGGGGTCCACACTCGACACCCATTTCCGTTTCGTGACAACAGAAATTGAATGAGGCCGCTCATACCAGGGTAAAACTGTGTCTTCAAAAGTACTACAGCCACTGTGCATAGCTTCAGATGGTTCTATGACTACTGAGACACAAGCATACCCAGTAATACTACTATGTGTTGAGAAAAATATCTTTGTGGTATTAGCAGCATAGTGGATGTAGAAAATGTGTTCTACATCTTAAAAATCCTAAGCATTTATTCGTTTGTGGAAGAAAACAGAAACAGAAAATAAATGAGACAACTGTTATCAGAAACTTAAAGCATCCAATCAGATTGCGCTTAAGCCTGTAGGGGGCATATTTCTGTGATATATTTTGCTATACAGTATTTACCTCTGTGATAGTCTTCAGATGCATCTGTCAGCATCCTTCAGATGCATCTGTCGCATTGGTTGTGTTCACAACTAACATGTCACCATTCTCTATGTTTCACTTTGATGCAGTCATTCTGTCACTGCAGAGTAATGTGAACTAGATTTGTTGCAGGTGTCTCCTGGATTGTCATTGTTTGTGAGGTTCTGTTTTTCTCATTGTTTTTCTTTTATGTTTATTATTTGTGTGTGTGTGTATTTATGTATTTTTTATTATATATTTTTTCTCTCTCTTTTCCTGTCTTTTTGCCCATTTTGCTCTGTCACTGTTGTGGTTGTTGATATTGTGGTTATCATGGTTGTTGTTTATAATATTGTTGAAATATGTTTTTGAGGTTCTTCTGCACCCTTTCTTAACACCCGCAACCCCACCTCCTTCATTTCAGGTCCGGCATAAAAATGTGGCTTTACAAAATTCATCATAAACACAGTAAAATGTCAAGAGAGCCTTATATAGATCATAATCTAGTTTCCTAGTTTCCCTTGGCAAAGCAATTTTGCTCAACACTTAAAGGCAGCTTCCCTCCCATTCAGCTGTTATGATGCTGTACAAGACACACACGAAAAAGGAAAATAACAAGTCAAAATAAAGTTTGATTTGTATGTAACACCATTGAGTTATAAATGCCTGCTTTATGGGTGTGTGATGACGGAATGACATCTGGACAATGACTGTGGACCCCATCGGTGCAAACAGAACAAACCGATAAGTGGCGCACAGTCAGTCATGATACCAGTACTTTTTCATAATGTGCCTTGCAGCTCAATGCCATTTCCCCTCTGACAGCTACATCACTGACACATGACAGCACCTTTATCCTCGTTCTCTCCTGGAGTCACTGCACCATACTGTGGTGATGTGCTGCCTCGGTTTCAAACACTGACAGAATATAATGATATTTATATAAAATTTTAAATGTATACTTTTCTTTTTCTTAAGCCGTCTCGCAGACGAAGACTGGTTCATTAAAGCATTTAATATGCATTGGTCTAAATCCTTGTATATGAAGTACACGCAACTTATACTTCTCCAGGAAAAGTTCTGGTTGTAAAAGTCTGATCACCTTCTGGTGAGTTTGCATATATAATCCTCTGTCTTGGCAGTCAAATACATTCATTTATGCAGAGCATAAAAGTATCTTACATTTAACTTGCTGCACTCTCACTGGTGCAGCTACTGCCAAAACTGCCTTCTTTAAGGAAAAACGGCAGTGACAAGCGCCTTTCAGCTCACGTACATGACTCATATAAGCTAAATTAAGAGCTTGAATTGTCATTACATTAGTTGGCTGATTGTTTTGGACTGTATGACGTCAGTGCAGGGCATAGTGTCAGAAGTTTTACATGTACTGGACACACACAAAGACACACATACCTCTGTCAAAGCCACTCAGTCACAACCATCCATCTATGCTGGTGCTGCAAATGCAAGGTCATTTGGATTCACGTCCACATATTGGGGTGAGGGCAAACGATCGTGTGCCGCTCACCAACACACACAAGCTAGTGTACTATCGTGGGGCTTTGTGTGCGCCAATATTTGTGTCATTAGAGATAATAGATGTGATCATGACCTCACAAATGAAAAATGAGCTGCCTCATCAATCACCTGCTTTACAACACTCGGCCCCCACCATCTCATCCCCAGTCTGCCGTCTTGCCTTGCATGCATTATTTTGTGTCTGTGTTCTCACATGAGGCTTGAAATTATTATTTCAAATGACATACTTCACCCAGAAAAGACAAGCTTTCTGTAAATATCACAGTTTTAAAGTTTCTAATTGCTGATTAAGAAGCGGCATAGGAAATTATGATTTGGTAGAATTTCTTCTAGTCATATTTGATCACTCAAAAAGTGTCTGTCAGTGAATAAACATACCTGTCATCATTAGACATGGCACTGTGTGAATATTTGTCCGCAATATGCACATTTCTTTTGATCATTGAGTTGAAAGGGGCTTTACTCTATGTGTTCTTCTTCTGCTGATTTATCTCCAAAATATCCTTCCCCTGCTGCATCATTTGCATATTAATAAGCATTCATGCCATCAGTACCTGCAAGTGCAACAGTAAGACACATTTCTGTCATTGTAAGCTTTATCATAAGAGTATTATAAAAGTAGAATTGTAATTGAAGCGAGTACAATCAATTTTTTTGGTAATAATTATTATTGTAAATATTGATCAATTATTTACAAGGGCTTTTAATTGTTTTATGCTGCATTTAATTATCTTTTACTATTACATAGCATTTTAGTGACTGTTTTATTGTTTTTGCCCAATACCTATATTTCACTTGCCTTTGACAATGTCAATTTGCACATACAGTAGTTAGTGTTAGAAGTACTGTGACATGATTTTTTTCTGCATGCAAGCTCATATTTAGGTTAGGGCAGTGCTTCTCAATTGTATACTATTAAGAAACTGATCACATGTATTCATTAATCTGTACAAACTGAACTGAAAACTGAAACTAGGAAAATGCAACAAAATTGAGCGCTATGAAGCATACAAGCGTATTTAAGAGTCAAATTGCATGTTGAGTACAATAAATGTGTACACGTTGGCAAGTCTGCAGTAACATTGAAAGTACTGCCTGCCTGACAGTTCACCGCGCCCCACCCCTTCCCCCACCCCACTATTTGAGAACCCCTGGGTTAGGGCCTAGCACCAAGCGATAGTGGTGCAAAGGCCTTACTGAAACAGCAGTGCTTGTGATTCTTCCAGTTTCCTCACAATTTTGAGGGCCTTAAAACTGACCAAATTTTGAAAGGGTATTAAGCTAATTGAGAAATTACAGATTTCTGCAAAACCAAACACGACTCCTTCGATTTCACATCGCAGTGCCCCTTTAGAAATGTACCAAAAAATTGCCCAAGCCACCAGTTTCGCGGCTCATCGCCAAAATTGGCGACATCAATCATAACAGGATGCACAAAAAAGTCTGAAGAAACCATTTTTTCAAAACAGGAGGTCTTCCGTTTTAATTTGGACCCTGTTAGGTGCAAACCAGGAGTTGGTTTGAACTTCTAGGAAATCTGACCAAAATCAGGATTATAAATTACAAAAGATTTTAGGTTGTTCCATGTGATGCAGCAGGAGCCTTTTATGAGTTGGCAACACAAAACCAAATAACTCTGCTTGAAAAGGTCAAACTTCTCCAAAAAAAAAGTGCGTATGATAAAGATGAAGGACACCCTGAAGATGTCTATCTGCCCCTTTCTTAATTAATTACAATGCCACCTAGTCAGTGTGAGTCTTGCAGCCAATACAGCTATCGACTTGTATAAATATTATTTTTCATGGTGTAATATTTGACAGCATGACACATGCCTTTGGGGTGACAGTGCTAACAAGCAACCTGCAGATTGTCCTGGATTACAGGCTTTAGATAAGGTGCTCATTTGTATTCTGGCGTCCAATAAAACTTCAAAGTGGATCAAGTCTGTGAAGCATGAGTAAACCAAAACATGCCCTTTACTTTCATAAATACACGTGAAAATAACATGACAATTCAGATGCAATCACGGACACGCATATATGAAGACTGATCATACCTTTGTGCAATATACAGTACACATCAACTGCCTTCATAAGTGCATGCTTGGTGCAGACATGTTCCCAGGATGGTTGTTACTAGTAAAGGAGTAGTTTGACTCAGTAGTTTTACTGAGAGTTGGAGAAATTTGAGATTTGCTTGTGGGATTATTTTATTGTCCATTTGCCACGAAGATACTTAATGTATCCAACTTGGATAAAAATCTTCAAATTGAATAAATGAGTCAGAAGGAAACTTAATGTGTGAATAGTGAGGTATCGCCTCCTGCTTTCTGCTTTTTTCTGCAACAAAGAGGGAATTTCAACTGCAATTTCATTATATCTCCATGAACTAAAGGATAAACATAATTTGTGCTAAATTGTCAAGGTCACTGTAACTTGACTAAGCCACATTCTAAGATATTATTTGCGGGTGGTCATGGTTACAAACATAAATAATCCCCAAAAGGACATTTTTATTAAAAACTATTGGTCAATGTGACATCACCGTGTGTAGCAAAACCCTTCAATGTTACTTGATTGCTGCCAAGCGGCTGGTCTGATGTTGAACCACCTTTGAGAGAGGCAACAGGACTTATTTCAAATTGTCGTTTAAAGTGATGCCAACTGTCTCCCGATGTACAGTATTTGTCATCACTTCAGCAGAATTCAACATAGTGTACACAATCCGCGAGTTGATACCGAAATGAGTTTTCTCCGCAGGGTGGCTGGGCTCTCCCTTAGAGATAGGGTGAGAAGCACTGTCATCCGGGAGAGACTCGGAGTAGAACTGCTGCTCCTCCGCATTGAAAAGAGCCAGATGAGGTGGCTCGGGCATCTGGTTAGGATGCCTCCTGAACGCCTCCCTGGGGAGGTGTTCAGGGCACGTCCAACCGGTAGGAGGCCTCGGGGAAGACCCAGGACACGCTGGAGAGACTATGTCTTTCAGATGGCTTGAGAACGCCTCGTCATCCGCCGGGAAGAGCTGGACGAAGGGCCGAGGAGAGGGACCACTGGGCTTCCCTGCTTAGGTTGCTGCCCCCACGACCCGAGCTCGGATAAGCGGAAGAAGATGGATGGATGGATGGATATTGTATGACATATTTAGGGCTGTCAAACTATTACATTATTTTATTTTTATCAGATTAATCATGGTTTTCAAATTAATTCCTTAATATTAATCACCATTTCACACCCTGACTGAAAATATGCCCATTTTTACTGTATTTTATTGAAAGAAAGACAAATGACAGGCAGGATGAAATATGTTTGCATGTAACACGCCAATTTAACTGAAAATGTAATTCAAATGAATCAAAAGCTCAAATCAAAAGTTTTAAATCAAATATATTGTTTTCCCCATGCATGCCAAACAAGCAGTACAGAAAAGGAAGGTCTGGATAAAAAGCCATGGCAAAACAATGTGGTTTATTAGTCATTGTGTCATCAAGGGATATCAGAATGA
Organism: Oostethus manadensis; assembly: GCA_024372805.1. Lineage (NCBI taxonomy): Eukaryota > Metazoa > Chordata > Actinopteri > Syngnathiformes > Syngnathidae > Oostethus > Oostethus manadensis. The sequence continues at coordinate 232,950 of QODF01000224.1, read as the reverse complement.
GCAAATTGTGAACTGGTGTTCGTGTTATTTACCACAGCAAAGGAATACGTGTAATTGTTCTGATACTGGTAGAAGACACATTGTCCTGCGTCAAGAGAGACATCTCGTGGTGCGTCTGGGGACTTTCACGGTGATTCGATTGTTCAGAGCTGATGGTGTGCGCGCGCGCATGTACGGTGTGTGCGGGAAACCACGCCTTCTTTTCTTTCTTCCCTCGCTTCTTTCGCAAGAGATGTTTGTCGTACCCGTTTCCGGTTTTACTTTGAAATTCTTGTCCCAGCTTCCCATTTATGCTCGGACTTCCTGTCACAGCACCTGCTCCTCAGAGGATTCGTGTGTTTACACCTTTTTTTTCTAAAACCAAAATATACATACATGTATATGGGTTCGCTTGTCGTTGGTGCTTTACACGTAGACCTTCATTTGTGGTCTCAATGCGAGAAAAAACCGAATAATAACAACAACAGCAGTCACTCGTGGTAATGATGTGCGGTCATGTGCGCGTTTGTGCACACGCGTGCTCGTGTTTGCACGTGTTTGGCTGGTGGGGCGTAGGAGTGGACCGCATCTGGAAGCAATCGAGCAGTAGATGCTGTCACTTTCCTCTCACCTCGGGCTTTTGGGGGACTTCTTAAACAAACACTCATGCACTCGGAGGAGATTACAGGAAGGCAATCCGAGCTGCAGACCCAGATCGTTGAAATCCCTTGCCACACGCACGCACACACACGCACACTCACTCAACCGGAGTCAGGTAGCCGGGCAACTGCTAATTATTGATTATTAAAACTGCCCTAAATTAAAATATGTGATGGCAAAAAGCAACGACTTTTGCATGGATGTGTGGAAAATGTGGGGTTTGCAGCACTTAAAGGCAGCTTGACTCCCATTCAGCTGTTATGATGCTGGACAAGACAAAAAGAAAAAAGAAAAAAAAAAGAAAATGTGGGGTTTGCAGCTGCTATCTCCTCGTCGGTCAAAAGGTGGCAGCATTGTTTAAAATGTAACATGAACGCAGTAGGAGCCCAATCACTATGAGTCGAGCAACTACAGTAGAACAAGGAGACAGCACGATTAAATGACGATTATTAATCGTGATTTAATCGTTTAATTATTGCAAGGTTGCAAACACACGCACATTCATTAATGATACTTATGGATCACAGAATATTGGTAACCAAAGCGTTTTTAATTTGTCTTCTTCTGATACAAAAGTGTATTTTAAATAACACATTTTAAAAATTCTGTCACTTTTTACAAGGATAAATTAGCGTTTTTCCTGTAGTACACTCACCACGTTTTAATGTTGAAGGCAAAGATCAGTACTGGTGAACAAACCCCCAACATTGATTCATAACTGGGCATCGCAACAACACTTACATATCTTATTAGCAGCCCACTTTGGGGGCCTGTGTCCAAGTAACTCTGGTATTGTTTAAAATGTCACGGGAGGCAAAGTGCGGTCGTACGGGCGGTGGGCGCCAAACCTTATGAGAAAAGGCAAACCGCATTAGCTCAGACGGCTGGTGGTCAGAGCTTAACTTAATTCACTTTAGCTCAATGTAATGTTTGTTTGACTTTGGAAATGTAATCGGGGTGCCAAGGTATGCTGCTTTGAGAACCACCGGCTGCTCCAGGCCTCTCAGGTTGACCAGAATATTTAGAAATACCTACAACAACGTCTCATTTCCCATGTTAGGCGGAGACGCAACCCAAGCCTGTAAAATTCTACTTCTACACATTTACCTAAAAATATATTTAACCGGCATGGGAGGCACTATCTGGTTTCACATGACATATTGAAGGGCCAAATGCTTGTCTATTTGAAGACCCCACAGGTTTCACTCTCGCTTGTACAAGGGCTAGCGTGACACACATTACAATTAGTATGCATTCAAAGACTCACTGAAACGCAAGCACTTTGCTAGATTGTCAGGCAAATGTACACATTTGTTAAATAGTGCAATAAGACTTGGTGAGTGGGATAATTGTTGGATGTGTAAATTGAAGTGTATCCCTCAGGGAATGGCTTAATCTGTCGAGGATGGCACACTACAACTAAACACATCGTATTTCTGTGCTATCTTTATGAAACTTTAATAGTTCACATGACACCGAACAGTTAAACTGGAACTGATTTCCCCTTTCAGGGATCATCGATGGTCTGTGGGAAGCTGATCTTTACGTTAAATGGATAGTTGCATGAGGGCGTGTGTGTGTGTGTGTGTGTGTGTGCTATATTGTTTTTGTTGTTGTGTCTCTTGGCAAGTGATTGTCTAATAACATTGGATTCTATCTAATGTTTAGAAAAGCCAGCTGTAATTTCCTGCACTGGATCGTAACTCATGACCATATACAGTCAATGCTTCCCAAGGAGGCAGCACACATCACTGGCAATAAGCTTGGCTTTATAAAGATAAATGACCATCATCTCCCAGAGCCCTACCTGCTTCCAAATAATCAATAAAGTACATATATGACACTCTAAGCTATGAGTTTTGTTTTAGCAAACAATTATTAGGACTTTAAATTCTCCTTGACAGCCACTGTTGTTGTATCTGCTGGGTAGACACCTAATGACTACCCAATGGTTGTTCTTCATGATGACATTGCTGCATAAAGAACAGTCCAGTGCAGATTCCATTATTAATATTCACTGCACAGGCACATTTTCCATGTGAGGGGTAAAGTTCAAGCCTGCTTTCACAAATTTCTCCGATATACTAATTACTACCGGATACTGCCATCATTGCGGCATCATATTGGAAAAAGCAATTTCTGTTCGGTTCACTCTTGGCATGAATCTATCTGCTCTTTTACCTCACATATTGTCTAATTATAGTGCTTTATTACAACCGTAAGCTATTTCCCCCTGCTCTGCTCTTTAATATTCAACAAAAGATGGGTGTGTTTTTAAACTGCATAAAAAGGGTGCTGAAATGTAAACAAGTCTGTAAAATAAGGCCATTTTGACACAGGTTGGTTACTTTTGGTCAGGTTTGTCGTTGACTTTTAAAATTCCCATTCGGTTTTGGGTAAAAAAAAAAGCCACATAGATCTTTGGGAAACCTCAGCCTGTATCTGAATAACATCTGTACAGGGACTTAATAGCTTTCACAGGCATTGACGGCAGAAGGCTTATTGTACACAGCAGGTTGAGTCTCTGCTGCTGAGGAGAAAAGTCAGCCAGAGGTAGACGTGGCACAACACAGCTTATTTTTTCATCTACACTTCACGTTAATGCTTCAATGCTGCCTGCTCTCTCTCTTCCATCTTCATTGTCCTTCTTTCTCCCCAACTCTGTGCTATAAAAGTCTTCACAGAGGTCAAGAGGCTACTGTGGCTGAACCGGTCCACCCTTTTCTCCTTAACTCCACTGGTGAAGACATAGAGCTAGATATGCTTGTGGACTCAAACATTTTACAGTGCCTTTCACATCCAGTGGTTTGTGTTACATTCTCCCTTCGTCGGGGTGAACGTCTGTGAGATAAAGAACCAAGTCTGGTCTTGTTCGCTCTTTCTCCTCACACCACTGTCTCGTTGCCTCTCCCTGGTTTAATCCAACCTTTGCCCGGTCCACTCTTGCCGCCTCGACCTGTCCTGCTGTCTTTAAGTAGGCGGGTAGAGCAGCGTTGCCATGTGTGGAGGGTCTTTGCTGACCAGATCCACATGCCCGACGTGAGGCCAACAAGTAGTGACATGAAGATTCGAAGCATCTCTGATGCAACGTATGAGTCTTGTGTGGTAGCCTTGAATTCCCCCCAATTGGAAAGCTGGTAGAGGTAACAGCCAATCACGGTGGAGGCTGGAACGGTGTAGAGAACAGAAAACACTCCGATTTTCACCATTAAACGCTCCAGCTTGTCGGTTTTGGCCCCATCCTTTTGCAAATTGGAGCGGATCTTGAAAAGCGCTACTAGGCCAGCACAGATAAACAGGGTGCCTGCAGTTCAAAATACAACATATTTAATTATTAGGAAAGTGAATAAACGTCATGAAACTTTACATTGCATTTGTGTTTTCAATTACCTATAAGAAGGTAGGTGGCTAGCGGTGCCACCACAAAGCCTGTGAGCGCCTCCTGCTGCAGGTTGCCAACATAACAAAGACCAGTAAGATCATCAGCATCCACCAATCTCATGATGAGAATGACAATGGTTTTAACAGCTGGGATAGCCCAAGCTGCTATGTGAAAGTAGGAGCTATGCATTTCAATAGCCTCATGGCCCCACTTAAGTCCTGCAGCCAAGAACCATGTCAGGGTCAGGATCACCCACCTGGGGGAGGGGGAGATGGACAAAATGAGTCAGGGAAGAGACAAATGATGCTTTGTTTTTATATTTTTCCACTGAAATACAACTTCGGCAATTATATTTTGTTGCTCATGGCGGTGGATAGTCAAGGGTTACACAACAGATGGCGGTGTCATATTTAAGACCAGAATGAAGTCCTTTGTGTCTGCTTTTCCTGGAAAGGGGAAATCAAGGGCGATATGAAAAGGAAGACTTTCAGCTGTGTTTTTCAACAGCAGCACAAGACGTTTTAAAAAGTTGCCTTGTTCCAAAGGTTGCTTTTATACGTGTGAATGAATCCATCTCCTACAGGGGTTATGAAACAGGACTCAGCAAGATTTTAAAAAGTATAGGAATGTCAGTCTCATGTTCCAGTTGTTCCACAATAGTTGGTATATGTGTGTTTGTGTATGCACTAACCAGAGAGAGGAGGCCATCCCAAAGAAATAGAGCAGAAGGAAGACGATGGCGCAGCCGGTGCTCTTTAGTCCTTCCTGCACTAGAATAGGGACTTGTGTGGCATCCAGGTCACACGACACACGTTCCCTTCCCAGTGTCAAACGGACCTGAAAACGCATTTTTTGAAAAATATGACTTTGCCGGGCTCGACTAGAGTGATCCTCCCAGACTTTTGTCTACAATGCTGAGAAACTTGTGCGTCACACTTGAGCCCAAAAATTGGAAGTAACACACAAATAGTTTGCCAACCGACTTTAACCCGTAAAGAAGAAAGAAGACAAACACCAAAAAAGAAGGTGTCGGGCCAATATGTGTAAAAAACGGGCGGTATTGAAGTTATAACATTGTAATGATGCCACTAAAGAGGTCTTCAATAATCTAGGGACAAAAACAGGTTGGTTAGAGAATCAGTGATTTGACAGTTGTCATTTATTAGATCCCTTGTCACAAGATCTTAGGCTGTTAGGATGTTCACACTGCAGGTCAAGTCCAACTTCTTTGCTCATATGCGACCTGTATCTGACTTTTTCATGTCAGTGTGAACGGAACAATTTCGATTTTTTCAAATGCATGGCAAGCTTGGCTATATTGTAAATCACCCCAATACCTCAATATACTTCACGGTTTAAAATAAATCACTAAATACCTATGATGTCTTCAATTCTTTAAGCTATCATTTGAAATACAGTACAATAAGTTTTAAAATTGACCGGACACATTAGGTGAATTTGCACATAGTATTGAATTGGTATCGCCAATACCAGCCTGAATTTTACCCAGTATCGAATTAGAAATGAAATCAATGTATGCACGTATCAGTGCATCCGTGCTCGTCCACTACCCATGACACACTGATATCCTCTGTATCTAATGCATCCAACGTTGCTAAAGATCAAAGTTCAACAAAAATCAATCAGGGTGTACTTACCAGGTAGGCAACACTGTACAAATTGCAGCACATGGACAGGAATATAATGGGCCTCTCAGGGTACGAGAATCGTTGTGAATCCAACAGAAAAGTCAGGACCGTCAAAGTGGTCGAAAGGAAGCACAGCACTGCCCACACCGCCATCCAGGCATCTGTGAACACTTTGGCCCCTCGTCTATACAGCCCGCTGTCGTAGCCGCATTGGAGAGCACAGCTATCGGTTTGCTTCAGCCAAGTGTACTGGTCGGGTGCAGATCCCAGGGCCTGACACTCCTCCTGGTGGGGAGGATGACGGATGGGATAATAGGGCGGATCTTCGTCCACTGGGCCCTCCATGCACATGTGGTTGTGGTCATTCTGAGGCGGGAAGAGGCTGCAGTTGAGCACCTGCCCAGGGAACCCAATGGAAAATTATTAACTGTTAAGAGGAACAAATCTGGCAACAAATTAGCCAAAAGATTTGTCTATGTCCCCACCCTCAATCTTTCCCATCTAAGTTTCTATACATGTGATGGCTGTTTACTCACCTCTGGCCAGATGAAGCCAAACTCGTGAAGAACTGGGAGGCATTTTCTTTTGACAGACAAACACATGCTACCGCATGGGCCGATGGGAATGGGCACCTTATCTGTGCACATCGGCACATATACCGAGCACAGGAAGAACTAAAGGAAAAGAGAGGTCTGCATATTATTTTCAAACATTCCAATACTGTTAAAATATAACAGTTTTAAGTGTATAGAAGGCGAAATAGCAATTGCCGAAAAGTGAGGTATGTTTTTATATCTACTCTGTACTCAGTTACATCATTTTAGTCCATTACATCCCATTTGCTTGTTGCATCAATATTTTCACATCAAACTACAAAAAACAACTTGAATCAAGACACTGCAGCCAACAAGTCTGTGTCTCCAATAAACAACTTGCGGATTAAACACACGGGGTATGAGGCATGTAATACTCCATAATCCCTTTAATTCACAGCTCAATTGTATGTCCATTGGCAAGTCTGGGTCACAGACACAATACATTTTCAAGAATTAAGCCACCATTCCAGATGGTCATGATGTGAGAGAAGATGTTTGGTGTCTTCATCTTGCATTTTGCTGCAATTTGAAGCATAGTTTGATGCATTTGTTGTGAAATCAGCATGTTGCCAATGTAAAATGAACCATGTATGCTTTTGTGATTCCACATACTTCATTGTGGATACAGTGATGGCATAAGAGAAACGTCTGGGGTGTTTTCCCTGACCACCGGTAAACTGAGCACTGCCACTTTCGGCGCCTGAAGCTGCTCTGGTTACTTGCCAGGAAGCCTCCCATTAAAGCAAATGTTAGGGGATATGGTTTCCCTTTCACCTTTCCTCCCCCTTCTGCTTGTGTTTGCGTGTATGTGATTAGGTGGGGGTGTTGGCGAATCTTACAGGACATTTTTGAGCTGCAGCGGGACAGTACTATGCAGTTTTTTGTTACCTTTTTTTACCATTTTTACCCTACATCCAAACACCTGTCCACACCAAGCCAGTATAGCACCGAGTCACACTGCTGGAGACTGATTTGTCATTTGGACAGAAGTGTTTATCAGAACGTTTAATTGTGTTTTTCGGGTACCCTGTTTATTATGTTGGTTCTGTTCAATAAAATGGCCCGACCTCCTGTTCACCTGATATCACATCCCTGGACTTCTTTTTGTGGGTTTATGTTAAAGATATTATGTTATTACGGATGCTAAGTCTCCAAATGGGATCATCGCCATCATTGATGAGGTAATATCAACGCTAAGCTGTCTTGACATATTTTGTTCAACTAATGGCGCCCACATAAATTAGATGAAAAGCCTCCAACATCTACTCCTCACTTTGCCATCATTTCCACTGATTTGACTTTGCTTTTGTGATAAATGTGTTCAATTGTAAAGATACTTTATGGACACTCAGTATAGCAAACACAAAAAATAACTACTTTCAATAATTGTATAATATGTGTGCACTTTAGGGAACCCTGCACATTGGATTAGTTATAGCATCACTAATGCACAAATGATACCATTCTTTCTGCATGCGGCTCCTGGTGGAAAACGTTTCAACAACCCTGTTCTAATTGATACACACGCACACTGCATAAAATAGCACCAGTCAGCTGTTGCAGTGCGGGACGTGAAGACAGGAGGCTTTTTTATTTAGACCGGCATGACACCATTGCCCATCACACTGTAATAAACAGCACTCCTCCTTCATGCTGCCATCAGCTGAAAGAGCCAAACTATTGCTGGTTCGTTTTTTCTGTCATGTGCTCCCTTTTTCCTCCACGCACGCACGCACGCACGCACGCAGCAGACTGCCTGGACCGAGTCATGGCTATTTGAGTCGCTATGTGTGCGTGTTATAAATATAGCCTCGACCCCGGTCCCGTGTGCGCGGTACCTTGAGCTGGCTGGAGCAGCCGTACTGTATGAGCGGCGTGAAAGTGGTCAGCTGCAGCTCGGCGTCCGACTGGAGCACGTTGCCGACCAAGTTGGGCATCTTGGTGACGTTGTAGCCCAGACCCTGGCACATGCCGATCCGGATGGGATCGCAGGTCATCTCCTCCACCTCATCGCCGAAGCCGTGCACCACCACGTCCGGCGGCGCGAGACCCCCGCACAGAAGGAGCAGGGCTGTCTGAACAAGCGACACCATCAACCCCTGCATGGCCACTCCTCCGCTGCCTGTTTGGATCTCGCGGCGGTGTGTCCCCTCGGAATCAGTCCGAGCTATCCTAAGGTGACCACTCACTTGATCCTAGTCGGGGTAATTCACAGAGTCATAGATCCAGAAAAGGCGGCGCTGCACATGCCTCGGCAGGCCTAAACAAACCCCACATTTCTTCTCGGTAGGTCCCGTTAGACTCCGTCAGCGAAGCCGCAGATCCGGCAGTCAGCCCGAACACCCCGAGGCTGCAGGCGGCCGGCTTCGAACTTTATTGTGTCTGTGTGAGGACAGACTATTAAATCTATCTGCTGCAGAACCAACCAATCCGTGCCCACCGCTTTGCATTTTCGGACCAACCCCACAGGCCGGGGGGCGGGGTCGAGTAGGAAAAGTAAAAGCAGCCTCCTTCTTTCCCGTCTTTCTGTTTTCCTCTACTTATCCTAACATTTGACACCTGATACGGTACCTCCTCAATTTGCCAACCCTAACTATTTTTGACAGAAAATGTGAACAGAAAGCTGAAATGTATTGGAAATGTGCACACCAGTGGGAACTTTAGGACTTCACCATATAGGTTGAGCTCCCTTTATCTGCAGGCCAGGCACCTCTAAATGGCCATGACATTGTAATTGAAAGTAGGCTCTTAAGTGATGCTGAAGTCCTGCAAATCTGTTTTGCATTTCAGTGAATCCCCATACTGGACATGTATTGTTTGCTCCTGGGAGAGGTCTTCACCTTTAGAGCATTAAATTAGCAGTGAAGAGGGTTGTGTAGGCATCACTGTCCTGTGAGGGAACTCCAAGGAAAAACTGCATAAATGCAAAGCAAATAACCTTTGGGATTTTTACAGTTTTGAGTCAGTCGACACAATGGAGTGAAACGAGAGCTGAAAAGCCTGCAAATGCTATTGCATCAAAATGTAAAAGTGCTTGAACTTTCCCTGTGGAAATATGTTATGAAGGTGGAACTTAAATCCGAAATAGCAATTCTACTCGAACATTGAGTATACACAAGTTCACAAGACAATGACACGGAATTCTCATTTTCAAACTGCAAAGTAAGATGTGTATACTTTTTGCCATTTATAGGAATTATATATAAATATAGCCACAATTTACTCAAAACTTCCAGTAGCAGCCTACACGCAAAACTCTGAAAATACTGTATTGTACATCATTACCATACATTGAAACAACATTTTGATTTGGTTAAAAAGTGAAAGATACTAAGACATCTTCATAAAGACGTCTCTTTCCCGTCTAAATTTGGTTGAAAGGTGTCTATTTTTGGGCGGTATTTGGACCAAAGCAGCCCGACTTTCTTGGTTAAATCAAGACAATGATGAACCGACTAGATTTAGCCCAAAAAACAATATCTAAATGACGTCTAGGGTTGGGTGGGTAGATTAATGGTGTTATGTTTTGGGGAATTCGCTGTGACAATTGATTGACAGCAGCAATGACCTGTCTACCAGGTCAGCCCTTCCCCCAGCATGCATGCACACACACACCCCTGACTGAACCAGGGGTCGACTAAGTAATTAGCACTGAGCTGAAACAATAGATTGTGGTGCCCCTGGAGCTGATGGCTATCAGGGGTGTGGTGTGGTGTGGTGTGTGTGTATGTGTGTGTGTGAGTGAGAGAGAGAAAGTGTGAGAGGGCGAGAGCTCGCACGGTTATCCACACGCATATGAAAGAAAATAATTGCAGACTGATGGCAATGTGTAGAGAGGAATCTTTTTAAAAGCAGGACGGTGTGGACTTTAGCTACCAATGAGTCAAACAAATGCAAATGCATTTGAACAACAACAAAAGAAAAGGGGGAAGCAGAAAAAATATAAGGGCTGTCCACACGGAAAAGTTTTCAAGTCAAAAAAGCAAAGTATTTTTATCATTTCAGCCTTTCATCCACATGGAAACGACATGCTGGGTTTCCTGAAACAGTATTCTTTTAAAACAGCTTAAAGGGTGGAAACATCTGAAAATGCAGCCTTGTTGATGCCGTGTAGACACGCAAACAGCTGCTTTCTGCAAACCGTGAAATCTCCACCCCGTCGCCGTCACGTGGCCAGAAGTGACAAGCCGACGTAAAAACAGATTACTTCGATTGCCATGACTCGCCCGAGTTGACATTCTCCCGATATTTTTTGTCTTACACTCCAAAATGACTCGCAGAAGTAATTCCACTTTGCCGTGTGTATAGACAAGCCTTCGAAAGAAGGAAGACGACAGACTTTATGCACGTGTTCTTTCTTGTTCTACACTTCCGGTGTCACATGGGTCTGTCTGCTTGTCTTCTCACAGCATCACAAGCAGATGTATTTTATGTATTACATTGTTTTCACCCAGTTATACATTCCCCTCTGGATTCAAATAATTACGAATCCGACCCAATTTTTTTTCAACTTGCCAAAAACATTTGCATGACATTTCTGTGTGGACAGGGCCCAAGTGTTAGGGAAAGAATAACAGCACATTATCAATCAGTCGCAGTCACTGTTTACTTTTACAGTACAGCGTGAAAAGCAGATAGCAGCAAACAACATGTTGGAATGATAGGCTAATAACTATTACACAGAGCTTATTGATCACAACAGTGCTAACAGCAATAAAAGGAATAAGTAATGATCGTCAGGCTTTCTCATTAGAAACATGCAATTATATATTAATGGGCTGTGTGGTCGGTCAGGGGTAGGGTTGGGCATCAAGTCTTGAGCATCGATGGGAACTGGGACAAACATTAGAATTCTTCCGGGATTATTAGAATTGTGTACGTTTTTAAATATGAGTCAGTGCAACAATTGCAACACAATTATATCATTTAAAGGGAACACCTTTGGATTTATAGTGTAGAAATAGTGCCATTTTTCCTCTAACTAATCAGGTCAATTAAAAAATGTTAGGAAAAAAAAAAGATATATATATATACACAATACAGGCTGGATGACAGGAGGGTTAATTTTGCACGTGTCTGTGCACATTGGTTCTATAGTGGAATAAACGGATCCCCTCTGTCAGGCATTCAACATCTTTGTCCCAGTACATTGAGGCGGTGGTATTAGTGAGTAAATACACAGGCCTAGCATCAAATTAGAAAACATACGCTAATATGAATGAAGGCACAAAAGTGATGGTTTCTAAGCCGAATGCCACAACCCACGTACATATCACAAACAGCGATTCCTGAACTGTCTAACTGAGTGAAAGGACATCGGAAACATTGAATTTTCTCCCTCGCCAGCTAAAATATGCCCCCTACATTAGTCTAACAATACACTATATGCATGTGTGTGTGTGGTTTTTATTGGAGAGATAGGGTCCATTCCATTCCATTTTCTTTTGCTTATCAGGGTCCGGGTCCCAGGGGCAGCAGTCTCAGTAGGGAAGTCCAGACTTCCCGGTCTCCGGCAACCTCTTCCAGCTCCACCGGGAGGACAACAAAGCGTTCCCAGGCCAGCTGTGAGACACAGTCCCTCCAGCGTGTCCTAGGTCTTCCCCGGGGCCTTCTCTCTGCTGTGCATGCCCGAAACACCTCACCAGGGAGGCGCCCGGGAGGCATCAGGTCTAGATGCCCAAGCCACCTCAACTGGCTACTCTAGATGTAAAGGAGCACCGGCTCTACCCTGAGCTCCTCCCGGGTGGCCCAGCTCCTCACCCTATCTCTTACGGTGAGTCCAGCCACCCTACGGAGGAAACCAATTTCCGCCGCTTGTATCCGCGATCTCGTTCTTTTGGTCATGACCTATAACTCATGACCATAGGTGAGGGTGGGAACGTAGATCAATCTGTTATCAGAGAGATTTGCCTTCCGGCTCAGTTCTCTCTTCACCACGATGGTCCGGTACAGTGACCGCATTACTGCTGACGCTGCACCAATCCGTCTGTGGACCTCAGGCTCCAACCGTCCCTCACTCATGAACAAGACCCCGATATACTTGAACTCTTCCACCTGAGGCAAGACCTCACTCCCAACCCGGAGGGTACAGTGCACCCGTTTCCGACTGAGAACCATGGCCTCGGATTTGGAGGTGCTGTGTCTCATCCCAGAAGCTTCACACTCAGCTGCAAACTGCTCCAGTAAACCCTGAAGGTCACAGCATGATGAGGCCATAAGGACCACATCGTCTGCAAATAGCAGAGACGAGATCCTGACGTCACCAAGCTGGACTCCCTCAGCGCCTTGACTGCGCCTAGAAATTCTGTCCATGAAGATTATGAACAGAATCGGTAACAAAGGCCAGCCTTGCCAGAGACAAAAGTTCACCGGAAACAAGCTCGACTTACTGCTGGCAATGCAAACCAGGCTCCTGCTTCAATTGTACAAGGACCGAATGGCACGTAGCACCCCCCACAAAACACCACGAGCGACACAGTAGCGAACCACCAATCTCGTACCCCCGGACCACACCCTACAGGACACCACGAGGGACACGATCAAATGCCTTTTCCAAGTCCACAAAGCACATGTAGAGCGATTGGGCATACTCCCACATAACCCCCAGGACCCTTTCAAGAGTGTAGAGCTGGTCCAGTGTTCCGCGACCGGGACGAAAACCCCATTGCAACTCTTGTAACCTCGGTTTGACTAACGATGGTACCCTTCTCTCCAGCACCCTGGAGTAGACTTTACCAGGGAAGCTGAAGAGTGTGATCCCTCTATAGTTGGAACACACCCTCCGGTCACACCTTTTAAAAATTGGGACCACCACCTCGGTCTGCCAGTCCAGAGGTACTGTTCCCGACTTCCATGCAATGTTGAAGAGGCGTGTCAGCCAAGAAAGTCCTCCAACATCCAAAGCCTTGAGGTATTCAGGGCGAAACTCGTCTACCCCCGGAGCCTTGCCATTGGGGAGTGTTTTAACTAGCCTAATTACCTCAGCCACGGTGATAGAACTGTCCACGTATGTGTCCTCAGGCTCTGCTTCCTCCACGGAATGTATGTCAGTGGGATTGAGAAGGGCCTCAAAGTATTGCTTCCACCGACCAACTATATCCTCAGTCGAGGTCAGCAAGCCCCTGTCCACACTGTAAACAGTGTGAACTGGGGACCGTTTCTCCTTTCTGAGGTGTCGGACGGTTTGACGACACCAAAAGTCATGCTCCATAGCCTCACCGAACTCCTCCCACACCCGGGTTGTTGCCTCAACCACCACCGCATGCCACTTGGCCTGCCGATACCTGTCAGCTGCTTCGGGGAGTCCCGCAAGCCATCCATGCTTGATAGGACTCCTTCTTCAGCTTGACAGCAGCCCTAACCCCCGGTGTCCACCAACGGGTTCGGGTCTTGTCTCTATGACTAGCACCAACCACCTTGCGGCCGCAACTACAACTTGCTGTCTCAGCAATGGAGGCACGGAATACGGCCCATTCGGACTCAATATCCCAGTCCTCCATCGAGATGCAGTGCGAAGCTCTGTCGGAGATGAGAGTTGAAGACTCGACAAACGGGAGACTCTGCCAGACGTTCACAGCACATTCTCACTACGCGTTTGGTTCTACTAGGTCTGTCCGGCATCCTTCCCCGCCATCTAATCCAACTCATCACCAGGTGGTGGTCAGTTGACATCTCAGCCCCTCTCTTTACCCGCATGTCCAGAACATCCAGACACAGGTCTGATGATACGACCACAAAGTCGATCATAGACCTACGACCTAGGGTGTCCTGGTGCCAAGTGCACTTATGGACATCCTTATGTTCAAACATGGTGTTTGTTATGGACAAACTGGGGTTCGCACAGAAGTCCAGCAACAACACACCACACGGGTTCAGATCAGAGAGGCCGTTCCTCCCTACCACGCCCCTCCAAGTCACACTGTCATTGCCCAAATGGGCGTTGAAGTCTCCCAGTAGAACTATGGAGTCACCAACTAGGGTGCTCTCTAGAACCCCTCCGATAGACTCCAAGAAGGCTGGGTACTCTGAACTGCCGTTCGGCGCGTACGCACAAACCAGTCAGGACCCTTTCCCCAGCCCAAAGGCGTATGGAAATAACCCTCTCGTTCCCCGAGGCGATGACTCCAGCACAGAGGCACCAAGCCGTGGGGCTATTAATAAGCCCACCCCATGTCGCCGCCTCTCCCCTGCAGCAACTGCAGAGTAGAACAAGGTTCAGCCCCTCTCAAGGAGGTTCAGGAGCCCAAACTGTGGGTTGAGTTGAGTCCAACTATATCTAGTCGGAATGTCTGCGGCTCTTCCACAAGCTCGGGGGCTCCCGGGATGCTTCTTTGGGCTTAGCCCGGCCCGGTTCCACGGTTGAAGGCCTAGCCACCAGGCGCACGCCTGCTAGCCCCTCCCCCAGGCCTGGCTCCCACGTCCGGGCGAGGTGCGGTCACTCCTCATGTTACTCTTCATATGGGTCTTCTGAATCACTCTTAGTCTGGCCCGTCACCTAGAACCTGTTTGCCTTGGGAGACCCTACCAGGGGCATAAATCCCCCGACAACATAGCTCCTAGGATCACTCGGGCACTCAAACCCCTCCACCTTGATAAGGTCGTGATTCACAGAGGAGCGAGATAGGGATAGTGTCTATTTTTTTAAATAGAAATTGGTTATGATTGTTGTTTTTATTTAAGTGCAATTTTTGTAAAATAGACTCAGAGTCCATTTTATTTTTATTGAGATTGTTTGGTCCAACAAAATTTGTTATCATGACAGGCCCAACCCTAGTCAGGAGGAGGCACTTAACTAATGGTTAGCAACTTTGCTAAATTTTAAGAAGAATTTTAATAATCACCATTTAGCAACTTTGCCAAATGGTGAATAATACAATTATTTTGGAAAGCGGAATGTTTGTTTGCCTTTTAAGAAAAATTCAGTTTGGTTTGGTGTCCACAAGGAGTGTATTTTATGACCATGCTACTTCTGAACACAAACAATCCAAACCAGCAATCATATGATGGACGACATCAGGCTGACGACACTTGGCTACTTGCAATACATCATAAATATTATCATTATATTGACTTGGTAATTGATGGTGCCTGCATGCAGCGGGTAATGAATATGCACCCTGCACTCTGTAAGTATACTGTCAAAGTGTGTCAAACACTTCATGTGGGAAGGAGAGGTTTTGGATTTTCCGCTGGGCACTTTTGGCCACTGATGGAAGCAATTAGAGTGAATCCACTGATGGAAGGTTCACATGTACGGCATGCAATTCTCTACGAATCATCTGTTCAGTAACATCAGGTCCTGTTATTAATGAAGGGAACATTTAAAAACTCTGAATGGACAAGATGTCAGCACCATGGACAACATGCACTTTGAGGTCTGTGTGCTTCATTTGTTTTGCAGTCCTGGAAAGCTGCTTTCCACTGCCGTTGGCCAAGCAAAAATAGATTATTTTTTCAAACAATCTAGGCCACACTTTTGTAAATGTCATGTGATTTATTTTTGTACAATTTGGAGTTCAATCAAACTTTTCTGACATTACAGTAAATGACTTTAAAGTTGCATTAATACTTGGGAGTACAAACTATCATCATACCTGACATATAATGATTTTTCATAATATGTCTCATGATATGTCATGATATGACCATGAAACCCCTGGTCTTACCTGCCCTACGTCTTTGGAAGCAACATGTAAACTTTTGAGGGTTAGCATATCCCTTTTTAACACCAATTTTCTCTCGATGTTGGGATGTTACCGCTCAGGTTTTTCAGTTTGGTACCACCCCAAAGAAAAAAGAAACACAAGTATGTATCAGACACCAGATAGCACTGAATGGCTGAAGGCCCAGTCCTTCAAGTGTAGTATTAATAGGCCTGCCAACTCGTAGGATTGGTGTGAGTGTGTAACTCAGTGGTTCTCAATTATTTTCTGTCATGCCCCCCCTGGGGGACAGAAATGTTTTTGCCCCACCCCCCGATTTGAAATACTATCAACAAACTGGTGATATTATTTATTTATTTATCTGTACTGTGCAGACTTAACTTGAAACTAAAATCAGTGAAATGCAACAAAATGGAGCGCAGTGACGCATACAAGCGCATTCAAGAGTCAAATTGCAGTATCTCAAATTCATACATGTTGGCAGGTCTGCACTATTATTGACAGTCCTCCCTACCTCTCACGCACCCCCTAACAGTTCACCGCGGGCCACTATTTGAGATCAGTGGTGTAACTGCAAGAGTTCTGCCCAGCGTGTGGTTCATGCACTGTTACTTTTACTCATTTGCTGTGTTGAAGTTTTTGTCAGACCTAGTGTTTTGATTGGCGATGAAAACATATACTTTCTATGCATGTGCGTGACAGGTAATGTTGACAAAAAAGGTGGGGGTTTACAGGTGTTCAAACTTGTGTGTGAGAGAAGGTTAAACCAGATGAACCACATTAAAAAAATAATTGTCTTTTTTAGGCAAGATGAAGCAAGAGTGGCTCTATGGTCTAGGGAAAAAAATACCTCTCCTCGAATTTTCGTCGACTTTAGAGTAGTCAGTGTGTAGCTTGTGTAGCAGTGTATGGTTATGTTCACAATGCAGGTCAATTCAGATTTTTTTGCTCATTTGCAACCAGTATTGGATTTTTCCATGTCAGTGTGGTCAACACAATTACGATTTTTTTCAAATGCAACTCAGGTCTCATTCGTATGTAGATATAAATTGGATATGTATGCAATGCATGTACGTCATAGAAAGGCATGTTTTGCCAAGACTTTAAAGGTAGGCAGTCAAGGTAGTTTTTCATGCAAGACTTAGATAAATCTACTCACCAATGTAGGCAAAAGTTCTTCTTATCCGAGAAAATTTTAGAGAAACATCACAGTGAGCTGCCGAAGCAGCAGTGTCTCTCCACTTCGCCCACATGCACCTTGGAAAAGACAACATTGGTTGTGTGTTAGGTTATTTTGAAAGGACAGTGAACCTATACCGCTATACAACACTGCTGGAATTGCAGTGGTTGTTGCTGTTACGTTGTCTTTTTTCCCCTAATAATACGCCTAAATTAATGGAACACAATTTCCGAAACTGAGGTGGCATTAGAATGAAGAATTACTGTAAGTGTTAAATAGTGCAACAAGCAAGGGAGTATAATCAGAACGAAAATGTAAGATGTATGAGCAGAAGCTTGTTCTTCTGTCAGTGCAAATTGAGTAAATCAGACAGAAGAAATCCACAGTTTGTCTATGGCAAATGAGATGATAGCAACACAATCAGTTAGAAATTGTCATAGATTTGTGTCTCGGAACCATGAACAACATTATGACTTTGTCAATACTAAATCACCACAAGTATACAGCGTAAATATATTGTACCATACAAAAAGATACATGCAATGTATTCATTCTAATTCTGGGTACTGTTTGGAGCAGTAGCTATGGCCCAAGGCAACTCCGTGTGGCGTCAGGCAGCAGAGTGCTGATAGATGATTCCGGTCCATGGCGGTAAATGGGCCTCTTGTTGGAGAGTTAACCCTCATAACCCTGCTCATCTGTAACTCCAGACTCCGCTCTTACAGCCTAGGGCTGATGAGATTTTCTCAGAAATCTGATGAGCAGGTGGTAGCAGCCCAGTTGGGAAGTGGACGGATGTACACGCTCCAAATGCGGGGGCTGGGGGGGTGGTTTGGGGGTATTCCCATACTGTGTGGGTGAGAATTTGGCCTGCAAAAGACAAATAAGATTAATTTATATCACTTCCTTTGCACATCTGCGCCACCAGTTGATGGCTATTTCCTGTGATTATTGAAATGTCACTACAGCACAATTTCATGGATGCGATAAACAAACATGCAGGATACATGAGCACAAAGGTTTACAAATTAGGTATGGCAGTTTGTTTTCTATCTGGCTTTTCCATGTCTTTTGCTGTCATTGCTCAGAACTCATCTGAAATGATGTACACTATACCATGTAAAAGGTGAAAAAGTACACACAATATACGTGCATATTGACCTCTGTCTCTCGCTCTCCGATCCCCCAATAGATATACAATATTCGTACGCTTCTTATCAGCAACTTCACAACTGAGGCAAATATTTCATGTCAGAATGACTGTCCATTTTCTGTATTTTTAGTACTGATCCATATTAGTGATGTTGACATTATAAGTCCATGGTATTAACTGCTAAATAATTTCTGGAATGATTAATGCATTATTGACTGGAGGGAATGCCGCTTGACATCTTCTGGGAGCAGAATTAACTTGGATTTGAGTGTGTGGGTGTGTGTGTGTGTGTGTGTATGTGCGGTCATGTGTGCGTGCGTGCGTGTGTGTGGAACAATGCCATCAGTTGAGAAAGCGGAGCTTGCTGGTGTGAACATATGCACACACTATAAACTCATTTTATGTCCTGACTGGTATAAGAAAGAGCTCTAGTGACTTAAATGGTGTTAGGAAAGCATCAGACATATTTGAATATAACATACAATCATTAAAGAAATAATGGAGTTTTTTTTGGTAAATTTGGTTGTCCCGAAAATGCTTTGGAAGACCGGTTTCCATTTAATGCATCCTCAAATTTGTATAATAATTTGGATCATTGGTAAGTGACTTGTGGGTAGTTATGTTTTACAAGTTGTTTGCTTGCTGTTAGTCACGTCCTTCCACCAATCTTGCTTAAATTCTGAATTCTAAAATTTTTCATCACCCCAATTGTGTATCAAATGAGTCCTTTCTGCTCGAATTGTGTGGATATAAAATTCTGTAAAGTCTTGCATATTTTTGCACATTATGTTATCTGTATTGTTGCTGAATTTGCTGTGATGATAAGACATTAGTTGTAGATTTTAGTTCATATTTGTGAATGTGTTACATTTCAATGAAATAGATGTACTGTAGTTAAATGATATAAAAATAAAAAAGGGATTGTTTTGGGACAAAATTGTGTTTTCCTTTTTTAAATACTGGTCTTTATCAGTTTCAAAAGTTCAGATTTGACACTGATATTGCATCTTGTAATTAAGCAATACCCAACCTTATTTTTAAATGTGCTTATCAATCCCCTAACAATGTGTATGGCATTTTGTGGTGAAATTTCGAGTCTTTCTGACTCATGGGGTAAACATAATAATGCAAGCAACACAATAGGGACCAAATTTTCTTGTGTTTGCTGAGGAGTTACATAAAGTTATGTTACACCCTTAATATGTTGTATGTTTCTCATGTAAGGTGACAAAAATCCAACATCCAATGTGCAGAGAGGATATATTTGAATGATAAAAAAAAATAATAGCAATGTACTTTGAATGAATTTGTCATCTTTTCAAAGTAAAAGAGGTAGTAGTGTTTTATTTTGTTGCTCTGCTATTGAGCTACTTTCCGTTGAACACACCATCATCTCCTTCTCCTTCAGCTTGTTATTCATAGACGTTTGCGCTAACTTCCTTGGCACCTGTCTCTTCCCCGTCTTGTTGCTCCACTCCCTTAAATAGAACTTCATGTCTCCAGAGGAAAAGTAAACACTGTCCCTGCCGTGGGATTATGAAACTACACACACGCTCACAAGCATATCTTCATAGCAATATGCTCATATTTCAGTTTCTGATGGCACAGAGTGGAAATGCATGGAGTCCAGCAACCACTGGATGAAGCTGTCACATTTCTTATTCTGACATGCAACTGCAAGAAATTGTGTCTCATCTGTCCAATGCAAGCACACAGGACAAATACATACATCTTTTTATTCCATGTTCATTTGGTGCCCTCCTTTATTTTCTGGTCAAAGTAATACAGTTATTTTACACACATAGTGTGGTGTAGGCAGGCAGTGTTTGCCTTTTAAAGACGTGATCAGTCAGGCACATGCAAGACACGGTCCCCTCCCTTAATCTTGCTGCTCTCATATTCACACAAACACACCTTTTCTTTCAACAGTTTCTTGCTGCTCATTGAATATGTCAAGAATAAACCTCCAAGTGAGTGGAGGAGAATAAACGTGCGTCAACAAACACTTGTGGTGTAACGCCTTATCTATAATGGTACTACGGCGTGTACAGTATGGATCATTTTGACGTAGGGCTGGCCAAACAAAAATTGCAGTTTACCCTAGATTCAAACCACAATTTGCTGTGCCGAGTGCCTCCGTTGTTACCCGCCACAACAATTAAAAAAAACCCAAACTCTTACATTGTACAGAAGTTACTTATTGGCTGAAGTGCAGCAATAATAGTTCCAACTTGTAGTTAAACAATGCCAGCTCACCGCTTTTGTCTGATCAACTTCTTTTGATATTCATAATTTATTTTGAAAAGGCTAAAAAATGTTATACATATATTGAAAGACTAATACTGTATAATATACAGCTTAATATGAAATATTATATCTGCAATGCCACAGTTGGCCCCTGCGCCACACTTTGGTTTCCTAAACCAGGAGGAAGGCGAGGTGTTGCTAGGCGATGGAGGAGCGTGTGCGTGTGTGTGTGTGTGTGTGTGTGTGAGAAGTTCTGCCTTCTTGTCTCTGTAGCTGGTTTGTGGTTGTGGAATTTTTCCAGGTTTCAGATCCGCAAGGCATGGCGGAACAACGCTGGAGATTCACCTCTGCCTTCTCACGCACCAAATACTTGATTGCTTGCATTTCATTACGAAATGAGGCAAGAAACACGTCCCGTCTTTCACTTTTAATGCAATTTAATCCAATAAATGAATATTGCAATTTAAGTTGTAAATGTAAGTTAGCTCTTCAGGTAGTCCTTAGGCCAGCACAGAAGGTTTTGCTGGCCCACACTGCACACCACTGTTGTTATTATTGCAGTAATCTGACTAATTTAGTGGATGGAAATGTATTCACTGTTTTTATCACACTGAACGTAGGTAACATAAGGAATACTTAACAGAAAGCTGTTTAGAGCCTGATATGTTGAAGTAAAAGTCCACCCCTCACTGGGTGACCAACATAACCGAATGAATTAACCCCCATCACTATAAAAGGATAATACTTCGTACTCCGTAATATTTTCCTTGCAAATTGAGACCATCGGTGTCCTCCTTGCATGTGACCTTGATCAGTAAATGCTGTTAAACTTCATCTTCATCCCATCCTTTGAGCTTCTCAACAAAAGAACTGAATGGAATCTTTCAATCGGTTCTTGGTTGGACAGGCACACAAGGGACACAAATATATATAGTGTATATATATATATATATATATATATATTGTATATATATATATACATATAAACACAATACATGCAATTAAGTCAGATTTACAAAATATGTTTACGTTTATTACATCTGGATGTTATGCCTTTGGATTTGCTATTGCAGGACAATTTGGGATTAGTCAGATATCATCGAACAGAGCAAGTATGATGTGTCGTTTGCGGCTGAGATGTGGACAAACATCTGATTCTGTTTGGATGTAGCGTATACACTATCGTAACATTCTCACCATACTATACCCTTCAGTCGGATTGTTTTTTGTCCTTCACACCCTGCCTGTCATTTTTGTGCCGTGCTTCCTTGATGTATTATAAGCAGTGGTTGACAGACAAAATTTGTGTGTGTTGAATCATTGTCTTGCTTGAGTTGCCTACGTGAACAAACTGGCAGACAAATGGACCTTGCTGACACCCAGACAGAGACGTGAACAAGCTGCTTTTCCGTTTGAATGCTCAGCCAAACCGCAAACCACAATTACACTTGTCCTTGTCTGTCTGACTGCAGCTTTAGGTAGAGCCCTGGGTTTTTTTGGGCTTCAAGGTGCAGAATGGTTGTATAACCCACAGCTAATTTCACAGATTTCATTAATGACACAAATAAAATTTGAGGCATTTTATGAATCTGCAGTGAAATAAGGTTTTCAATCTTGAAACTGCCGTGGCATGTGTTACAAATGATGTTACGTTTTTTTTAACAGTCATTGTGCAGTAATGCTGACTAGAATTTCCTGCGATTATTTCTTATCATGTCAGATCAACCTGTAACTGCTTCCTCCTCATTGAAAGCTGTGTATGTGCTTTGCACTTCGTACAATTAGTGTTTGGCCTAATGCATGATTTAGGGACGGAATAGTGGACTTGGCCAGTAAAAACAAAATGTACTGTTAAACTTGGAATCTCACAGAAATTGTCACCTTTTAATGAAATGCTCTGTGTGGGGGGAAAACCACTCAATCATGGCAACATTTCATCCCAAACACCAAATTAAACATGTCGAAATGGTGACCCGCAACGGTGGCGAAAGTTGGTGGGAAATGTTCTCTTATGGAGCATAAACGGAAGCTAGCTGGGTTAGCTTAGTTTAGCAGAGCATGCCAGTGCAGCTATGTGTGTGTGTGTGTGTGTGTGTGTGCAACTGAAACTGGAAGAGTGTGTTTTACCGCTTTAATGTAAGCAAGTCATTTACAATGTCCGCCAACGTCGTGCAAGGTCTGAGTGAAAATAGATAAGAGATATGTTCATTCTTCCTCCCAGCTCGTCTTAACCATCAAAGGACATTTTCAACACACACAATACACTTTCAACCCTCAAAATAAGACTGCTGTTTGCCACATCTTGTCGAATGGTGTAAACAAAATAAGGGTATATTGCATTAAAAATTCAATTGGAATTGCATCTGTGACTAAATCTTCTTTAATCACAATCACAAGCATTACAGTTTGTTGAAGATTTTGTAGAAATGCTACATCCCTTTTAGAATTACTGGGCAAAATTGGCCAATGCTGTTTTGCATCAATAAATGCAAGCGTTTTTGCATTCAGTCATTTAGCCCAAAAGCACCCACTCTATGCTTATAAAATAAGTATAAAGGGTAGAAAACTTAATTAAAACAATTTAAATGAAAAAAACAGAATTGGGAAAATAATAAAATGTAATTTTGGAAAAAGGTGCCCTAATGATTGGCAAAGGCACAAGAAGAACAAAATGTCAACATAATGACAGATTACTGCTCTTCTTCTTTTTTTAGGAGGTGTATGAAGCCAATGTTAACGATAAGGATTGCACAGTATTTGATTAGGTTGGGGAGGCCTATGATATTGTGCATTTCATACAAGACTGAATGTTTTCACTAATGTAAAGTTCTTGTTCTTACTATTGAGTAAAAAATCATGCTTCTGTTTTTTTAAATTTATATTACAGTGTGTATGACACACTAAGGAGGTTCTGTGGAATGTGCAACGATGGATCTTTTATAGTCAACGTGCACTTGACTCCTACTAGAATATCTTGCAATCATTCTTTTTTTATCTTTTCAGACGAACCTGTGACTGGTACTTCACAGCAGGCATATACTGCACCTCTGCCAAGTCATCCAACCACAAATCTTAAGGTGCTCTAAATATGCCCATGCATACCTGCAATGGAATGCAAAAACATGGCTGTGCTTAATACTTTGTAATTCTTGTGTTTTGAAAACTGCGATTTGGAGACCTGATACATTTACAGTAATCCCTCATATTGTAATCTTTCTTTATTTGGTGATGAAAAGCGAATTTCTACAAAGTAGGGTTTATTATTCATAAATAGAATAATTTCATAGTTAGAGTGCCCTGCAGTTTGAAAACCACTGGGCTAGAGTGTCATAAAAATATCTTACATACGAAGTTGGAATTGCATCGGTGACTACATCTTCCTTAATCACAAGCATTGGCATTGCAGTTTGTTGACCGCTTTGTAGCAATGGGTGCAGAGGCTGACATTAGAAAAGTTAGGCAGGTTAAATGCATTTCTCAATTACCGGGCAAAATTGACTACTGATGTATTGCATCAAAAAATGTAAGGATTTTTGCATTTAATGTTCGAACATTTTATTCACTAACCCAAAAAGCACCCACTTTATGCTGGTTAAAATAATTGTGAAATGTAAAATACGGGAATCTAAAAATGGTAATGGAGAAATAATTGCATAGGACCCTAGTAATGCAACCCAGTCTTTGACCAACATCGCCAAAAAGGCAGAGCTTGGACACATTCACCCGCCTGGCAAAACAAGCATGGGTGTCCAAAGTGTGGCGCAGGGGCTATCAATGGAACTTGGCTCATTGCAGAAATAAAAGTAGAAAAATAGAGCAAAAAGGCTCAATATAACTAGAAAAAGCTAAAATGTTTATGTTAATATTATTATAATATAATTAATATTATATTATTATATAGTACGTTATTTTTTTCCATTAATAACTATCAAAGCACAGCTTGACTGCCCTGACATAAAAACCAAACAAGAGAAAAACAGTAAGCTGTATTATTGTAATTATTATGATATATGATTGTAACAGTGGTTTATTTGATCTCAAAAATGTTGACAATAATATAGTTCAGCACCAATTTGTGTGACAATGAACATTTCAAAATGCACCTGCATTGGTTTTTTTTTTGTTGACTTGGTTAAATAAAAAAACTTTGTTTGTCCGGTCCTATTTTGTCATTTTACTTTGCTTAAAACTAATATTAAAATCTCGTTTCCTCTTGTTCCCGTGGACCCAATCTCGTGCATCGTCTCATCTTGTGAATTAGGTGTCGCATGACGTCCCTAGTGACAAGTGTAGAATACTGCATATCATAACCTAAACATGTCTTATCATACCTTATATTCATATTTTAGTTCATTTACCCATTTTTATGCTTGATAATGCTTAATTTTCTAATTTGCATATTTTTAACTAACTGGCCATATTCATCCCCAAAACAGGATGAGTTATTCATTCATATATTTTTGAACCGTGATTGAGTGAAGTTGTGAAATTGAAACCTCAACAAGTCGAGGACGACTGTGCAGATTTGGTTATTCATTACTGCCTCAACGTATTTCTACTAACACTATGGAAAGCATCTATACTGAAATTAGATTACCCACCAACACACATGAGCAGAAGAGTATTTTATTAAATAAAACAATATCAGAACACTGGATCTCTTGGTTTTGGTCTCCAGTTTTTGTTTTCTCAAAGGAGAACACCAGACATAAGATTTACGGAGCAGCTGGATTCCTAAAAAATGTTAAATCCTTGAGAGATGGCCAAGAATGGAGCTAAGCGTGTATGCATTCTTGTCTTGGTGAGGCTAAAGATGAGGACCTTTGGGAAGAGGACATTTTTTGTAGGTGGTGCTTGAACTGCACAGCACTATTGGTTGGTATGCTGTAATGAGAAGGTTTGAAGTGTGTTATTCTTAACTTGATGATGATGTGTTAAGGTTAACCTTTAGTTATGAGAGTTACTGCATAGTCCAGGCGTTTTCACTATGTTCTCACTAACTGTTTAGCAGAGGTCCAGTGGCCACCCATGTAAAAATCCTTTCTGTGTTGTCTCCTCTATCACTACCTCTCAAGTGTTTGTATCTGCATTTGTCTTATTCCTTCTTTTCTACTCATCTGCCCCTGTTTTTGCATTCCTTCTGGCTGCATTTTTTTTTCTATTTTCTCTTGGTCCCTTTTTTCTCCCAATGGCCCATTTTTCCACTCCAAGGCCCAGTAGAAGTGTATGTACCTGGCAAACTGTTTTATTGCCCTGTCAAGGGCCTGGAGAGTAGTTAAAACTGTTCGGCGCAAGAAGAAAGGAGCGGCATATGGAGACTGGGGATAAATTTATTACAACAGTTTGTTTGTTAAACAATGAACAGCTATTATTTTTCCTTATTTCCCTCTCACTGCAGAGAGTGTATTACTAACTGTAAATGTTCTGACTGAACACAGATCTGCAAATCTAAGATGAAACTTGCCAACCATATGACTTTAGTTTATATAGTGTTACCAACATGCAAGATTTATGGTTATGTATTATGTCGTACACACAGTGCACTCTGTGTGTGGTGGAGGATGTGGTGCGGTGTATTTGTTTGTCTTACTGAGTGCTACTGCTACCACAGACCACACTGTAGTGAGCAAGGCAATTTTTCTGTCTGTCATGTGGCAGGTAGTCTATGGTTGGCGACACACACCATAATATGATGTGTGTTGGTTTTCTGTGAAAACCCATTTTAATTGAAATACCCCAGTTTGAACAAAAAAAAACTTTAGTCACCTTCTCATACATCTATAAATTGCAGTTTCAAGGTTAAGACTTGGTTGTAGCTGTGTGAACTTGAGTTTTATTTACCCGAGTTAAAGGGATAGTTTGGATTTTTAACATGAAGTTGTATGATATCTTCATCATTCGTGTAGTACATAAACAGTGCCCCCCCCCCCCCCCTCCAATTCGTCCCATGACTACAGTTCCGGTCGTTCTTCATCACCAAAATCTGACCAGAATTAGACTCATGGGACAAATTGGAGGGTAAGTCACTGTTGATGTACTGCACTAATGATGGGGATGTCATACAACTCAATGTAAAAAAAAACAACCTAAAAATGTAATCTAAAAAAATGTATCCCTTTAAGGTATTTATTTGTAGTCGATGCTGTGCAGGCTACATAAAGGTGAGTTCCGTTCCTACACTGTGAAATAAGTCGCGGTTCGGTGTAAGTCGAATATTATACCTAAATTAAATTTTTTAAAAAACCTAATCTGAAGTCACTGTAAATAGAACAGATTAAAAGATACAGTAACTAGAAAAGCACTCTGAGAGTGCATACCTCTGCTAACCTTAGTTCCCTCCATATTGTGATTTACATCTTAATACAGTATTAGTCCTAAATGTATTGTATCTACATATTTAGGTTCCCTGACCATAAAACAGGGCCGCACGGTGTTTGAGTGTGTAGCATGTTGGCCTCACAGTCAGAGTTCGAATCTCCTTTGGGCATCTCTGTGTGGGGTTTGCATGTTCTTTTTGTGCGTTGTTCTCTGAGTACTCCGGTTTCCTCCCACATTCCAAAAACATGCATGTTAGGTTAATTGGCGACTCTAAATTGTCCATAGATAGGAATGTGAGTGTGAATGTTTGTTTGTCTATATGTGCCCTGCGATTGACTGGCGACCAGTCAAGGGTGTTCCCCCGCCTCTCGCCGAAAGCCAGCTGGGATAGGCTCCAGCACACCCGCAACCCTAATGAGGATAAGCGTGTAAGTGTTTATGTATGGGTCTGCTTATAAAAATGGGTAAACATGCTAATATGCTAAAATTAGCATGTTAACACCTGGTATGATAACGGTAAGTGTGTCACGATCGGTGTTTTATTCGTGACAGTTGTTTAAGTTTCATGTTTTTTCTTGCCTCCTTTGAGTTGTCTCCCTGGTTTAATTACACACACCTGCCTCTCGTTACTGTCTTGCTATTTAAGTTCGGGCGTGTGCACCCTTAGTTGTCGGTTCATTGTTACTTTTTTCCTCTTCCCGTATCGTTGTTTTGTTCCTGCCGCTGCTTCGCAGCATTATTATTAAAAGATTCCTGCAAACCTTACCTGCCTGACGTCCAGCTCTCTGCATCCTCGGGGTCGTTACACCATGTCGCGACGATAACATAACAAAGTGTTTATACGTATATGTCTATCCATAAAATAGCAAAAAATGCTGGTATGGTTATGTTAACATGTTAGCAAAACTAACATTCTAATGTTAGCAATCTAACACCTAGCATAATAGTGCTTTAGTGTTATATATGTGCCCAGCTATAAAAATGGCTAGATATGCTAATATGCTAATGTTAGCAATGCTAACATTTTAACATTAGCATTTTAACATGACAGCGGTAAGTGTTTATATAAGTATGTGTATATATATATCTATCCATAAAAATAGCAAAAAACGCTAGTATGCTTATGTTAGCATGCTAGCAATGCATGCTAGATAGATGTTCATGCCAGCATGCAAACACCTAGCATGATA
This sequence comes from Oostethus manadensis, assembly GCA_024372805.1. NCBI lineage: Eukaryota > Metazoa > Chordata > Actinopteri > Syngnathiformes > Syngnathidae > Oostethus > Oostethus manadensis. Next base: position 204,934 of record QODF01000224.1, on the reverse strand, counting down.
GCGCAATGTATCGGAAAGGCTAAATTGTGAAAAATGACTATTTCTTTCTAATGCAAGAATGAAATGCAAGGTGGTTGTTTCTCCTCTCTCAGAGCTACACTATGATGTTCATACAGCCTGCCTTGGGAGACATAATGAACAGCAAAGAGTTAATTAATACGTGATGTTAATTAATTAGCGGTGTTAGCCATTTTGTGTAGCTTTAAATGACACACGCCATATACATGAGACAATTACACATTGCATCCTTCATGCAGAGATTTGTGATCTCAACACTAAGCAGCACATTTGCTGAATCGTTCAGGCCTAGGTTGACGTGGTTTCTTCCAGGAAAACAGTCCTTCCATCCAACTACATCACAACTCTGGGTCCAGTAAACACCCGAAATCAGTGGGAAAATTGGCATAGCCGATTGCTGAAACTCAACCCAGAAAATTACACAGTTTGTTTCAGATTGTGCTTTCTTTCACCACCAACACCAAAAAAGGCAATATGTTCTGCAAGGTCCATCCATCCAGTAGTATTTCAGACTTGTGGAATCTCCTCCAAAGTAGACTGAACCTGTTTTGGCAGCTCCAGGTATCATTTGTTGTTTTTTCCTTTTATTTCTCATTTGTCTGTAGGGGAAAGGGAATATACAGTATGGCGGTCCTTTCTGGTGCACCAGACATGTATTTATGTACTATTCTCAAGATACAGTCCTGGATTTCTTTTTCATGCACCTTATTTTGGAGGTAGCACACACGGAGGTAACATGGCATATGTATCTTTTATATCCACCAGTCTCTACTTTGTGTTTAATATTTCTCCTTCATCTCCGTAGTCCTTGTCCAGCCGGAGACACCACATTCTCCCCTTAACATGCGAAACATTTGTCTTAACAACAGTGTCTGGTCCACTTTTTAAATGGAAATATTTTCTTTCTTTTTTTTTTACTTTAACCAGATGTGTACAAGCATGAATGAAGTTACGCCTGAAACCTACCTTCCTATTGTCCTTCCCTACACAGCGCTCTTCTGAGCTTGTGGTGTGTGCCACTTGGTTGCTGTACATCTGATGTATGCACAAAATCCAATTTACCCGTGTCCTTATCCTGAAGAGAGACAGGTGCGAGGTAAGATTATTCACTCAGACATATGATATACATTTGAAGAACACACTTGATTTTGGTCTGTTTAAGCCTTGCTTCTTGCTTTTCTCTCACCCTGAGAGAAACCTGTCTTGTTGTTTGTTTTTTGTACACGGCATACATTTTGGCCATTAAATACACTTGTACTCTTTGCTGTTTTCCAGGTTCACATTTTGTTTCAGTTTGGAGTTCAGTCTCTGCACATGGTGTGACCAGCACCTCCAAAAAAACATCCTTTACTCTGCCGCGCCACGAACTTTCAAGGCTGGTTGGCTTGAAGAATATTATTTCCTGTCTGTGTACAATTTGTTCAGAGGGCGCCTTCTGCTCCATCTACATTTGCAATAAAAACAGTTTCATTAGTTCCGCCTGCGGTAACACTGCCCTCTCTTTTTTAATTAGCATTGTTTGCTTGCTGCAAATCAAGCTCACAAGCTAAATAGTTCACGAGAGTTATCACATGTGTGTGAATGAGAGGGACCAAAGTGGAAGAGGTTGTTTACAGGGAGAAGCAATAAAGAAAGTGGAGGATTTTAAGTAATTAGGGTCAACAGTACAGAACAATGGAGAGTGTGGAAAATAAATGATGAAGTGTGTGCAGGCAGGATGGAATGGGTGGAGAAAAGTGTCAGGTGTGATGTGTGATAGAGTTTCAGCTGAAAGGAAAGGAAAGGTGTACAAAACTGTGGTGAGACCAGCGATGTTGTTTGGTTTAGAGACAGTGCCACTGAGGAAAAGACAGGAAGCAGAGCTGGAGGTAGCAGAGATGAAGATGCTGAGGTTCTCTTTGGGTGTGACCAGAATGGACAAGATCAGGAATGAGTACATCAGAGGGACAGCACATGTTAGAGGTTTTGGAGATAAGGTAAGAGAGGCCAGACTGAGATGGTTCAGACTTGTCTGGAGGAGAAATAGTGAATATATTGGTAGGAGGATGCTGAATTTTGAATTGTCAGGCAGGAGGCCTAGAGGAAGATGGAGGCAATTGATTACTGTGGCGACCCCTGAAAGGATAAGCCGAAAGGAAAAGAAGAAGCGTTGTGGTTGCTAACAGAGTTGACGTCATGTCGTGCCCTCAACCCTGACAAAGACTATAAAAACGGGGGTGTCCACAGAAGCTCGTTTTTTATTGTCCCACTGCACATAGTAGTATTAAAAATACACAAAAAGGCAACTAGAAAAAAGAGCAAAGGAGGAGGAGGTTCAGACAAGAATGGTTGGCTCTTTAGTGGTGTCAAATGACAATTGTCAGGATATATTGGAGTGGGGCCTCTGCCTGCCAATGATGGTCATTTGGGTAACATCAAATTCATTAGGATTCAGATGTAATCTTCCCTTCTTCATCCCCCTTGCTTTTATTCTTTCTGTAATGAGTTGGTGTCCCAGCTTTGAAGAACAGCCTCGAAGCTTGTTTGTACCTTTGACATCCATGGCTATGTTCACACTGCAGTTCTGTTTTTTGCTCATATCCCACCTTTGTCTGATTTTTTTATGTCAGTGTGAACAGTACAATTCCTTTTTTCCAATGCGGCTCAGGCTTTTTTTTGTATGTAGATGTAACGGTCACATCACATATACCTGACATATACGCCATCAAAAGGCGTGGGTTATTGCGCAAGACTTGGATAAAGGTACGCATCGATATAGGCAAAAGTTCTTCTCATCAAATTATTTTAATAAAGTGTTAGAGAAGCAGCTTTTGTCAATGTCTCACCACTCCTGCCTCTGATGTGGCAGCACCGCGTCACAGACATGGCAGCAAGTGGTCTAAAAACTGCCATAGCTGAAATTCTTGCCCTCTTTCTTCTTAATCTCCTACACAGAATCATCTGGTTGAGAGAATATTAATTGCTGTTGCACAAAATCCTTGAAATTGCCACATATGTGTTAAGGAATGCATACTAGTGATGTGTAGATTGATAATGAAATATTGATACACCCGATACCAGCTCGTCACATCTTAAAAATATTGATTCTTTTGATACTTCAAATACACAGTATGATTTTGTCTTTTGTTTTTTGTTGTTGTTGTATATTAGCTTGTCTATATTGTAAATCACCCCACTACCTCAGTATACTTCAGGGTTTAAAATAAATCAATAAATTATTATGATGTTTTGTATTTTTTTAGGCTATAATTTGAAATATTTTTTTACATTTCAGATCAAAGTATCAAAGTATCGGATCGGTATCGCTGATACCAGTCTGAATTCTAACCAGATTTGGATCGAACATTAAATGGTATTTCACATCACTAGAGCACACACTCAATCATTACTTCCGTAAACACACGGAAATGCGGAAATGGGTGTGACATTGTGCTTTTGCACGTCATTTTCCAGACGCTTAATTGAGGCGGCATGGCTCAGGTGGAAAGAGTAGCCTTCTCCCAACCTGGAGGGTGCGTGTTCAATCCCTCTGTGATCATGTCAAAGTATCCTTGGGCAATATACGTGTTGTGCCCGATGCTGCGTCATCAGTAGGTAAATGTGGAAACAGTGTCAAAGCGCTTTGAGTGACTAATAGGTGGAAAAGCGCTATACAAGTGAGAGAACATTAACATGTCACATTTCTTGGTACTTTTCAAAAAAGTGGATGTAAACAAAAACTCCAAGTTGAGCGTCATACCCTGCAGTGTGAATGTAGCCTATGTGTATTTATCCACGCAAACTTGTTCTCAGGGGCTAAGTGGCTGCATAGCCTGGTTCTGAATTTGCAGTACCAAGACGTCAACTCTTGGAATGACCTCAGTTTGGGCAGGTCTGTTTGTGGAGGTGGATGGAACATAGCCGTCATATGTGAGGCATGTGTGTTTTTTGAAACTATGTTCCCGAGGAAAGACATTTGCATTTGGAGTGATTCAATGTATACGCTGAAGCAGAGCTGTCAGTCTTTTTCTATGTTCTTCAGTTGCTGCACCTGAGACAATATTGTCGTCAGGTAACCCCATCTGACCTTTGATGATGGAAGACATCATCCGCTGGAAACAGCTTGGCACAGTTAAAGTCTCTTGAATAGAGCTGCAGCCATCAAATGTTGTAAGTTCTTCCATCAATTGAGTAATCGGATCAAACATATTTTTGCTTGGTTGAAGAGACATTATTAATACACAAAGGAAAATAAGACATTTCACTTAAAAAGGCTTACCCTCTTCATTGAAGTTTACCTGCAACTAAAAACGGATCCTCTGCTTTCTCCCTTATTTTCCCACCTTATCCCTTATTTTCCCTTTATCCCTTATTTTCCCACCAAGTCAGTGGATTCTCCTTCATGGACAGGGGATACTCTCCAACATACATCAAGACCTGAAGAATAATTGTGACAACAAAAATATTAAAAGTGCACTACAGTTGTGTTCTAGTCATAATCTGCATCTGCAGGATGTTATACAATGTAATGTCTTATTGTGAAACAAGTAGGTTCTGATCTTCAAGAATTGTAATGACTGTAACTACTGTAAATAAATATTAAATAGCCAACATAAAAAAATGTTGAAGATGCTCCATGGCCACTTAATGTGGGATACCTTACTTGCTGTTTGACTTTGGAAGCAAGTACCATGCCTTGTATTGTGCTTTGGACCTTCAATACTACATCAGCATGCAAAAATCTCAATTTTGGAAACCTGGGATCCAAAGCAGAAGCAAGCAGGGAGATGTCTGATGATTAAGGAGTAAACTTGGTTTCCCATCGTTCTGTGGCCTTTTTTCTGGCATGAGTCTGGAATGACCTCATAGGTGCAGACTCAAGTTCTGGCATCCGTATGTTTTGTTAAGTTGTGCCCAAGATATGGATGTGGCGATAGTGTGACATATTGTTGTCCACTCAGAAAAACTGTGGCTTATTCAAAAGGCTCAATGACAAGGTTCAGCTCCTCAACCAGGCTCCACTGTTCAGGTATATTTGTTGTCTACTGAAGAGGACAAGACACCTCCTGCTTCTGCTGCACGCCTGTCTGTGCCGTATGGAGTTCCGGTCTTGGTGGCTTCCTCACAACAACATGCTCCAGCTCTCATTCCGGTCCTGGCTTCCTCCTCATGCCATCTGGCTTCGGATGGAGTTCCCGTCCTGGCGTCACCAACACTCCAGTATGCTCCACCTGGAGTTGCTCCTGCTCAGCTCGTTCGTCCCCCCGACCAACATCCCGCCGTCTTTGCCACGCATACCATTCTGACCAAACCCCGGAGAAGTCTTGGCCATTCTGCCATGCATGTCGTCCCGGGCGACTCCCGGAGGGGGTGTTCTCCCATGCATGGCGTCCCCACCCCCCATGCCACTCCGGCCGTCCCTGAAGGTGGTGCATTGACACTCCTTGTTGTTGTTTTCCTGCTTTGTGCTAATTACCCACACCTGCTTGTTTTTTTGACTCGCCTATGTATTTCACATGCACGCTATTTGGTTGGTTATACTTTGGTTGTCTATGAATGTATACTTTTATAGCTCTTGGTACCAGTCTATGTGGTACTCCAGTGTAGAGCCATGCGACTGCATGTAATTATTATTAATAAAATACTTTTACCTGCTTTTGGATCCAATCTGTATATTCTAAGGTCATCGCAACAACATCATCATCTTGCCAAGACGTGACAGAACGTTCTTGATGGAAGTTCATTCATGGATCGGAAATTTAAATCATTGCTTTAAAAGCGGCATCCTTCACCATGCTGAGTGGGTGCATGTATTGGACTACCATTAAAATACTATTTGATAGCTCAGCTGCTTGCTCGGGACTATAGTGTATGATGATCCTTTGTGGATAGATTTATCCATCCGAGACTGTGATTCCATCCTTGTAACTCACAAAGATGTCAGTTTGCAGATTAAGTAAAACAACAGTACAGTATTCCTAGTGAAGAGAAAGCTAGCATTCCACAAGGCTAATATTATGTTGATAAAGAGTGGCGGCTGCTGGTCATTTAAGGAGGGGAAGCAACATTTTTTCCAGCCTACATCATAAATGTGTTTATTTATTCATATGTAAATTCCATTCTCTGTTCGTAGTCGTTTGAACAAAGACAAAATTGCTGGGGGTTGTTAAATTCTCTCAATCAGTTCAGAACAACAGAAAGAAAAACTTGAAAAATGGTCCAGTGGGGGTGTATACTTCGCTGATTTGCTCATTGTGCTGTCAATCAAAAAGTGATTCCACCTCAGACATATCCAATCGTTATGCAGAAGCCAAGCGTGCCAGCCCACTGCCCCAAAGATCTCCAGAGACGCCTCATGTCATTGGCTTTATCCCGCTGATGCACGGGATAAAGCCCCGCATTTATCCAATGACCATCCAGTTTTGCTCAGTGGATTCCTACATTTTCTGCGTGGGTGATGTAAGTGCCTTGGTAATGTAAGCGTGTTCGGATTCCTTCAGCCAGAAAAAAATCCTTGAATTTTTTTTTTTTTATCAAGTTACTCAAATAACTTCAGGAATCGTTTTACCCCTACTCTTAAAGCATTAAAAGCTATCATGTGTAATGTATGTAGCTATAATGCAGCCTCTGTGTAACTGCCTGGTAATACGCGCTCTGGAGGTCATGGAAAGCCCTTGCTCTTCTCAACTCAGAACATTTTCTCCATGTGGTGTTGTAGGAAGCAGTCAACAACTGTGGTTCTCGTAAGTCTACACAAAATCTAGGGTCTGGTCTATGTACAGTATTTTTTGTGGTGACTACTGTACTTGAAATCCACTCCCATCCACATCCCATCCGTCTTTCATTAGAACGACTAACTGAGCGGTTTCAAGCATTCAAATGAAAATACACCCCATATGATTCTCAGAGGGTTTATAGTCAATCTTGGGACTGGTTTTAAGAAGCACAGCATTGTGCTTTGGTGTTCACAACCATGACTATCCATAATGAAGCAATTCAATGCCAAAGTTGTGCAGCCCTCTGCATGTGTTGTACAGGCACCCAGGAGAGACACTATAAACCGATGAGCAGGTAGTAAAGATAGTTTAGAATAAAGAAAATCTTTGTTTTTGCACAGACGGACAAGCATGCAGGTCTTACTTTTCGTCAAAGTTTGTTTGTTTTTTCTTTTTCTACTGAGGAAAGCATGTGGTGGATGTTTTCCACCACATGCTCGACGATAGAAGATGGAATGATGCCGTCTTTTAAAGGAACAGGCTCTTTTTGTTTTGACAGTTTCATTCTACTGTAGAAGTAACTGAAAGATGACGGCAGCTCATGCGAGTAGCTCAGAATGAGGCCTCTGACGACTGGGTCTCATGCTTCATTCCACCACCTGGCATATGGGTGGGTTAGGTGGTGAATCTGCAGAAGACACCCAATTATGCTCAAGTGTTCCTTACAGGTTTTCTACTGTATGCTCTAACTACGACAATGTTTCATTCCATAATATTGAAATGTGGAAATTCACTTATCGTGGTGGGGTCAGGAACCAATTAACCCTGATAAACGAGGGACGATTGTATATTCATTCGTTTGTTTAAACAGTTACTTTTCTAACTCTGAAATTTTTATGAAAAATTAACATTTAAGCTATATTTTTCCCCATGGTGAATTCATTTGATGCTTGTGGGGCTACAGTTTCTGTGTGTGAGTCAGTGAAAGGGGATATCTATTTCTGCAGAAAGGTTTCAGCAAAAGCCACTACAGGAGCCTGATGTTGCCATAGATTGCAAACAGACACACACATGCACAAAGGCACATGCACACACACACACACACTGTCACACACTTAGAACACCTTCCACAAGTTGGCTCAACGGATTTTTACTTTTCCATGTGTCAGGAAGCATGTGTAAATCACATCGGGGGGGGGTGTTTGTGCGTGCATGAGCAAGCCTCTGCGGTCATTAGAGGCAATTAGCTATGGCACTGCAGGACTCGTTAGAGGCCTGTTGATGGATTGGAAACATCCACAGGGCAGTCACACAAGTTGCACTCTGCTCAACACTCTATGCTATTGTCAACTGAAGTTAACATGTGTGTCTGTCTGTGTCGAGGCAAAGCCATTACAGAGTGCGTGTGTGTGTGTGTGTGTAGGGGTGTGTGTGGCCGTGTGCATGTGTTTTTTTGTTTGGAAGTAGATTTGATTTCAAAGGTATTTCTTAGGCTGATTTGAGTCATTAAGTGTCATTAGTGGAGAAGGAGGGACCACCCAGCTGGTATGGTATGGACAACAAATACATACATTTCTTTATTACTCTCTTAATTTGACGTTTTTAGGGATTTCCGATAATATCGGGCTGAGGTTATTGGCATAAAAATGTAATACTGGTCAATATTGGTATCGGGTCTTTTTCCTATAATGATAAACCGATTTGTTAAAAAAATGCTGTATATACGCCTATGGGCTCCCGTATTTTCGGGCGCGCAAAAGATGACCTCATCAAACCATGTCGTGAAGCATGTGAACATTGGCGGGTAGTTGGTAACAAGCTTGCTCGCTTTGTGCCTAACTTTATGTTTGTGAATTTGAATGGAAACATTCATCACCACCATGTAGTGCATCGGACCCCCCAAAACACAGTTTGTTTCTATGCACAATGTGAATATAACAAATTAAACGGTTTTTTATGTAAAAAATTCAATCAGTTGATCGTTTATGATTTAGTGATGTTTTTTTTATTTTCTCTTGTGTAATTATAATTGCTCTTTAACCAAGCAAAAATATGTTTTTTCGAATTACTGGAGTAATGGAACATTTTACAGTAGTGTACTTGATTACTAAAGTATTCAATAGCTGCAGGCCAAGGTAAATGTATGGCCGTATTGAGTTAAAAGTCACAGTTATTTATTCAGATAGCCTGTCCTCTGTGCATTCTCAGCAGTTACAGTCATAGGCTGTAAGTGCATGTACTGTAGAGTCATATTTTTGTAACTCTTGCCATTGCTCCCCCTTTTGCTAAAGTGTTTATAAGATATAAAAGTGGTCATCACAACCATTTTGTATTAAAACGGAATTGAGTGGATGTCTTACACACATATCTTTGCTCTCATCTTGTACGCAGATCCTTTTGCTGGTACAGTATACTGTACCCACCCATGTGGTGATACCCTCTACACACATGCTCAGCACTCAGTGGACAAACTAGCCCTTTCCTTGCCAGAGCATGTGCAGCCCCGTGTGGAAAGATGTTTGGCTTGAGTAGTCGCATTTGATGAAAACCCTATGATTATCATCCATGCTCCTACATTTTTGTTTCAAACATCTGATGTCATTTTACAGGCAATATCCACACACACACAACCGACATTCTCGCAATATGACAAATAAGTCTCCCATGATTGTGTCAGGCAATGTCATTCTCGCCTGCTTTGTCTGTGTGACGGTGACAGTGAGCACATACTGTATTTTCTTCTTTTGTGGATGTGCGCATGTTTGCGTTAATGTGGAAACAGCCGCAACGTTGTACTCTCAAATTAGTCAGTGGTTTCTCTGAGTTTTGGAAAAGAGTTTTCTTAAGCAGATGCAAGAGACTGGATGCAATCGGAGAGCTGTGTGCTTACTTTGTCCTCCTTAATATACGTAGTTTGTCATTGGAATATGAATAGTTTTATTTTATTACTGTGAATTGTAATTATTTACACTGCTTTTGTGTCACTTTCACCAAACCAAATGTGGAAGTATAATTTCTTTAACTAATAACTTGTATGCAGTGATGGCCATGAAGCAAAACACACTGATTACAAATACAAATCTATACAGGCCTATCTTCTTTTGAAATGTGATACACGTTCATAAAATTACACAATAAATGTTCATTTTTTGTAGCCACAGTTTATAACATTCAGTAGACCAGATATACATTTTCATGGCCAATTTCCAATTTTTCATATTTCCCAAAGATGTCTTTTCCTGACACAATGTTATATAATCTTTTGTCCCTAGAAATACTAAGAAAACGATAATCTTCTTGGCACTAAATTGAAAAAACAGCCAATGATGGTATAGTCAGACCATTTTAAAAGGTCTGAAATGATGAAAAACCAAAGAAAACCCCAAGAAACTCAATTCTCAGGCCAGTGGAAGAACTTAGTTTTGTCTAAAATTACTATATTTCCGTTTAAGGTAATGCAATTATTGACTGATTTCTAAATATGAAGGATGCAGCTACACCACAAAAGGTTGATGTTGAACATGATTCTGAGTCCAAATGCAGATGCCTCCTAATTGAGGTCTGGCAGCTGAGTGGATACGTAGCCAAAAAGCAGAAGTACAAATAATGTCTTAAACAGGAGATAGAGCACGCCAAGGGAATGCCCTCATAAAGTAGAGACATAGGAACTTGATAGACCGAGAGGTTGAGGCTGTTAAAAAGGACTTGGCTGAAGTTGAACAAGTCTGTCAGAGACATTTGCACCATGCAGATGAGAAAGGCCAGGAGGATTGGAGAAAACACAGGCTACTAACGTGATTGCGCTAAAAACTGAAAAAGTTTTACTTAAGTGGGATATTTACTGCTCCTACAGTAATGCTGCCACACACACACATGACCATGATATATGTGTGCTTAATGACCTGGCACGGTTTGAGGTTAGCTAATTACTGTAATTAAAATTAGTGAGGTTGTTTTTGTTTGAAAATGTCTGATGTCTTTGGAGCCTCAATCTTTGCTTCTGTCGATAAGCAGTGTTTCTCGTCCATTCATCTGCAGTTTTTGTGGCAGCCTACCACAGATACATTTGGAACTGCTTTTTTTTTGCCAACACTCATAACTCCATACAATAATCACTTGTCTATTGCTGTTTATTGTACCAGACCCGACTGTTTTCTGTGAATTACCCCAAAGTAAGATTTTTCATTTATAAATAAAATACTTTCATAGTTACAGCTTTTGGAATTTGGAATATATTTTGAACATTATTAGAGACCTCTAGACATGAAATAACATCCCTACAGTTACCTTAACACTCATATTACATAGTATAGTCAAAATAATAAGAGTAAGTATGCCATTTAAAACATAAATTCTTGACTCTAAAACTCTTGTGTGATACTATAAATGTGTCCCTAGGGGAGCTGATTGGTGGGTGGCAGGAAGTGACATCTGGGGTTCAGAATTTTAGCTTGGCGTGGGTTAAGGGCTGGTTATGCTTTCCGCACGAATAAGGCGCACGGAAAAGAGCTGCACAAAAGCCAGTAGTTCCAGCAATAAGGTTTGCCGTTTGTCCGTCTTCCCGAACATTACAGTAACATTACTGACATTTAGTGACCAGTGTAGAATACTACATATCATTCCCCGCATCTTTGAATGCGTCTTTTGAATGCCCTATTTTTGTATTTTACCTTGTTTCGAGCATTTTTATGCTTGGCTATTTTCGTCACTATGATTATTGTTTGACTAATAGGCCATGTTCAACCGTGAACCATATATAAAAAAAAAAAACGTGATAGAGCGAAGCTTTGAAATTTGAACTTCAAAATGGCAAGGGGCCACTTCATGTTCCGTTCTAGGTTTAAAAACAGGAGATTAAGTTGCATGTTTCTTATGACACAAATAAATAAAAAAAAGACTAAGTCAGAGTTTTGGGCCTTTTTTGCAAATTAGACAATGACATAATTTGGCCCCATCCCAACACCAGAGATGCATTGCAGTCGTGTGGGAAACGCTGAGAAGGAAAATTGAAAAGAGCCTGGAGGTGAAAAAAACAAGGATGACTGGAAAAGCGGTGTTTAAATGTGTGTTACCAAGGCAAACATATTTCTGTACTTTACAGCCCCATAACGAAGGAGTGGTGTTGCCGTCCCTGCTGTGGTTGCATGAATGAGAGATGAGGATTATAAAAATGAGGAGAGAATTGAGTTGTGGTCGCAGCTGCAGCGGAATCAAAGGCCCGATCTTGTGCTTCTGTGTGTCAACATGTGTTTCAACTGTATCTCAGGGCTGCTTCATCTGGTCCTTATTTGACTTAAAATGTTTGGCTGCTTCTGTGCCTCACTCTGTGTGTCTGTTTCCGTGTGTGTGTGTGCCTGTTTGCATTTGATTCATAGCAAAGATTTCAAAAAGAATCATTTCTATTACTCGCGATAGTCTGACAATGATTCTCTACATTCTAGTTTGAAGTGGACTATGTCTGCTTTTGGACATTGTATCACAATACTCATTCTATTTGAACGGCTCTTGTTGTGTTGCTTTGTCTTTTTGTCAAACTCTGCCAACCAACCTGCCAACCGATCAGTCATCAGTTCATTTTGGGATGCTTCTGACATGCCACCACGTAGCATCTTGCAGTCCTTGTTTGTTGTCGTTTTTGCTGGATTGGCGGCATATACTGGAAGAGAAACTTTTTTTCAGAGCTCAGCCACAAACTTAGTTTGTATGCAGAAAAACAGAAGAATTTTTGCTCTGTTTCATCTGTAACGTGACAGCAAGCTGTGTTGCTCAAGAGTTGCTTCATCTGAGTAGAAGAATCCCAAGTTCTGTAATCAGTTCACACTCAACACACACTTGGAGAACTCCGTTTCTCAGGCTGTGTAATAATGTGGGGTCAGAGTTGGGGCTTCTCATCAATCAGCACGTCATTAGAGTGACCCTCACCCCCTTGTATTCTTTCCTTTCCCCATGTCATTAACTCCTCTTCAATGACGTGAGGACACTGCATGTTAGCTTCACCGAGGCGAAACGCTTTAAAATGATATCTTTTTTATCTTCTGGTACCCACAAACACGACATGTTGGTGAATTCCCTGAGGTCATAAAAGCTGTGTAAAAAAAAAAAAAGCCATAACAGCCATTCGTGCTCTATCTATCTATAATTGAGAGCTTCCCAAGTTTTTACATGACAGACATGTTTAGTGGGGCCAAATTAATGTTTGTGACGAAATCCCGCCACAATTGAGCAGTCCGCTGGGGAAATACTTCCCCACAAAAATGTTCCTTCCCCCCATTCTTCTCCTAATTAGGTCACTTTTGTCAAGATTCTGTGTTTAACACTAAATTCTGTTTTTATTGGCCAATGTCGCGATTCGCAATCATTGGACCCAAGTAGTCACAATGCACTAGGTCAGGGGTGCTCACACCTTTTCCACCGGCGAGCTACTTATTACTTACTTATTACATTGCATTGCCAACTGTAACAATGGAAAACACTCCGAAAACATGGACACCAGAGAAACTTGCCATCTCTCTCTCGGCCGTCCCATTTGGACTTCAGAAGAAGTGCAGAAGAAATTTGAAACTGCGACAAAACTCGGCCATTAATGGATTGCAGAGGCGAGATGGCTCCTACGGGTTTTGTTCATTCCTTTGAACAAATAAATAACAAACTTAGAAAAAAGACCTGGGATGGAGTGGCAGTGTTCCTCCTTATTGGAGGAGCACGACAAGGTTTAGGGCCACAGACCAGCGTGCCAGCTTGCTGGCGAGTGAAACACCACACTGCTGGCACATAACTCAACCAAAAGCCTGGAGGCCATCGCAGAAGAAGACCCATGCACAAGTCAGACCTGACTGGACTGCTGTAAGTTGCAAGTTTTTTAATTTAAAGTTCACAGCGCAGTTTGGGTGTAAATGCTAGCCTGCTGGTAATGTTAGCATGCTAGCTTGGTATTGTCAAATGAATAAAAGCCACAATAGCAAGCGATCGCCAGCCTCCCATCGCCACGGCAGCAGACTAGTTTCATTGTAACCCTATAGTCAGGTAAGAAGTAACATTTATTGTGCAACTATCTTCTGATTAATTGTTTTTATCCTCCCTCGCACGTTCCCCTGCAACGTGCATTCCCTTTTTGCAAAAGGTTTTGCATTTTGCAGCTTAATTTTTACATTTTTTAACCTTTATGTTCATATTTTACCTGTAAATAGTGTGCAGTGTCAAAGACTAAAGTGAGTTTTGTGTTTTCACAAAAAAAAAAGGTCAACACTTGAAATTTCCCGTTATTTTCTAGGCCTCATGCTTGTGACATAATGAAAAAGCCCACCAGGGCATCGGAAAAAGAAACCGGTGTAGAGTCAGTTCGCAAGCAACATGGTTCCACCTCGGGCTCGAATTTAATCCAGCACACCAAAGTTTGCTACAGTGGAAAAGGTCTAAGGGAGAGTGATACTGAAACTGGAACTAGTCAATGTGTTGCAACACCTTTATTGTTAATATTGATCCGAAATTGGTGGATAAGGCTTAACAAATTGCCATGTTGCAAGGGGTGTTGCTTGTCACTCAATTTTGAAGACTGAAAAGGAACATGACGATACGCTTCAGGAAACTATATATGTAGCCTTACCTACAATTTAGTGATGAAATAGTTTTTGTGGCTCCAAGTAGCTTTTAATTTGGTGGAAACGGGCCCAAATGGCTCTTTTGAAGCTAATGTTTGACAAACCCTGGTCAATGTCATTGTCGATAAAAACAAAGGACCAACTCTATTAGGAGCATGCCATAATCATGATTTGGTATGTACCTTGGGTTCATTTCCAGTACAGTAAAATGCTAAATATGAAACTGCTTGCTTTTGGTGGAAACAACTTTAACAATGTTTAAAATTAAAGCAGAAAATAGAAACTGATAAACTGAAGCATGTAATTGTCCAATAAACACAATATCTGCCAATTTCCTCGATCGCCTGATCACCTGTGGGTATCGCTTTCATGTAACGACCCATGTAACGTGTGTGACGCTTCTGGGATGAGACTCAGCACCTCCAAATCCGAGGCCATGGTTTTCAGTCGGAAACGGGTGGTCTAGCCTCAGGTGGAGGAGTTCAAGTATCTCGGGGTCTTGATCACGAGTGAGGGACAGTTGGAGCATGAGGTCGACAGACGGATCGGTGCAGCATCTGCAGTAATGCAGTCACTGTCCTGGACCGTTGTGGTGAAGAGAGAGCTGAGCCGGAAGGCAAAGCTCTCTGTTTACAGATCGATCTACGTTCCCACCCTCACCTATGGTCATGAGTTATGGATCATGACTGAAAGAACAAGATCGCGGATACAAGCGGCGGAAATGAGTTTCCTCCGTAGGGTGGCTGGACTCACCCTAAGAGATAGGGTGAGGAGCTCGGCCATTCGGGAGGAGCTCAGAGTAGAGCCGCTGCTCCTTCACATTGAGAGGCGCCAGTTGAGGTGGCTCGAACTCGTCCGGATGGCTGCTGGGCACCTCCCTGGCGAGGTGTTTCGAGTATACCCAGCCGGGAAAAGGACCCGGGGAAGACCTAGGACATGCTGGAGGAACTATGTCTCACAGCTGACCTGGGAACGCCTTGGTGTCCTCCCGGTGGAGCTGGAAGAGGTCGCTGTAGAGGCTGCTAGGACTGCTGCCCCTGCAACCCGGACTCGGATAAGCGGAAAAAAATGGAATGGAATGGTGAGTTTTGGAAGCTCACAGTGTGATCATCAGTCAGCTAACACAGCCATGTGGCTAACACTCACTCATATGCATGTGAAAGTCAGATGGCTAAGTTAATAACCCGAAAAATAATTACATTTGTTTGACGAGATGAGCAGCCTTCGTCAGTGCTGGAAGACACCGGGTTCGCCAATGTCTCCACAAAGAAGGTATCTCATCCTCTGGAAGTTTTACGTGATAGTCTGCTGGGATAGGCTACAGATTCCCCGCGACCCTAATGAGGATAAGTGATATAGAAAATGAATGAATGATTCATTCATACGAATGAATGAATGAATGAATGAACATACTGTATGTTGTCTTCAAGAAATAAGTCAAATATGTTTTTGTCAAAAAAAATCTGTATTTCAGGTAATTAGAATACTGACCAATAAAAAAATTATTTCAGAAATGTTCTCCAACTGAAAAATACGAACATGTGCAACAATCAATATTTAGTCGGGGTTTCTTTTGCCTCAATTACTACGGCAATACGACAAGGCATCGAGTCCAGTCTATCAATCTGTGACACTCCACAGGTGTTATGGGAACCCAGGTTGGTCTGATAGTGGTCTTCTCTCTTCTGCATTGTTGGGACTAGCGTATCGCATTTTCCTTTTGATAATACCCCATACATTTTTCATGGGATTTAGGTCAGGCGACTTTGCTGGCCAATTAACAACAGGAGTACCATGGTCCTTAAACCAGGTACTGGTAGTTTTGGCACTATGTGCAAGTGCCCGGTCCTGTTGGAAAATGAAATCTGCATCTCCATAAAGTTGGTCAGCAGCCGGAAGCATGAAATGCTCTAAAACTTCCTGGTAGATTGATGATTGTGGAAACTTAACCCTGGAGCTCAAGCAATGTGGATTCTGTGCCTCTACCCTTTTCCTCCAGACTCAGGGGTCTTGATTTCCAAAGTGATGTGAAAAAAATCCTCGATCTGTGGCCATGCAAACCATTAAAGCCATGATTGTCAACTTGTAGTACATTATTTCCTGTCTGTATAAAACTCATTCAGGGGTGCTCAGCCCACCTCCGCCGTGCTTTCTTCTTATTTTGGATTTATATTTCCAATAAAAATGATTTTTTTGTTGGAAAAGATTAATTAGTTCGAGCTGCAATAACTTTTCTCTTTTTCCCTTTAATTACAGTTGTTTGCTCACCACAGAGTAAACAAACAAGCTCACACACTGTTCTCCCAAGGATGTTCCCATAAAATGTTCCGATTGTGCTTCACGTTAGGCACTGTTTTCTATTCACATCTGGACGATCTTCTAACGACATGCTTGTCTCTCCACCTTAAATGGAGGCACTATACACCCAAGGGAATTCATAAAAACAAATCTTGATACAACATGCTTTGCCGAGAACACAATTTTCCATTCAAATCCTTTCTTTGTCATTTGATTACATGACCGATAAGACTTCGGACAGACGCCAGTGTCAAGCTGCAACCAATTCATGTGTCACAGCCTTCCCAGTGGAACCCATGAGACCTCTCCATATCTTCAAATAGCTTGCACATTTTACTCCTCCCATTTTCCACTTTCCATCTTTAAATGGTAACAATAATCATTTCCCACTGTTTTTATCTTGTATCAGCTCTTAGGTAGGGACTAATTTGTCTGAGACAAGGAACCACATACTCTAGACTTTAGTCTTTCAGTAAGCACCTCAGGAGAGAGATTAACTTTTCTAACATTATTTAACAATTGGCTTTGCTCTGGGCTTGGAAAGTGTCAACATTCTTGTCCCATGACATGAATTTGTATGGTAGGATGGTACTTGTGGTATTATTTGGCTCCCCATGAACACCACAGGCAGTACTTTCTTTCAGAGAATACTCTGCAGGTTTGATTTGTAAGACCCACAAGTCAAATAGCACCATTATTTATAGTTGATGTGACAATCGGGTGTAGGAGGATGCCAAAAGAAATACCTGCTCTTTTCAGGCCCCATTACACACATAATTGGCTTTAGTA
This sequence comes from Oostethus manadensis, assembly GCA_024372805.1. Lineage (NCBI taxonomy): Eukaryota > Metazoa > Chordata > Actinopteri > Syngnathiformes > Syngnathidae > Oostethus > Oostethus manadensis. The sequence continues at coordinate 187,536 of QODF01000224.1, read as the reverse complement.
AATAGGAAAAAATGAGTGCCAACCAGCAATTTTTTTATTATGATAAAAAGACATAGAAACATAAGACATAGAACCATAAGTGCCCCCACTGTGTTTAATTTGTCTTTATTCTTACTTCTTTTAAATCTGCCTGCATTGGGGAAGCACTATACAATCCTCCCAGTACCATCTGCCCAACCTTTTAACTTTTTCAAATTCTCTCCATATTATTCACAAGAGTCAGGAATATACAGTGCAATTAATGAAAGTGGAAAAAGTCCTTTGACGGTAAAATGAATAAGCACAGTTTGTATTCTACTAGCTGCCCTCCTTGCTGTGTCACATGTGGAAGCAATATAATACAAAATGTGTTCCTCATTATGGCAGCTGCAGCAGAGTATATAGACATGGTTTGGATATACAGACAAATTAGCTCATTTCCCCTAACACACACACACACAGTCCTACACATACATATTGAAAAATTTGCTAACTTGCATACACAAATGGTAAAGCATGCACTTATCAAAGCCCAGTATACATTAAAGTTGATTTCAGACAAATCAATGTAAACCTGAAGGCATTAAAACGAGCTTTATAATATAGCGTATGTACTTGTTTAGTATGTTTGGGGTCATGTAGAACCAAGCTCAGAGGCTTTGCTGTGAGAAGGATTAGAAAAATCCTATTTCTGCTTATTTTCTCCCTGTGTGTGTTTGTGAGTGAGCAAGCGTACAGTATATCTGTGTGTATTGTTGTGTCTATGTGTTGGTGTGTATGCATTACAAGGAAAGGGTTTGGCTTCCTGTGTCTTGGGCAAACTTTCAGCAACCACAACCCCCCAATGCAGGCTCATTTGGTTTTGTCGCATTTGTCCTTCATAAACCTGCTAATCAACTTCACATTGTTTTTACGGAGAGAAAATCTGTGTGTGTGTGTGTGTGTGTGTGTGTGAGAGAGAAGGCAGCAAAATGAGAGTACTGACTGACTACATCAGTGACACAAAGAACTACTTTTATTAGGCTGGATTCTGATTCACACTATTAAACTTTTTGGGGGGAAATGATCTTGTTTTATGGTTTTTACATAAGGTGGTACATTTTTTGGCAGATTTGTTGAGGAAGTCGTGCACTAACCGCATAGGTTTGTGCCTGCACATCATTAAATTGGATACCGCCTCAAATAGCCACACACATTCTCATGTCACATTCACTGTTGATCTTGGTTTAGACCTACTGAGAATGTTTGTACAGCCTTTATGTAAATATGTGTCTGGCAGGGTGTTTTTCTGAGTCCACGTGTTATCTGTCTGAGTGAGCTGTGATATATTGAATGCTGTACAATTTAAGGCCTTGTAGGAGACAGTTTAGAAAGACTTCAAAAATGCTTCGCTGGAAACACACTAGTGCGTCATTACAGTGGAACCTTGGTTAGCATTATTAATCTGTTCCAGAAGGTTGGAGAACACCCAAAATGTACACAATTGTTTCCATAAGAGATAATGCAACAAAAAAAAAACAATTTGCAGACATCCCAGAATGTAACTACAACACACATTTAATATGAAACTATTAAGTTATACATCTTCTTCTTTTCCTTTCAGCTTTCAGATAGGGGTCGCCACAGCGAATCAATTGCCTCCATCTAACTCTGTCTTCTGTATCCTCTTCTCTTGCGCCAACTACCTTCATGTCCTCTTTCACTACATCCATAAACCTCCTCTTTGGTATTCCTCTAGGCCTCCTGCCTGGCAATTCAAAAGTCAGCATCCTTCTACCAATATATTCGCTATCTCTCCTCTGGACATGTCGGAACCATCTCAATCTGGCCTCTCTGACTTAATCTCCAAAACCTCTAACATGTGCTGTCCCTCTGATGTACTAATTCCTGATCCTGTCCATCCTGGTCACACCCAAACAAACCTCAGCATCTTTATCATTGCTACCTCCAGCTCTGCCTCCTGTGTTTTCCTCAGCAGTACTATCGCTAAACCAAACAACATCGCTGGTCTCACCACAGTTTTGTACAGCTTTCCTTTCATTTTTGCTGAAATTCTTCTATCACACTCGACACTTTTCTCCACCCATTCCAGCCTGCCTGCACACGCTTTTTCACCTCTTTTCCACACTCTCCATTGCTCTGGACTGTTGGCCCTAAGTACTTAAAATCCTCCACCTTCTTTATCTCTTCTCCCTGTAACCTCACTCTTCCACTTGAGTCCCTCTTATTTACACACATGTACTTTGTTTTGCTGTGGCTAACCTCCATTCCTCTCCTTTCCAGGTCAAACCTCCACCCCTCAATCTTCTCCTCCACCTGTTCCCTGCCCTCACTACATATCACAGTGTCATCTGAAAACATCATAGTCCACGGAGATTCCTGTCTAACCTCGTCCGTCAGCCTGTCCATCACCATAGCAAACAAGAAGGGGCTCAGAGCTGATCCCTAATGGAGTCCCACCTTCACTCCGAACTCTTCACACCTGCAGCACACCTCACTACTGTCTTACAGTTCTCGTACATGTCCTGCACCGCTCTAACATACTTCTCTGCCACTCCAAACTTCTTCATACAATACCACAGTTCCTCTCTGGGCACCCTGTCATAAGCTTTCTCCAGATCTACAAAAACACAATGCAGCTCCCTCTGACCTTCCCTGTACTTCTC